>JAYGXS010000003.1:3241650-3309892 GCA_036362985.1 Ligula intestinalis | reverse complement strand
GATGTGTCCCGTGTCAAGGCTGTGCGTGGCCACGTAGGACGGATGGTCACGCCTAGTCAATGCCAGTCGAGCGTACTGCCTCAAGAAATTCACAGCACTTTTAGAGGGGCAAACTCCAACTATGCGAGTTTTGGCCCATGCGAAGATGTTTCCCGTGTCAAGGCTGTGCGTGGCTACGTAGGACGGATGGTCACGCCTATTCACTGCCAGTCGATGTTCTTGGATGCCTTTAGAGGTGGATTTTCTGTTGGGCCACAATATGCGGTATCATAAACCTCGTATGGGATCTTATTGATGACTTCTTTCTAATTGAGTCAACCAACCCTATCCTGAGGGCGTACAACCTAGAGCGTGAAGCAATTGTTGGTTTTTGCGCCACTTTTATTTCGTATTTCCGCAGGTGCCTTCAACGAGTTCAGACCCATTTTTGTACATAAGAGAGGAGGCTAGTTCCTTCTCTCTGGACTCTTGATTTCTTCATGACAAATTTTGCAAAATAAACCAGGCACATAATTTAGCTCGACTTGGTAGGTGTTTTTGTCAGAGCAGTGTGTCTTTGATCGATGACGCAGACTAATGATGGCATTCCTATTGTGAGAGATTGGGTCGTTGTTCTAATAGTGAAGAACAATATCCGCATATGTTTCCTTGTGGTAAACGGGTATGTGCAATGTTCTGTCAGTCCTATACTGTACCAGGATATGTAGAAATGGGAGTGTTTTGTCAACTTCTTTTTCGAGCATGAATTTAATTTCCGGAATAATTGACTTGATAGTTCGTGGAGCGTTTGTAGATTGTTCTTTTCAATGACAACATATGTGCCGTCTAAATATTTTACCTACAGCTTTGGGTTAAGAGCCATTGCTTTCATTCCTGCATTGCTACTTCGGCAAGAAATTCACATATGGATGATCACATTGGAATTCCTTTTACCTGTTAGTAATATTGAATTATAAATAAAGTTTTTTGACTTAAATCAAGGCATCTAGGGGAACCTTCGCTTCATAAGCCTATATGACTTTGTTTGTGTCCTGCTAAATCTAGTGGTATAAATATAAACAAATCGATGATTTCAAAGGAAACCATTTCCTCATGACTGCGAACGGGCTTTTTGGTTCTGAAAGTATCAGTTAATAGGCCGGCTCATAATATTTACTGTATAACAGTATAAAATGCCTAACGCAAATGAATTTATCAGGGTTCGCTGAAAACCGACTGCCAACTGACAGGATAACTCGGATCTAAGGCCGGAGAATCAAGCTGCAAGGGCTCTTTCGTAAAGGGACTCTAATGGTGCCGTCCTCATCTAACGTGAAATGCTAGGCTCTTATGCACACACCAGAGGGTTTGGCGACAGGCCTGGGTGCAAGTTTACACGGCAGTAACCAACTGCCTAGACGTAGGTGGATGAGGAAGATAATGTGTGTGAGGCAGATACAATGCAAGTCTTCTCTCACTGTAAACTAGTTCCCGTCCCAGTCACCGTCCCTGTGCCCACCAATGAAAATCGTTGGAAACGGTGGTCGAACCGTTTTCCCTGGCATGATCTGCAACCTTTGGCAGTTTCTACTTGATCCGATGATATAATTCCCATGAATTAATTGGTTTGGGTTTGTGCGGCGGTGTGATGCTAGCCTTATATTGTGGTGAACAACCTGCCCTCCTTGACTGCTAATTAGGTTTAAGACCACCAGAAGGAGAAGCTACGTAAAGTTATCGTCTAAGATAATGCTCGAATCTTCTGATAAGTTCCGGCTTTGTATATTTTTGCAATAATACTTCACGTGGTTTCCTTTTACCTGCGACAAGTACGAGTTTAATGTCCATTTAAAATAAGAAATTTTCTCGATCGCTTGCCATCCTCCAGCGCCAGGCCACGAGCACCCGATATTTGAATCCGGCTCATCTGGGCACTTAGCCTCAGAGGAAATAGTTACTGACACTCGCTGATGAACTGTGACTGATCGCTAACGAAACTCACTCGAGAACGAGCCCCTTCGGTAGCGGCAGCAGCAGCACGGCGGCTGGTTGTTGAGGGAGCTCGCATTGCCAGCAAAGACTATAGAGTCTGGAATTGCCATTTATGGTTCATTAGCCAGTCAATCAGTCATACCCAACCCTAAGTGGTGGTCCACCCGACGTTCGAACTCGTGGCCTTTTTAATCAAAAGGCCAGCGTTCATTGTTATTGTTTCCAGTCGAGGATATACACAGTCGCCTGGTTATGTCATCCACGGACTTGACGTTGACTGAGGGTGCCGTACAGGTAAATAAATTTGCCAAGTAATGCTGATTTACAGCCATCCGGGTCCAGATCTGAATGCTGGGTTTTCGTGGATTGCGCAAAATGGCAAGTGAAGACAAGTAAGGTTAAAAAGACGAAGCTACTCTCGCTGTGCGCCTGGCTACAAAGTCTCTGGGCTGTGGTTCTATCCCACTTCAACTGATAACTTTTAAAACTTCATATGAAACCTTCGTTTATTTGTTTACTCTAAAAATGCCTCATTTTCTCTCTTTCAAATCTCAGGTCTTTCCTGCTGGAGAAAGCAGCAGGCAGCTTTCTCCCAGTTACGCTTCTTCCTCTTCGTCTTCTGATGAGGACGACAACGAAGAGGATGGCGGTTGCTGCGGCGCGACAGACTACTCCTCCGCCTCCGACTCAAGCTCCACCTTCTCCAACGTCGACAGTTTCTCCGACGGCGAGCCTGACCCCCGTCTTGTCTACCCATCTCGTGTCCAGCAGGTGACTGTCCTGAACCACCACCACTGCCGCCCTCCGACACCGGATCTGGACACGCCATCACCGCGGACGCAGACGCGAGCCCCGACCGCGGGAAGACCGCCACGCGAACAGTCGCCCCAGCTGCCGCAGTCACCAGCACCATCGCAGTCGGTCCCCCTGCCCCCCTGTCCCTCAGT
The DNA here is from genome assembly GCA_036362985.1 of Ligula intestinalis. Lineage (NCBI taxonomy): Eukaryota > Metazoa > Platyhelminthes > Cestoda > Diphyllobothriidea > Diphyllobothriidae > Ligula > Ligula intestinalis. The sequence goes on along the minus strand of JAYGXS010000003.1, from coordinate 3,306,974 downwards.
GGTGAAACCGGTGCTGCCGGCCGTCTACCGACGCTTCATTGAACAGAAGTTTGCCAATGTTGGTCGAGTGCACAAAGAACGCGAGGAGAGGCAGGCCCGGCTGGAGGCTGAGATGGCCCTCATGGGCCTGTCTGAGGCCTCCCGTGCCCAGATGCGCAAGATGCTACAGACGAAGGAGTCAAACTACATGCGTATGCAGAGGGCCCGCATGGACGAGAGCATGTTCATACGCATAAAACGTCTCGGTCAGTTGTGTGGCCGAGATGGAGATGGACTGTTTATCTTTTGCGTCTTCTTGATTTTTATCTTGCCACACGAGCAAGCTGGGTGAAGGCAGGGGGAGAGTTTGCGTGAGTGCACTAGTGCGTTAGATGCTATGCAAGTCTGCTATCACTATAAACGGGCAAGTCACCGTTGCTGCACCCCTACATCGTCTTGTTCCACGGTCCGACTGCCGTTTGACAAGAGGTAAAATAAAGCGGCAGCCAAATGCGGGACCCCCGAAACAGTATTCAAAGTCAAAGTAGTAACATGCCAGCCCAGGTGGTAGTGTAACGTCTAAGAAGTGGTGCTACTCGGAGCACTACAGTCGTCACGCCAAATTCCAGGCTGGAGGCAAAAGACGGAAGGCTTTTATTGTGCACAGAACCCGGAGTTTCTGCCTCACGCAGTAATGACCACTGCCGAAGCCAGGGCTAGCGTTTAATTGCGTCCATCCAGGCCTGAGATGGGTTGTGTTAACAGTAGAAGCTGCTTTTACACGATGGTGGAGCATGCTAAGTGGTGTACAGTTGGTATGTTGCATTGCCCGAGAGGATATCACGTATATGTTGCGTAAGCCGAAAGGCGGAGTATTCAAGTGGTTCTGAAGCAGCCGCGACTATCAGGGCACACGTATTTGCTCGTGAGAGGGGGGGGGGTGCAGGCAAGGTTCTTTAGATTATCAAGGCGAAAACAGCTACCTGCAAACATGCACGACTTTGAGGCAGTGGGCATTAACCAAAAAAGTGGCCGACATTGTTTTCTGTCCGCCAAGGTCAACATGAAAATTGCCCTGTTTTATTTTGAAAAAGATGGCCTGCTATTCTCTTGTCTAAATTTGTCAAGTTAGTCAAGATGTACTGTTATTAAGAATATTTACTATTAGTATTCTTATAATTATCATGATTTGGGTTGCTACCGTCTGGTAGTAACGCAGAATTAGGTTACTTCCTATTACTTTATAGATCCACTACAGAGCCGTCGCTGGCTGTAATATTGTAAACAGAAATCAGCTATATAGAGTCGGTTGCCAGTCCGTTGCCAGCCACTTCGTTTGCCATTCAAGGCGAAATTGGATAGAGACCAGGCCCATAGACTTGGGACTTTACTAAAACGGACGACTAAGCAAGTGTTCTTTCCTACCCTAGATAGTTTCAATGCCCACCGTCAATTGAGCCTGACTGAGGATGCGTTATATTTTTCTTACACTCAAAATATAGGCAGATGAATGCTCACCCATCAACCCTAAACTACAAACCCCAAATCACAATCACACCTCAAGCCTGACGATCCAACCCCAAACAATAACCCAGCTCCTAACAATAACACTAATAACCGGCTCGTTTTTTCCGTTGCGGGAGAGTAACTTGACGGCGGTGAAGATAACTCATGGTTCGTTTCGTAAAGTTTAGCAGAAATCTGCGAAACTTCCTCGTCACATTGCACAGCCAGCTTATGTGCATTTGTCTACGATCCGAGCATGCGTTCAACTAGACCTGTGTAAATACAGGGACATTCTAGGCATGGGATGCGATACACTCCCCCAGATTGCTCTTTGAGATTTTGTCAGTTATCGATTTTCATTGCCCTGCTGCGCATGATAGCTTTGGGTCGGTGTGCAATTATTGATGACATATATCACCATTTGGGGTTATGACACAGTTCTTTGCCCAACCGCCGCAGGGTTAATTCCTTGTTAGCACGACTAAAGTATCGACCAAATTCGCGCAGACTGACTCCCGTTCACCCTGGGGAGAATATGATCAAGGCAGTGGGGTTTGAGCTAGGGTAGCTTGACTGACTTTTAATGCTTTGAACTCAGGCCTTTTTTATCTAGATGCTGTTCCCCTGCAGGTGTCGGCGCATTTGGCTGGGTGTGGCTGGTGCGAAAGAAGGAGAACCGTCAACTCTACGCTATGAAGATCCTCAAGAAACAGGACGTGGTCCGACGACGGCAGCTTGCCCACGTCCAAGCCGAACGCGATATTCTAGCTGAGGCAGACAGTGAATGGGTGGTCAAACTCTTTTTCTCATTCCAGGACTCCCACGCCCTGTACCTGGTCATGGAGTATATTCCCGGTGAGTTGTGCTTCCCACCCCCCTCTTTCTGTCTTTGCGTTTTATTTTCTCTCCATCCTTACTGTTTTGCCTCTCTTGGCACCAGTCTGGCGTTTTTTCTTGATTAAAAATATTCAGTTTACACTTTAATCATCAGCCTTTGTTAGGCAGTCACCGTACTGGCAAGGAAGTAGTGAGATTCGAACACGAGTCTAGCTGATGGTTGAGGTGTGGGATTACGTTCGGGTTCAACTTAATAAACTATCAGGAGCAGGCCTTACGATCAGTTATCACGCCGACCTGAATAATCGTCCCACGAGGCACTAGCGATCGGTGCAAGCCGCGCGAGTGATTTAATCGATCAAGCCGCTGGTCGTGATTACTGTTCCGCCCGAAGGCCATTCGGCATATTTTCCCTCTTATGAGGCCACAGTCTGATTGGCCCCATTTGTACGCTCTACTTGCCATAAGTACGCTGTATTAGGTATGCTAAAATATCTTTACTTTTGCGCTCTTTTGTTTTGTTCTTACTTAGGGGACTCACACAAAGCGTAATCATACGATGATGGCAATGTTCCGGAAGCAAAGGTTAAAGTGGTTCCAGCGGAACCAAAGGTCCCACTTTGGTTCCACTTTGGTCCCACTGTGCCATGTTTGCGTATATGGGCGGTATTCCGTGCACTGGCCCGGGTAGTCTACAAGCTGTCATCGAAATCGATGGTCGAACACCCGCACACAAGCTCCCACGTCCACCTGAGAAAAACCCTACGCGCACGCACGCCTCCTGCATTCGCAGGCAGGCGCCTGGATCGATGCCTTGCTCTGGCAAATTTTGCCGGCGAATGCCTAGGGCGAAAAACCCGTGTTCAGGGCACACGCATTCAAATAGGGGGTGGGGGTCTAGGGGTAGAGGGGTAGGGGGCGACTACGTGCATCAAGTGCAGTCTGAGCAGAATCGGTTAAGCCAAATGTTTAGACGTAGTTTTTTACATGCTGTCTGAGAGGGGGGAGGTAGCAAATGCAGGAGGCGTGCGTGCGCGTAGGGTTTATCTCAGGTGGACGTGGGAGCCTGTGTGTGGGCGTTCGACCATCGATTTCGATGACAGCTTGTAGACTACCCGGGCCAGTGCACGGAATACCGCCCATATACGCAATCATGGCACAGTGGGACCAAAGTGGGACCTTTGGTTCCACTGGAACCACTTTAACCTTTGCTTCCAGAACATTGCCATTAGGGTATCTCGGCATTGAGGTAATATTTACAAAATAAACTTGCATAAAAAAATAGCATACCCTGAGGCGATTTCAGTCCTGGAGCTGCTGGTCCGAAATAGCATACTGTACATTGTCCAGCTCATAAAATTTCAGCTGAACTGTGTTTTTGACTCGAGCATACTACTTAATGGTTGTAATATTGGTTAGCATGTGACTTAATCTAAAAATATTTCCGTCACCTCAGGATGCCAACTTTTGAGCGAGCTTCCTTTTGACCACCAACTTAAGTAGCAAGCTTTGTTCTCATTGGTTTTTGACTGCCCCGATAAATTCAAATGGACGTTAAAAAAGATAAGTACAGCAACATTTTTTTCTTGTACGCGTCTGATAGCCAATTACGCCAGGTCTGACGTCTGGGCTGCTCTTGTGCTGACGATCCCCGCCCCGTTTGTTTCATGCCCGGCCTGCGTTCAGACTCAGTGGGCGGTCTTGTGGGTTTGCGTTCGCAAATATTGCCCTCTCCCCCCCCCCGGGTGGGTTTCCCAGTCCAACCATGTTTTCGCTCAGTCTGGCCTGACTAGAGAGAGAGAGAGAGAGGAATGCTATAATTGGAATGGAATGTCCTGAACTTTCAGTAAAAATGGCTCCACTCACGGAGTGCAAAGGGTAAGGTGAATAAGGGGTCAAAGGTAAAAGGTCATATAATACTAAAAATTAAAGATTTATACGATATGCACATGTACTATGGAGAAAGGTCAGCTTTCAACTTCTCAATTTCCGCTTCTTCACACGTGGGGTAGCGTGCTAGGAATGGGAGAGCAGAGTGCTGATATGCCGATGGACGGCAAGACATATGACGGACACTTCGGCACATTGTACGGGAAGACTTCGCAGCCATTATTTCTGAGTGGAGAGGGTGATCGACCTCACTAAGGATGCGATCAGTAAATTGCTTTTCCGGTATTAAAGTGGCACTGTACTATAATTTCAGCTACTAAAACATAGGAAAAACCGGCAGCTGAATAGAGAATTCGGAGATATTTTTAAGTAAGGCTGGAAAAATAACTGGAGAGTAGTAAAGAATGATAAAGATAATGCAGGCATCTATAAATTGCCAGATAAGGTCTTGCAGTGTGCGATATGAACGCAAGCGGCGGATATGATATAAAAGTTAACGGATTTTAATAAAAAGACCCTCTATATTAAAAGCAAATGTAAGATTAAATGCTGGAGTGATAACAAGGTATCGGAAAGAGGATACCTCGTTGGGCAGAATTTCACCAGTTTCGGGACTGAGAGAGGGTCGCAGTCGAAAAATACACTGGACTGACTTCCGCTCGTTAGGTAGAAGGGAATTTGCTGACGACCATGTTGAGACGTGGTCCAGGCCATCCTTCAGTACTTGGATGTGTGTCTGACTTCTGAGAGGATGACCGAAAACAAGCAAACACTCATTTGGCGATGGTAGGTAGTCAATTTGGAGGGAGAAGAGATGAGGGGATAATAACAACCCTTGGAGAATTCCACAGTTGGTAGGAAGGACCGTGGATTTTCGCTTTCTGCAATGAACGAATTGAGTGCGGGAAGTGCAAATGTCCCCAAGCCAAGAGACAGCCCAGCCAGGAAAGCCGAATGCGGTTTATGGAGGTGATTGTGGTGTGCAAGGCTTTGGGCACATCTCCCTGGCAGTTTCGTCGACGCCTCGGCCCAGGATGTGCTGACAACTAGGCCAAGGTCAATCGCTGGCGTGAAAACTTCGAGCACCTCCTCAACTCTGATGAACAACCCATCACACCCTCTCTCCTCCACAGCTTAGTTTAAACCCTCTCCTGCCTTCGCAGTGTCGTTTGACTTCTTTTTCGAAGACGAATTAACCGATTCAATGCAGAGGTTACGCAACAACAATGCGTGCGGAGAGGACACGACCCAACCAAGCCGGATTCCGAGCTGGGCGTGGGTTTGCGGATCAAATATTCACACTGAGGTGCACTCTAGAATTCCGCCATAGCTACCAGCAACCGATGGCCGTTTGCTTCGTCGACTTTGCCGCCGCATTCGATTCCATCCATCGTGAGTCCCTGTGGCGAATAATGGAACTGGATGGAGTGCCGACCAAAGTCATTGCGATGATGAAGGCTTCTATCGGTCTACCATCGCACGAGTCCTGGTCCACAACAATTTCTCTCAGTCGTTCGATATCCGGTCTGGTGTCCGACAGGGCTGCGTCCTTTCGCCCATTCTGTTTAACTACGTGATTGACTGGATTCTCGGCATGGCCCTACATGAAGTGGACGGTGTTGAGCTTGCACCCGGACGCCGGCCAACTCATCTGGACTACGCCTATGATATTGCGCTGTTAGTCTCAATCTTTGGTGGTCGACAGTCGGAAGTGTCGTGGTTAAATGAGATCGCTATGTCGGTAGGCATGTCCATAAATTCTAGAAATATGAAGTTGTTCTCGAGCTGCATCCCTGACCAGGAGAAGGCACCCCTGGGGATTAATGGCCGTCAACTTGAAGAATAAGACAGCTTAAAATACCTCGGAGCGAGGCTGCTGCCAAATGAGCAGAGCAAGGACGACATTGTATCCCGTATTAATGCTGCTCGCTGGGTTTTCTAAATATTTCGAAAGCGCCTATGGATTCGACGTGAAATCTCCATCACCACGAAGATTCGTGCATACCGTGCATCCATCCGGTCAGTCCTCCTCTATGGATGTGAATGTTGGGCTGTGCGCGCTGGAGATGAGCGAAGACTGGAGGTCTTTGACCACTGATGCCTGAGGAGCATCCTGCGAGTTAAGTATAGTGAGTTCATCTCGAATGAGACAGTCTGCACCTGCTGCGATCGTATCATGAGGATATATCAGACCCTTCAAGAAAGGCGACACGTTCTCCTCTATGCACCCCACGAGCTTAGCTATGCTGCCCTCGATCCATATCCGCTGCCCCCAATCGTCACGCATGGAGAGGTACCGTTCGTGAATCATTGAGGCCGGCCCTAACAAGCACAAGATATGGACGTCTTAGAAAGCAAAAGCATGCCCAGAAGCTGCACAATGTTACCCGACCAGCTGCAGTTAATCCAGTCTTCGCCCTTTTCCTGCGTGTTCACTCAACTGAGTCTGCGACTTCTAACTAGTCACCCCAAATTCGTCCACTTCACAGGAACTGCTTTGGATCCAGAAGAAGATATTCTTCTCTTCACCTGGTGACAGAGGGCTTTCTGGTCTCATTGCCAGACGTCTAATTGTAGCCTGGGGTCTGTGGACGATACTTATAGCCGATGGCCGTTAGACACGAGCAACTGCTTCGGACATGTCCGCAATATGCGATAGTGCCTGCTGGACTTTCGGTTAGATTTAGCCGTCTAGTGCGTCCTATCGAGTAGTAGGGTAGCCTGTGGCTTAAAACATCCAAAGGTTGCTTCGCTGCAACGAGCATAAACTCTCTTGTCGATGGTTTGCACACAGCTGCGCTTATGCTATAAAGTGTGATTATTTAAGTTCAGCGATGATACCCATGTAAGCATTAAGGAAGTCAAGTTAAGCGAACGAACGTTTTCGATTAATTCATCATCAGGCAATACATTAATATAAGGGAGGGTAGAGTTAACGAGTTAACATGCTCCAGTGGGGCAAGTTACATTGGTCGAACGATTAGACGTCTATCCAAGCGCATGCGAGAGCATCACCCTGCGTGGCTAAACTGAGGCAAAACTAAGTTAATATCAAGCACAATTCTGGCTCACTTGGTAGACAGCGGTCATCAGGTAGACGTCAACCAAGCATTTAGAGTCGTCTATAAAGTTCCGGCTAAACACTGTAAGTTCCTGCGTCAGCGGATACTTGCGACGGCAGAAGCAGTCGCCATTCGCCTCAAAAACACAATTTTATGTGCACAGAAAGCCTTTGTAGCGGCCCTAAGGCTCCCGTGGCCAAAAGCCTTTTCAACGTCCGCCCTCACGCCTCTTACTACGCCGCGAAACAATGATGAGACAGCGGCTTCAAGCATCCAAAGGCCACCGACACCGTCTCAAGACGTTGACACCTTGCGTCCTCACACCGCCCAACAAAAACCGAGACGAGGACCACTGGATGACATTAACTAATTGTCTGACTCCTTCCCCTTCCCCTCTCCCCCCACTTCCATTTCTCTGTCCCCAATTAAGACTAGAATCTGATCCCCTTGATCCCCCCCTTGATCCTTTTACACCTCTCCCCTCTCTCTCCCCCTTGTTACTACTGATTGGTTTGCCTAAAACTTTCGTTAACTCTGCCCTCCCTTATATTACTGTATTGCCTGATGATGAATTAATCGAAAACGTTCGTTCGCTTAACTTGACTTCCTTAAAGTGTGATTACTTTGGTGTGGGTGACCAAAGGGAAGGGAAGAGTGTGATGAGAGAGGGAGGTCGACCTTTGGCGAATTTTTTCACCGATAAAAACAATATGATGCGCTTGGAGCTACCACGGTGCACTAGAAGCCGTGGCTTGGAGGGTTGTCAACTGGCGGAATAACCGCAGTCGGCTCAATGTATGTCTCTTGTTTGGCGTGTCTTACCGCGGGCTGAGAATCAGGCTCCTTCTTTATGCGGGCTTTATGGCGCTCCGAAGCGGGAGCCTATCTAGCAAGGTGGCGGTGATGTGGTGCGTGTTGGAGTGTGCTTCGCGCACACCGCCTGCGTCCTCCCCCAACTTCGGTCTTCTCGACTTATGTTTTGACATCGACTTTAGGCGTGAGAGTAATCAGAAAGTGAGAAGTAGCTGCTTCGCAAGTCTACTTTCAATATAATCTCGTGGAAGTCACCGCGCTGCCTTAGTTAGCTTAGACTCGTGGTGGACATCGTCAAAAGTGGCGGTCGAACTGTCGCTTGCTTTGGTAGCACAGAACTTGACGCTTGTTACCCCAGACCACCAACCTCTCACTATACCCAACTTGTCAGCAAAAATGCCTACATCTGGTGCAGCCTAATTCACCGCATACATTCGTAGTGCTTGGCTGCGGGAAAACGCCGACCACCCACAAACATTTTTCCGCAACCAATCATCTCCACCGGAGTCCCTGCTGAACAACTGGGTATATTTGAAATACTTAAAGTGCATCCTCCGAAACATCAAGGAGCGTGTCACAAAGGCTTCAGTTCCAACGGCGGAAAAGAAAGATCTATTCACGAGACTGCCTTTTATGGGAGACGCAGCAAGTGAACAGGTGAGACGACGCCTGAGGACAGCAGTGACGAGTACCTTCCTTCTTGCAAACTTACGCGTACCAGCCTGGCTCAGCGAAGGAGAGAATAGACCGATCTCAAGCTCAATCCTCGCACGCTTTATTGATACGACCGATTAAGTGGATGCGAGAGAAGCCTTTTGGGTCATATAACGCACGCCAACACACTACGCCGAAGGCTTGCGCAAACGGGTGTTAGCCACAGCAGGGGCATTGGCAATCCGGTTAACAAAACCCACTCTACGTTGTCAAAAGGCGCTGGTACAAGCAATCTGCCTCCCTTGGCCGACTACACGCAGACATCCAACACCTTTTGAAGCCACGTCGTCCGAAAAAACACAAAACGAAGCCACAGAAAACCGTAAAGCGCAAGCTACGCGGCTAACACACAGACCTCAACCCGCTGACCGTGAGAACATCCCCTTGTCTTCTCTGCGCATGGCACCCAGCGTCCTACCCGCTCGGGCGCTCGCATTCAGGAGACGAGGGAAAACTCAGATGCTTAATTACACTCAACCACTAACTAACTCCCTTCCTGTCCCCCCACAACCTGACAGTTATATAAACGCTACAATTAACTGACCATTTTTATTCCCCATGTTATGTACCGGCCTGACGATGAATAACCGAAAACGATTGTTTGCCAATACGAATGTTTAAATTTTATGTGTAAAACGCCATTAAACAATCATCTTAACAAACTTAGCTCTGAAATAAAATGATGACAATATGCACACGCGAAGTGCAAAAATGAATAACTAGGTAGGCAAAAAATGTTATATCAACCAGAAATTTGTCCGTTTTGAAAAATAGGTTGCAATCTTTAGAAAATAATTGTGAACTAGGATGTCGGCCGTGAAAAAAACTCTAACGACGAAAAATAGAGGGAGATTTTAACGAGCCTTAACTTTCAGAAAAAACCTGCTTAGAAGTGTAAGCTAGAGGAGTAAAATAAGGCTAATATTACAATTTAGAGCAAGCTTATACAGCAGGATTTATTCGTACAAACAAATTTCGAGACAGCTTTTCCACTGCTATCCGTCTTTCCATGAGGTAGATAACGAATGAAGTACACAACAGTTTGACAAAATCAGCGCATAACAGGAAGGTCATTTTTCATGACAGCGAATAGTCAGTATCAGTATGGTATCAGTATATAGAGGGGTTTATAGTTAAATTACCTATGCGTTCCCTATTTGTACATATGTGTCGTAAAAGCAAAAAAATTGTATCTCAGATTGCTGGCGAGGCCAGTTGTCCTGAGTCATGGGGTGGAACAATAGGAGCAGACAGTGAAAAAACTCCTAAGGAAGTTTTAGAAGAAAAATTGTCGCTCTTGAGGGGGAGGCGGTGTGGGGTTTAGGAGAAAAAAAAGAGAAAAAACGTCCCCTCTTGGGGTTGTTGTTCAATTTGACCTACAGGAAAGAAAATTGCTGTACACGCTTGCTTCAAATTTTTATCGGTGAAAAAATGCTTTTAACTCTTCAAATAATACCATAATTTCATTTCAGAATAGGATAATGGCACGTCTCTTTATATTCGCCTAGGATCACTAGTGATCATGAGAGCTCGCGGAAAGGCCTCGATAAAGATGAGGCCTCGAGGTGACATCTCAGGATGTTTTTGTAGCCAATGAAATCGGAGCAGTTTAAATTGTTTGCGTCCATATGACTTCATCGTTCGAAACAGTGGTGGTTTAAGGTGAGATCGTGCTTTTTGGAGGACACTAGGCCAAGGGCACTCCCTGACACCACGCATCCGGGCCGGATGTGATTGCTTGAAATCGCAACGATCAGGATCAATCCACCGCCCATGTGTCGGTTGTGATCAGGTGCGAACGCCGACGTTGCGAGACTTGGGTCGCTGCTAGAAAAGCCCAAATAAGTATTTCGAAGCAGCAGCGGCAGCAGCCTGTGGAATGGAATGTGGGCACGTGTGACCGTGTCCGGGCGTATGCCCGACCCCGCTACCTAACTGTGTGTCTTGTGCTAACTATCTCGAGGCAACCCACCCGCTGAAATTCCTGTTCGCCTGCTTGCTCGTTTGCTTGCCGCATCCCTAAGAGAACCTGCCCGCGCTTGTGTTTGTGCATTCCATCAGTTCACCTCTTAGTAATTTTTCCCCACGCGCCTGTGTGTATGCACATCACACACACACACATACACTACACTGCCGTGCAGCACAGCTGCAGTGTGTGTGCGTCAGGAAAATTGCCCACGCGCCCACACTACTTATCGATTTTGCCCAACGTAGATGCAGCCGCTGGCCGTGCAGCTGCCGCGCGCGGGATTAAGAATGCGAATTTGAGAGCTGCTGCTGCTGTTGTGTGCGCATCCTCAAGTGTTAGCCAGCTATGGTGACTGTGGGATGCCAGTCCTTCCATCGGTGGCATTTCCCCTCTGACGCACAATCACAAAGGCCGACTTCCGCCCGCCCCACGCCCCTCGCCCTCCCCCCAATCTACGGCAAACACACAGCTGGGCTTGCGTCACTGTCAGCTGGAACACGCAGAGCTATGCTTGTCAAGGTGGAGGTATAGGCCGAAAAATGCTTGTGACAAGCGAACTACCTCTGTGTATGTGTGGAAAAATGTAGGACTGGCTACCTGGGGATGGATGCGGCTGGTGGAGAGCGGGAGAGTCTAAGAAATGGCCATCTAAGTCTCACTTATCCTCGTTTGTACTCCTTTAATGCATATATGACTGATCGCTATGCTTCTGCCATCAAGTGTTCTTGATGGCATTTTGAAACAAAACAGCCTGAGCATGTCCCGTAAGCCGATCGCTGAACGTAATTCTACCACTAGCGGACAAGAGGCGCTCCACAGTGGTACTTGATAAGTCTGAATACCTCCAAAAGGCCAACGTTCTACTCGATGACCAAAATGCCTACCGCCAGTGGGACGGCGATTCTATGAAGTAGATGGTGACACAAATCAACACAGCACTCGTGGGACTAGAGAATAACGGTGCCATCTCAAAAATCAAACGACTAAATATCAAACCAAGTGATTCAACCATGGCAAGATTCTATGGACTGCCAAAAGTGGACAAGCGCGGTGCTCCACTTCGGCCCATTGTTTCTTTACGGGGAACACCAACATTCAATCTGTCGAAATGAATGTTTCGGCGTCTGAACAGTCTCACATCAGGCTCCAACACAACGGTACGCTCGGCCGTAAATTTCTTGGAAAGACTTAACGGGCTACGCCTCAATGCAGACGAAGTCATGGTATCGTTTGATGTTACCTCACTCTTCACATCAATCCCTGAGACTCTTGCGATTGAAACTGTGAGTGATCTACTTGAGAGCCGATATGAGGAGTGAACTAATAAACCTACACGTGCGCATCTCATCCAGGTGCTCAAGTTCTGCCTCAACACGTATTTTACATTTGAGGGCACAGTGTATGAACAAATCAAAGGGACTCCGATGGGTTCGCCGCTATCTGGTTTCCTTGCTGAGGCGGTTCTTCAAAAGTTCGAGACACTGGTGTTTACGAACCATATACCAGTATTTTGGACGCGGTACGTAGACGATACCTTCGTCTTCCTCAAGCGTGAAATGGTCTCTGAATTTCACACGATGCTGAACTCCATTTTTGCCGACATTCAATTTACAACAATGGCTGAGAGCAACAATCAACTTGCGTTCCTAGACGTCCTGGTCCACCGCAAGACCGATGGGAGCCTAAAGACCACGGTATACCGAAAGGCAACCGACACAGTTGCCAAAGTAACCATCCGCTGAGCCACAAACGCAGCTGTGTGCGAACGCTTTACAAAAGGGCAAAAACACATTGCAACGAGGCAGGTGACAAAGCGGCTGAACGTAAATATCTTCGACAGATGTTCATCTCTAACGGTCACCCTCACGGCTTCCTAGAACGCAGCAGACAACCGAAACGAGCTGCAAGACCGGCGGCGGAACAACCGACATTGTGGAGAGCAATGCCATACATAGAGCATGTTTCTGAAGCAGTCGCTCGTCTGTTACAACCCCTGGGTATCGGCGTAGCCCACAGACCCGAGGCAACAATAAGACGACTGGTCATGAGACCAAAGGCCCCTCTGTCCCGCGGAGAAACAGCAAACGTCGTCTATCGCATCCAGTGTAGTTCCTGTGAGGCCAACTACATTGGGGAGACTGGAAAGCGACTACAGACGTGTATGAGCGAGCACGCATGGGGTGTCGACAGGATGGAACCACGCTCGTTGGTGGCGGAACATTGTTCGGCTCCTGGAAACACCTTCGCTTTTGATGACGCTGAAATCCTAGCCCGAGGTAGTGACCGGACAACCAGAGAAACACTCGAAGCATGGGACACTGCATCAAATTCCACCAACCGCTGTACGACTCTCCCGGCGGCTTACCAGGCGTTACGCGTGCGGCTCAATCAACGAAATCGCCGGCAGGAAGTCAGACGGGTCGCAACGACTAGCAACCCCACACCGGGCCAAAATACTGGCGTCCGGGAACCTACCCCAGACATAAATGCAGCTGTCAGCGACACCGCGGACAACGTGAACTAACAAGACCTCCTGTCGGGCTTGAACGCAGTTGCACATGAAAACGGTCTCTGCATAAACACTGATGGCGGAGTTCGATATTCCGCCGGCGGGATTAACACGGGAAAGTGCCAACGGGGGAAGCCAGCAGGACATGCAGCACCGACGCGAACGATACAGACGCGAGCAATGACCGCTGGCAGGCGAACACTGCCCTCCTCCTCCGACGAGTTGACGGTGAGAAACCCTGGTCAGCAGGACGATGACGGACGGTCAGCGAGCTACTAGAGAGCCAGTACGATGAGACAAGTGAGATCGTGAAATGGAGACATCTTGTCCAACTCTTACAATTCAGTTTTAAGACGTACTTCACGTTGGAGGGGACAACGTACGAACAGATCAAAGGGACGCCGATTGGATCGCCACTCTCGGGTTTCATCGCAGAAGCAGTTCTCCAAAAACTTGAAACGATCGTGTTCTCAAACAATCAGCCCAAGTTTTGGACTCGATATGTTGACGACAGCTTTGTAATCATTGAGCGAGAAAAAGTTTAGGAATTCCACGATCTCCTGAATTCTGTTCTCCCTGACATCCAGTTTACGATGGAGGCTAAAAACAACAACCACCTGCCGTTTCTAGACGTTATCGTCCATCGAAAACCCAATGGGAGCCTCACAACGACAGTGTTTAGAAAGGCCACCAATACGCGCCAAATCCTAAGCTACCATAGCAAACACGCGGCATGCCACAAACGCAGTTGTGTACGAACACTATACAAACAGGCTGAAACACACTGCAGCGAGCCACAGGACCGGAAGTTTGAATTACGATACCCACAGCGTCTCTTCCTGGCCAACGGGGATCCTCGAAATTTCATCGAACGCAGCAGATAGGTCCGATTGAATGGACAGCTGGCAGCCGAGGAACCAAAATTATGGCGTGCGCTACCATACATTGACGGCGTTTCGGATGCAGTCACCCGTCTATGAAAACCCCTGAAGATCGGCATCGCCCACCGACCAGAGGCAACAATACGACATCTCGTCATGCGACCGAAGGAACCCCTGCCCCTAGGTGAAACTCCAAACGTCGTTTGCCGGGTAAAATGTGATTCCTGCGTGGTCGACTATGTCGGGGAGACTGGGAAGCGGTTGCAGACCCGGATGGCAGAACACAGCAGGACTGTATGTAGGATGGAGCGGCTTTCGTTAGTGGCGGAACACTGCGCAAATTCCGGAAAAAAATTCGCCTTCCAGGATGCGGTGTTCTGGGTTGAGGAAATGACCGTGTGGTCAGGGAAACAATGGAGGCCTGGCACACGGGGACATCCTCCATCAATCGTTGCGTGGCGATATCCACAGCCTACCAAGCCCTCCGAAAGAAGCTCAGTGAAGGAAAAAGTGGACCCAAAATTAGACGAAATTAGAATCTGGGCCCTCACGAGCCCATGGTAGACACACAAGTAACCGAACCACAATCGGACGGAGCCATCATCAGCTTAACCGCTTTATCCGCTGATTCTGTAGGCGCAAAACCAGATGGACGTGTGTACACAAGCAGGATCACCGGCCTGTGATGGAAACTTAGATCAATGACAGGGGTACAGGCGCGAACAACGGAATCTGACGGGAGACCCATTGACTGAGACTTATCCGCCTCAAGGCGTCGATGATTGAACATCCCTCCCATGCCTCGCCCCCTTCCTTTGCATTGGCTTAAACCCTTTTGCCCATGACTGTCACCTACTATAAATACTGTGAGGCGCGGTTCAACCCCACCTCTGATGACGGAAGCCTGTACGGTTTTGAAACGTCAGGAAAGTAAAAATATGGTTCCCATGATCGCCTCTTCTTCTCATTTATGCCCGGGGACTCAGATTTTCGCTTCTATTAGCAATATATATGAATGAATGCCGATGTTTCACCGATCTTATCAAAGAATAATTAAGTTCCGCTTTGCCAAGGAACTCGCAACGCAAACCCTCATGACCGATGCATAGGGACTATGTGGATACGTTAGAGTAGATCCGACAACGCAAAAGGAGACTGGAATGGCCATTTCTGGCTTTTTGGCCGTCATCAGCCAGTCATACCCATTCTAGAGGGTTGGCACCCCCGTGATTTGAACTTGGGACCTTCGGTCATTGTGTTAGAGACGCTACCTCTATTCCACGGGTCCCCTGCATTTGACGGTTGTGATCGGGAATATTATGAATGAATGCAGGTGTTTCACCGATCTAATCACGGAACAATTAAGTTCCGCTTTGCCAGGGAGCTTGGAACACAAACCCTCATGACCGTCACAAAGTGACTAAGTTAATATGTTGAAGTGCATTCTCGATTACAACCGACAAAGCAAAGGAAGACCCGTGATCAATGAAACACCTGCATTCATTTATCATATTCCCGATCACAACCGGCAAAGCAGGGGACCCGTGGACTAGAGGTAGTGTCTCTCGGGGGTGCCAACGCGCTAGATTGAATATGACTGGCTGATGACGGCTAATAAGCCAGAAACGGCCATTCCGGTCTCCTTTTGCTTTATCTGATGCACTTCATACCTCGCCTACCCTGCAAAAACTGCGAGGCGAGGTTTAGAGCGTCCAGAGCGAATCCTTGGTGAGGAAAGAAAGTCGCTGGTATAACCAATTTGACAGCCCAACTAACACCAGGCGCATTTTCCACTTCCAAAGCAACCACCCTCTCGGCCACAAATGCAGCTGCGTCCGAACGCTCTTCCGACATGTTCAAACACACTGTAACGACGACAGTGGGAAGCAGGAGGAAATGAATTACTTACACGCCCTTTTCAAGGCCAACGGGTACCCGAAGTCCTTCGTCCGCAAGTGCCTGACGAAACCTCATGTTACTCGGTCGAGCGAAGAAAAGCCAAAATTCTGGCTCACCCTCCGCTACGTGAACGAATCTAAGAACCCTTTGGGAGCGGAGTGGCGCATAAACCATTTTTCACAATCAGACAGCAAATCATGAAGCCCAACCGAGCAACCGAGCAATCAGCCGTGGTCTACAGAATATCATGTAAAAATTGCGATGCGAGGTATGTTGGGGAAACGGGCAAACGCCTGTGTACAAGATTGCACGAAAACCAATTTGCAATCGATCGCCAAGACAAGCTGCCTTTGGTCTATGGTCACGTGCGGCAGCTGAAGCACATTTTTGCCTTTGAGAATGCGAGGGTGATCGGCAGGGCCGATGACAAAATGGCCAGATTGTTGCTGGAAAGTTGGCCCTCGACGGGCACACTAAACCGAGCCATCGATTTAAATCCCGTCTGCCAAGGGCTCCGAACAAGGCGCAAACTCGCTCAGAACGGACCGAAAAAAGTTACACAGGGCCGGCAGCCAAAAACCACAGAGAAAGGAGGCAGCAGCGATCAGGAGTCGCATGAGTGGCGTAACAGAGCCACCCGCAAAGCTGACAGCACTGCAAACGAACACCGACGGCCGATCGATCACCGGCCTGACGAGAGGAGGGCCGACGACCAAGGCACGTAGGACCAACAGCTAACACCCACGGGGGAGGAAGGCGGCGGTGACAGCGAATGATCCGACCAGCACGGCGTGCTTTCTCACGCACCCGAACGTGAAGCCGGTAGGGCTGCCAGCAAAACCCAACGGCCGATCGATCGACCACCTGGCGGAGAGGAGGACGGCGCCGCGGCAACCACGATGGTGAAGCAGGGCAGAAAGGAGACGCGGACCCGCCATTGGTCGGCAGCAAACACGTCGGAGCCAACCAGCGGCGAACGCACGTGGAGGGAACACGGTTACTTCACAAGATCAGCGGCGAGGCGATTTCACTCAAGGCCCGCGGAAGAGTAAGCACGATACTCTGACGATGGAAGCGAGTAAACTTTTGAAACGTCAGTCCAAACACAATTTAGTCCACGAACCCGCCCCTTCTTCTTCTTCCTCTTCTTTGGGAGACGATCCACGCGATAGCATATCTGGACCCCGAATCTTTAGGCATATCAATATAGAGACCCGAAGCGACGATTCGACGATTGATAGTTTAACCAAAGGCTCCCCTGTCCGGAGGTTTAAACGGCCAACGTCGTGTACCGGATCAAATGTAGTTCCTGTGAAGTTAACTTTGTCGGGGAAACGGGCAAACGATTGCAAACCCGCATGACCGAACACGAAGGAGCGGTGCGCAGACAGGAACAACGCTCTCTAGTGGCGAAACATTGCGCAGCTACAGAGCATACGTTCGCTTTTCAAGACGCTGAGATCCTAGGGCGAGGAAACGACCAAACAGCTAGGGACACACTCGAAGCCTGACATACCACCTCCGATTCTATCAACCGCTGCCGGCATCCTACCAAGCTTTACGGACTAAGAACAAGCAACATGACCATGGAAAGAAACGCCGGCCAGCACAAATGAGCGTGCACGGCCGTCAGATGAAGTCGCAGACGGAGGGCAAGCCATGGCATCGACAGGCTCGCAGGACCAGCAACATGATGTGAACGCAGACGAACGGGAGCACGTGCTAAGACTAGATGACAGCGGATATGATCGCCAGCCCGGCAGCAACCGAGACGGGAGTATAAATATGACAACCACCGTTCGCACGTTTGCGGTAGGTAGGCAACACGGCAGGACAAAGGGTGAACACAACGAGCTGATAATGCGAACTCGATCAATGGCAGTTATCACCCCGATGTCACTACTGCCCCCGGCGAGATGAGCCCACTGAAACATGACACCAAGGACAACGCAGACAAATGCGAGCACACGCTGAGACCAGACAGCGATGTTGGCCAGCTCGGCAGCAACCGATGCGTGAACACGGACATCGCAACCACCGTTCGCACGTTTGCGGTAAGTTGTCAACACAGCAGGACGACGAGTGAACCCAACCAACGGACCATGAAAACCCGGCGCCATAACTGCCCCCCTCCCCCTCCCCCCCCCTCCCTACCGAGACGAGTCATTGACCTGCCTAACTAACCTAACCCTGAAATACTGTGACAATTCGTGTGACTATTACCTTTGACAATGGAAGCTTGCATCATTCCGAAACGGCAGGATGATAAACCTCTGGTTCCCGCGATCGACTTACCTCCTCATTGGCGCAACCACGTTTTCATTTTTGAGAAGGCAAGAATGATCTGTAAGGCCAGTTATAAGATAGCTAGACTAGTGCTAGAAAGCCGGTCCTCGACTGGCACACTCAACAGAGCTATTGAGTTAAGCCTCGCCTACCAAGCCATCCGCACAAGTCTCACGCCCGCACAGAACGGGGCGCTAAGGCGGGAGAGTGGCGATACAGAAAACCGACAGTCCGGCACAGTAATCGGAGTTGGCGACCGGCGCGAGTCACATGACCGGCGTGGCGTGCGTTCTCATGAAGGCAACTGCGAAACCGTGAGGGCTCCGAACGAGGGGTAGGTCGACGAAGGCGCCCGCGAGAACACGGGTTCTCCGAACGAGGTGCTGGCAGAGGAACATGCTGACGCAGCGCCAATGACAGTGGAGAGGATGGCCTCAATCAACATTCAACGGACAGACGAGTGCACGGGCATCGCACATGAGTACAACACCCGGCTCGCAGCGAAGCACATGAATTCAAGGCCAGCGGAGGAGTAAGCACCACGCTCTGACGATGAGAACGAGCATGTTTTCGAAACGTCAGCACGAATAGAATTTGGTCCCAGCACTTGCCCCATCTTCTTCTTTCGCTTCCGGGGATGATGAACACGATGTTATATCTGGACACCGAATATTTGTGCATATTAATATATTCCGTAGGGCTAGCTGATGATAATTGACAAGCCAGAAATGGCCGTTTCAGTCTCCTCTGTCCTTATAAGTAGTACATTTCTGCCTTTTTATGTATATATGTTTCTTATTGTTTTCATGATATCCGAAGAATACGAAGCAGAAAGGGTGGTGAGTTAGTGAAGCAAAACATATTTGTGCTGACATTATCGAATCTTCTTCGTTTCCATCCTCTAACTCGCTTGGTGGTCGCCCTGTGGGCCTTTATTACTTCACACTCGTCATTATCTTCGGAGTATAAGCATGCTCCACGCAGAATTCTGCTCTGCCTGTTTGCTCTTGAACATTTTTGACTTCGCCAAGCTCGGCCGCTTGCGGACTCGCATGACCAATGTCACCTCTGCGGCCGTCAGAGTTGCCACGTCGGGGTGCTTTTTCGCCTGTGCCTCGTCAATCAGCCGGCCGGTTAGGCATTACTGTTCTTGTGAGTTGGGTTCCGCCTCGTGGATGGGGGGGGGGGTGAGGCAGTGTTCCTCATTGGTCACGTGACCCCCCCCCGCCGGTCATTCCCCTTTTATCCACGACTGACATCGCTTGAGTGTCCTGTTGAGCTTGGCCTCCTTGACTTTAGCCTTCCGTGCACCGCCTGGTAGGTGGGGTACTGGTCTACGGCTAGATTAATTGTGATCATCTTATGGCTAGAGCTATTGATCACCCTCGCTTTGTTTAAGACGAAACTGCAGTTTTTCTGTTGTGCATCTTCATTGGCCACATATAGATAGGCCTTTTGTGTCGACCTGAAACTTCTTTTTCTGCAATCTTGTTCCAGGGCTTTTGCCTGTTTCACCATCTACCTCACATCGTAGTTTGTGCAGGCTACGCTGTAGACCACTGCTAACCATTCTGTTACTGGAAGCGGATGTTAAAGCCACATTATTTACTGTATAATTGTTGTTTCTGATTAAGGAGGCAAAAAAATCGCGAAATGTTTCAGGATTCTTGCTATCGACTTTCAAACGTGCTTCACGAATTAGAACCGCATCAATTACCACCCGACCTAAAACACTTACAAAGGAAGAACTTCGGATAACCATTAGTCGTAAATAGGACATGCAAAATCTCACTTTCCTTTGTTAGGGGGGTTCGTACAAAACTGTGTTTGTGACCAACTGGATGGTCTTTTACGAAGTGCAGAGTGACCTTATTTTAGTGCCTTGCGGCAGATCGCTCTTCTTATCTTTCTTCCTTCCCTCCTGCTACTTATGGTAGTTGTACGTCAAGGGAGGGAAATTTAGCATTAACTTTCTTGTTTCATTATAAAGTAGATGTTGGGAGCGTTTGAATTCAACAGCGCCTTGAAAGCCGACACTTAACGCATTTTGGCGACGACGAAAAGACCACATTTTTAGAAAAAGACAAACTCAAAAGACGTCAAAAAATCGTTTTAACTGAGAAAAATTGAGTACCAAATGTACAGAAAGCCATTGTCCAGAAAATGAACGTCCAGAATAAAAATCGGAAATGAATTTATCTACGATCAATTGTGAACTTTCGTAACTTAGTAACCTTTTTTCAAAAATTCCTTTTTGCTTATTTATTTCTGCATACCTTACCTTTTTCAGGGTAAGGTCGAAGTAAAAATTGGGAAATTTGATCATTTTTCTTCGTTTCGGAAAATTTAAGAAAACGTTTCTGCTGCAAATGAAAGTACTAACATAACTTGGAGCATTTTTCACTTTATTTCTTTATGTTAGGCTCCGTTCTAAGAGTGAAAGCGTACGACAAAGTGGCCGTATAAATACGAAGATATTGCAAAAAATTTTAAAGTACTGTACGCTACCCTTCTAAATTACGCATTAGCGGAAACTAGATCATAGAAGAAGTATCTTACCACATGCTTCGGTTGGGGACAATCCGTTGCGAATGCCAAGTGAGTAAAATTTGCCCCTTGTCAGATTGTGAACCGACACACTTGAGGCCGATCTGTCGTAGAATTAAGCTATGTATGCAGCGGTTGGCACGAGGGAGCCGATTCATCGATTAATTTATTCGCTGCGAACTATGCCTACTACTACGAATTAAGTAGGCGCTTATGTGAAGGAAACGTAGTGAACTGTCACATTTGCCTTGTGTATCTGTCAGACACGGACATCTGCTCGTTAAATTCGATTTTTAGATAAGGCTGAATTAGATAGCCGTCTATACAGGACAAGCTAACAGAAAACACCCGTAATGACTGTGGATTCCCGTCGAAATCGGGGAAAATTAGGTTTTTTATTACGATGATAGTTAGGGTTAAGATCATTGTAGGGGATTAAGGTCAGGATTATGTTGAGGGTTAAGTTCTGGTTTGCTGTTAACTTGAGGATTTAGGTTACGAGTAGGGCGCATTGTTAAAATCAAGGCTAAACTTTCATAGGTTTAGTGTTAGGATTAAGACAGGTAAGTATTTACTCTCCCTGCAATTTACTGCCAGCTCATTTTATTTAAGTGGACAGGCACTCCTATTTGCCTGTCCTGTCATCGTATGTCAGGGGGTAAATGTAATGGCATTTGTTGAAGCAGAATTATCTTTCTTTGGTCATACAAAATCTTACATTCCTCCCAGCCGCCTTTCAGTCTTATGATTTAATATTAAAGCTGCACCGTGTCTCAGAAATCTACTCCATAACCACTATATACAGTAGAAATTTAGCTAAACTCTTGCTTAGTATACTATCCTTCAGTAAAAGCTCTAAGTACTCCAAAAGCAGCCTTCGCCGCGCCTCTTAATGTCGTTCTATCGGAATTGCATGGTCTTGGTTGGATTTTAATAATTAATCGTTAGCCTCTTTCTTAAACAGTGTTTTTTCTGGGGATATAGGTGGTGATATGATGTCCCTATTGATCAAGAAAGAAATTTTTGAGGAAGGTTTGACCCGGTTCTATATCGCGGAGTTGATTTTGGCCTTAGAGAGTGTTCATCGGCTTGGCTTCATTCACCGGTGAGTATTGCCCATATAGATTGCTTGACTTCATAGGTTTGCTAGAAAACTTTAAGCAACATTTTATTTTTATGCTGTTTCCTCTTTGAAAACTCAAATTTGATTTTTCAACATAGTTGTTGCGTTTTAATTTCATTTTGTTTTTGTAACACCCAAAAATCTGTCCAACTGCGGAAAGTCTACCTATAGGGAATTAATTAGAACATTTTATTGCAGTTTATGGGATATATTAGAATTCCTATTCTCCTTTTTTACTTTTTCTTGCTTGTTTTAACTAATTTCCTACAACAAGTCGTGAAACAAACACCAATATGGCATAACGGATATTAGCCTTTCACGTTTCCCGCTAACATAAGCCGAGGAAGTATCCTCAACCTAGATGGTTTTTATTTTCCAAATGTTCATAAGTTGTT
Source organism: Ligula intestinalis (assembly GCA_036362985.1). NCBI lineage: Eukaryota > Metazoa > Platyhelminthes > Cestoda > Diphyllobothriidea > Diphyllobothriidae > Ligula > Ligula intestinalis. The sequence goes on along the minus strand of JAYGXS010000003.1, from coordinate 3,284,564 downwards.
GTTTAAATATTGGCTTGCTATATAAAGGATACTTACAAACACTATTCTTCATTTCATCTCAATGATGGTGCAACCATAATGTCTCAGTGAAGTGCTTAGACAGCAATAAATAATTGATTTTCACGAATTGCATGTTTTTACACCATGCCAATGTCCCATTTCTTAATTTTTATAGTTTTAACAATTGGTCTTGCATCCTTCCTTGTACGTATTCCTAAATTCGCCTTCCACACCCCTACAACCGATGGTTTCAAAGGACTAATGGTTGTTTCTTTTAAATGACCCGCTTGTTACCCAGGGACATTAAACCGGACAACATTCTGATTAACCGCGATGGGCATATAAAGCTGACGGATTTTGGCCTGTGCACGAGTTTCCGCTGGACTCATAGTTCCAAGTACTGGGATCCCATTTTCTCAAACCCTCAATCCGGTGAATCAAATAAAGAAGATGATGCAAACACCGATGTATGCCAAGCGCAGGAGACTGGCTATGGTGACGGTGAGGGGGATGATGAACTTCATCCCTTGCATGATCAAACCCTTGACAGAAGGGTTAGAAGTTCTTCCAATCGTCGTTGTGCTAGGTCGCTGGTTGGCACACCAAATTATATTGCACCTGAAATTCTGCGTCGCCAAGGTAATTTCAATTAATCAACACTTTTGACTGCATAATCATGGCTACTCAATATATTTAGGTAGGTATTATGTGTGTAATATATGGTTCCTGATCTCTTTTACGACAGAGTATAACCAGGCGTGTGATTGGTGGTCAGTGGGCGTCATACTCTATGAGATGCTTGTCGGCCGTCCGCCTTTCGTTGCTCAGACTGCACTGGATACACAAATTCGCGTAGTTCAATGGTCGCGCAATCTTCGCATTCCCGGCGAGCCACGTCTCCATCGTGATGCTGCCGACCTCATTCAACGCCTCCTGTGTGACCCGGAGGACCGATTGGCCGACCCGCAGCAGTTGAAGAAACACAACTTCTTTGCGGAGATTAACTGGGAAATCCTGCCAACCCAGAAGCCTCCATATGTCCCTGTGGTAAGAGATCCAGCCAACTCTTCTTCGTATTTTGTTCTTATGCTATTTGTTTTCCTTTTTCTCGTTTCCGTCGGTTGAAAAGAGGTAAGGGGTGTGGATACACGACTGATTCCCCCCTCGATACCAAAAGCGTAACCATATAAGCCAATGTAACTCAACCTAATCGCCAGGACGATAGCGGTTTGACTGAACTACCATATGAATATTTCACCACGGTGGTGCATTGGACTTTTTATCACTGTAGGTGCTGGCCGAGTCTATTTCGCGTCTCCAATCGTCATATTATCCTCTCCAATGTCAACAAATTTGCACCTCCAGTCCTATCCTGTGGTTATGGGACAATAGTTTGTCAGGCACGGTACTACAACCCCTTTTGTCCCCCTAATATAGGTGGCCTTATCACAATGTGGTTTAGTAAGTTAAAACCTGGCAGCTACAATCTTAACGCCCGGTTCCTAAGAAAAAAGAAGTCATGGGAGGCCATTATGGTAGAAGCAGTTTATTATTGAGGAAGTCAAGTTAAGCGAACGAACGTTTTCGATTAATTCATCATCAGGCAATACAGTAATATAAGGGAGGGTAAAGTTAACGAAAGTTTTAGGCAAACCAATCAGTAGTAACAAGGGGGAGAGAGGTGTAACAGGATCAAGGGGGGATCAAGGGGATCAGATTCTAGTCTTAATTGGGACAGAGAAATGGGGGTGGGGGGAGAGGGGAAAGGGGAAGGAGTCAGACAATGAGTTAATGTCATCCAGTGGTCCTCGTCTCGGGTTTTGTTGGGTTGTGTGACGACGCAAGGTGTCAACGTCTTGAGACTGTGTCGGTGGCCTTTGGATGCTTGATGCCGCTGTCTCATCATTGTTTCGCGGCGTAGTAAGAGGCGTGAAGGCAGATTTTGAAAAGGCTTTTGGCCACGGGAGCCTTAGGGCCGCTACAAATGCTTTCTGCGCACATAAAACTGGGTTTGTGAGGCGAATGGCGACTGCTTCTGCCGTCGCAAGTATCCGCTGACGCAGGAACTTAGAGTGTTTAGCCGGAACTTTATAGACGACTCTAAATGCTTGGTTGAAGTCTACCTGATGACTGCTGTCTACCAAGTGAGCCAGAATTGCGCTTGATATCGACTTAGTTTCGCCTGTATGATGATGAACTAATCGAAAACGTTCGTTCGGTTAACTTGACTTCCTTAATGCTTACATGGATATCATCGCTGAACTTAAACAATCCAAGTTTATTATTGCTTTCATAATCCTCGGAAGAGGAAAAAGAAGATAGTGCAATTGCTGAGACCAGATTTTATTCACGCTTACGTTTCAAAGCATTCTCGCTTCTTCAGTAAAACCCTCCGAAAAAATGGTCTACGCTCAACACTCCAAAATTCTCGCTTCCATCATCAGAGAGTAGTGACTGTTCTCCTGCCGGATGTCGAGTGAGTGTGTCTAACCGCTAACCCTGCCTGATGCCTGTGAGCAGACTCAGGCAACAGCGGCCCTCTACCGACATAGCGTACCAGGCTACCATAATTCAGCCTTCGAAGCGCGTGGCATGGCCTTGGCCTGGGTCTATGGCCTCATCACGTTAACGAGCGGGCGACAAAGTTAACCAATCAGCGCGTGGTAATGCAAAACACGCCTGGAATGCATGATGGGTGGTCAGCACAGAGTGCTAGGACGCGGTAATAAACTGTGCGTTTGCAGTGCCACATCATAGGCGCATTGATGTCTTTGGGTAGTGCAATTTCGGCGAGATAAGTCGGCGCAATTAAGAAACAAGAGGCGAAGGCAAAGAAATGGTCGGCACACAAAGATGTTCCTCAAGTCGGTACCTATTCTATTGGCAGAAAATTACTGTCAGAAAATCCCTCTAGTTCATCCGTTTGGTCTTATTGCATCACTCACTGAAACTCCTCCCTCACCACTCCAAGTCTTCCGGGCGTTCGAATCACGCCATCTTTTAAAGCAAGCGGGTGAATAAGCCCATCATAAGTGAATGTCAGGACAAATAAAGAAAGGAAACTCAAGGAGGCCTTACATGCTCGCGAAATAGAGAAAGAGAGATAATGCTTTATTGTGGAGTTAACATCCAAAATTTTCATCAGAAAATGGCTCTATTCTCGGAGAGCAATGGACAAGGTATGGTAAAAGGCCATAAAATACTCAATGTGAAGAGTTTACACGATATTCCTATCTGTTATGAAGGCTGGTCGGCTTTCAACTTCTGAATTTACGTTTCTTCACACCCGAGGCAGTCTCTAAGGATGGGAGTGTAGAGTGCTGATATGCCGATGTAACGCAAGATATATGACGGACACTTCGGCACATAGTACGGGAAGACTTCGCAGTCATTAGTTCGTACTAAAGAGGGTGAGTAACCTCACTACGGATGCGATCAGCAAGTTGCTTGACCGCTTTAAAATGTCGCTTTTTTATAATAACAGCTTAAAAGCATAGGAAACACCCGGCAGCTGAAGAGAGCATTCGAAAGAAACGTTTCATAATGACCAGGTTTTTTAAGTTATGCTGGAAAAATAACTGGAGAATAGAAAAGACTGTGTGGGAAAATGCAGAAATCTATAAATCGCCAGATTAGGGTTTGCGGTCTGCGATATGAATTTAAGCGGCGGATATGATATGAAATTTTAAGGATTTTAATAAAAAGGCCTTCTCAATGCATAGTAAATGAGAGGTTAAATGCCAGGTTAACACCAAGGTACCGAGAAGAGGATATCTCGTTGGGCAGAATGACAATAGTTTCAGGACTGGGAGAGGGTTGCAGTCGAAAAATACGCTGGACTGATTACCGTTCGTTATTTAGAAGACCATATGCTGCCGACCATGGTAAGACGTTGTCTTGTCCATCTTTCAGTACTTGGAGGTGGATCTGACTTTTGAGAGAATGGCCAACAACCATATCATCAACATATTTACCAAGTGAACGTTCGTTTGACGATCGTTGGTCGTCAGTATGGGGGGAGAAGAGATGAGGGGATAATATTAGACCCTGGGAGAACTCCGCAGTTGTGGGAAAGGACCGTGGATTTTCGCTTTCCGCAATGGGCGAATGGAGTACGGGAAGTGGAATGGTCTCCAGGCCAGCGCCTGAGTAATCGTCACGCCAAGAATAGCTTAAAATGATGAAATCGTGACCATACGTCACGAATAGATTAAAACTTGACAGATTGCCGTTGGTAGCATAGCAACGGAAAAAGCAGCTGCCAGCTAACCGCCTACGAAAACTCTATGCTAGAAGCTCCAAAATAAAAGGAGCGCGCCGATTACCGACCCACACTCAGGCAGTAGGAGTGAAATCGGCGGGAATTTGGAGGCATGCGAGAGGTGCTAACCGGATATTATACGAGAGGTGCGCATATTTGGCCTTGACTTTAACAGTTTATGAGTTCAAACCTTTTTAAGGACAGCCACATTCAGCAACAGCAACATTCATATCCGGCAGCCGGAGGCCTTCGTTGTTAATTACTTGCTCAATTTTGTGCTCTTTCCATGGCCATATCGCGATCGGTTATGTAAGTTGAACGCTAGCAACTGTGATTTTTATACCGAGTTTCCTAGGAAATGAGAATTCGTGAGAGGCATGAATGGTAGGAGCAATTTATTCTGTGCACAGAAGGAAATGGACAATAGATAGGACTTATTTGACTGTCAGACGAACGAGCAAGTGCCGGCCACAGCGTTGAAGCTGCAGTGAGATGGCCGCGGGAATCGCTACAGCGTCTGGAGCGGCCTTGCTGTGAGTTTGCGGCAAGTGTATTTGCACTCGTTGGCAGCAGAGAGCCCTCACGCGAGGTCGTATATATGTATTTATGTTGCCAGTTAACAGGTTATTTTTAAAAAAGTGTGTTAATTGGTAAAACACCTCTTGAACGCTTTCAAAAAACCCGAATACATGAAGAATCCTAAAACAAACTTCCTCGTTTGCAGTCAGTATTGTTTTTTTTAATTTGTGTTTTGGGGCAAAATAGGGAGTTTGCTTTGAGTGAAAAAACCTGACTTCAAAGGTGCAATACAAACGGAATGTAGGAACAGTTATAAATTGAGTTGACAGGCTAGCAATAAAAGCTGCAGATCGTTTAGGGACATTAGTTCGAGACGGGGAGGGTTGACCAGGAGCACAATGTTCTCAGTCTTCCTTGAATGTTTGTCGGCGACAAGTTGCTCGCTGTCGGCTGAGGAATTAGCAGACTGCAGGCTGCTGCTTCAGCACCATTTTCGTCAGCATGAAGCGTGGCGGGGTTCAAAGTCCACGAACGCCATCAGAGTGAAAGAAAGATTCCACCGAGTCAGCACCCAAAATTTTTGAAAGTTGTCCTGAATGTAGAAAACTAGTGATAGCTCTCTTAAGAAAGGTAGCTTTGCTGAGTTTTGATACTTCTGGGCTGCTTATTCCAGATTGCTATGTCGTTTACCGAAAAGAATTGACGGTACCTAAATGTGCGTGTCATAGGAAGAAATAAAAACATATCTCGATGACTGGTGCCCCGAGAGTGCTCGAGCTGTCTTATGGTACTGAGAGGATTAAAGGAACGGCCATTCAAAATTTTATACTGTAAAAATAGAGGAGACACATGGTCGAACACTGGAACAAAATTTATTTTTTCCTGAGCTTTCGAGCTCTTACAAGAGCCCATCGTCAGAGGTGGAGAAACAGCAACAAATGTGGAGCTACTTGGGGCGTGTGTACAATAACTAAAATTTTGAACGTGTAGAAAATCAATAATTGTGTGTGCTGCCGACTTGTCACTGAGGGCTGTGCTAGCCAGTGCCAGTAGGCAAGATCGACAAGTTGTGTGGAAATATTTACAGAAATAGAATCGTCAACAAAACAAGTAATAGTTATGGTGGGAGAGATGAGCAATTAAAAAGTCATAGAAGAAGGGAAGGAGGATGAGAAGCGAGGGATTATGTAGGCTTGGGCGCCAAATGGCCACGTCAGCATCGAAAGTGGGATGATTATGGAGGATTTTGGGCCAATTGATTACGGCGGGCGTCTGGATGTGATCGTTTGCAAAAGCGTAAGGCCCTGTACGCTGGCGCCAATTTGACACACCTGTTGACCGAATTCTCATCCGTGGACCAGGCTTCGATATATTCTCTGCTCGTCTTGTTTCCCGCGTGGGCGAGTACCTTGACGGCAGCGAAGTTGAACTCACGGCCTGTTTCGTAGGTGTGAGTTGCAACTTGTGATGATTCGTCGCCTAGTCGCACGGCCTGCTTGTGTTCACGAATACGCGATCCGAGCATGCGTTCCGTTTGACCTGTATAATTACAGGGACAGTTTAGGCATGCGATGCGATATACTCAACCAGATTGTTCATTGTGCGTAAGCCGGTCTTTTATTTTCATCACTCTGCTGCGCATTGTAGCTTTGGATCTGTGTGCAATTCCAACACCTAGTCCCGCAGCGATGCGCTCAGTCGCTTCTGAGACGTCTTTTATGTATGGCAGAGCGTGCCATATCTTCGGCGGTTCTTCTGTTTGGGTCCTCCGGGACCGAACGCGTAGGCATCGGTTTATAAATGCTTTTGGATAACCGTTCCGCATGAACTGGTCACGGAGATATCTGGCCTCGCGTGCCTTTTCCTCTGATTTACTGCAGTGGGTCTGGATCCGTTTGAAGAGTGTTTTTACACAGCTCCGTTTGTGAGCAACTGGATGGTTACTGTGAAAACTTAGGAGTTGTGTTGTGTTCGTCGCCTTCCTCTAAACCGTCGTCTCGAATTCACCATTGGGTGTTCTCTTGACGAGGACATCAAGGAAGGGCAGCTGCTGCTTTTTTCTTCTTCCCGTGTAAATTGTATGCCAAGAAATATTCCATTGAGCAAGTCATGGAAGTTTTGCAGCATGTTTCTCTTGATGATGACAAATGTGTCGTCGACGTAGCGGCGCCAGAAGACAGGCTCATGTTGGGCGAAGGCGATGTTTTCTAGTTCCTGTAGAACCAGGTCTGCCACTAAGCCAGAGATCAGGGAGCCCGTTGGAGTTCCTTTGATCTGTTCGTACGTTTCTGCAGCAAAGGTAAAGTAAGTTTTCTGGCAGAATTCGAATAACCTCATAAGGTGTTCAATTTTTAAAGGGCTTTGGGCCTCATCATATGCCTCTTCAAGTCTCTTCTGTAAGATATTGTGCGCCAGTTTTGGCGGTATGGATGTGAACCATGAAGTCACGTCGAAAGAGACCATGATTTCGTCGGATTGAATCGTCCGACCTTGGAGGTCCTCGAGAAATCAAGAGGCTGATGGAACTGAGGTAATCGAGTTGCCTTGGAGGAATTTAAATTTTCTATACATTCACTTTGACAAGTTATAGGTTGGGCTGCCTTTAAGGGCAACGATTGGCCGAAGTGGGACATTCGGTTTGTGGATTTTTGGTAGTCCATAAAATCGCGCCAGAGCTGTATCCGTTACTTTCATTTGGCACCACTCATTCATAGTGATCACAGTTTTGCGCCTGTATTCTCTGAGAAGTTGAGTCAATCGGTTGGATAATGCTTTGGCTTGCGAATTGGGTGTTGGTTGGTAAAATGCTCTGTCGTCAAGAAGAGTCTTAGCTTTGTTGTCGGTTCATCACGACAGTCGACCGTCCCTTATCAGCAGGAAAGATGATAATACTATCATCTTCTGTAATCTACGAAGCCACAGGGGATCGTGATTTATAAGTTCACATAGTTGTTAGTAGGCTAAGTTACGGTGTTCTGCAGTGAAAACTCTTGTAGTGAAGAAGTGCTGGATCGATTCTATTTTCTTCCGTTCACAAGTGCGCAGAAGACCGAATAGGGGCGAGGAGAATTCAAGACTAGGTCTCACGTACATATTATAAAGGCTAGTTCAAACCTTTATGGTCTTTAAAATTCTAAGAAAAAATCTGGAAGTTCGGTGTGCTTTCGAGACTATCAGGGCACAATGCTCTGACAGATTAAGACTATTAGAATAGGATATGCCCAGATCCTTTATAACCCCTGGCACATTTAGTTCGTGACTGTCTATGCTCAGTTCAGGCTGATAATCGTTGCCAACAACCATAACAGAACATTTGTGCCATGAAAGGGCGAGGCGCCATGTGCAGCACTGCTGGGCAAAGGCCTGAAGATCCTTTTTAATCAGCTCGAGCACGATGTTGCGATCTGCCGGTTTATATCGATAAGCAACTTTTAAATCATCAGCGTACATGAAGGGTCTGCCCTACTGAAAACAATCTGAAACGTCGTTGACAAACAGGCAAAAAAGGAGCGGACCCAGTACACTACCCTGTATAACTCCACTCCTCACATGCGTGGGGTTGGAGATAACATTGGAAATTTTAACTCGTTGTGTACGACCATCCAAATACGAAGATATTAAGTTCAAACGCTTGTTACCTCTGCCGAAAGGGGCCAGTTTCAGAAAGAGGAGGTTATGGTAACACGATCAAAGGCCTTATTAAAATCAAATAGACTATAGAAAAGGGCGAAACCGCTGTCTCTAGATTGTAGCAATTAATCAAAGAAAGAGATCTGGCAGGTGTCACAAGATCCTTTCTCGAGAAATCCATGTTGAGCTGCGTTGAGTAGGTTGTTTTCAGTCAAATGACGCATTACCTTTTCTTTGATTATGGTATTCAAGATCTTCGAGGCAAGTGCATTTATTGGCCTTAAGTTGTCAAATGACGTCAATCGGTCGTGCTTGGGAATAGGAATTATGTGCGATTCCTTCCACAACGAAGGAAACGTTGCGCTCTCATTCCGCTCTATATCCCTTTATACGCGCTAGCATTTGCTCTATTACTTTTGCGCCAAGTAAGCTGTTTTTTGGTCCTTATCATTTCCTGTTGTTTTCGATTTCGTGTTTTCGAAAAAAACATTGAATGTTCTTCAACTACTCGCATTTTCAAAAAGCGTGAAGGAGAAAAAAATCTGCGAAGGAAAAAAGGATTGAGAAGTAGATTAGTAGTAGGCATTTTGATGATGGTTAGTAGCCACTGAAACGGCAGCAGTTTGGACTGAGTACATCCATATGGTTTCGTTTGAGTGAGTGGTGGGTTATGGAGACGTCTAGGTTCCCGGGGAACACGAGGCAGAGAAAAATAGTTTAAAGAGGATCTCCTAAATTCCCGATGGTCCTTTCTCGGAATCATGGAGGAACCTGCTCGAAAAAGATGAGAATAAAAGGTTATTAGAATCAGTGTTAAAATAAATATGCAGTCTTCTTTTGAAAGCAGGCGGTTAAGTTAACGACCTAATGTTAATCGTCGAGTTATTCCAAATAAAGCTATATTTTGAAGCAAAAGACAAAGGGCGCTTAGATGAGGAGAATGCAGGAGGAAATAAAACAAGTCCACGTTTGATAGTACAACGGAACGAGCTGTACAGGACTGTGATCCAATACACGAATACATCAGCGCTGTCTTAAAGAATGAGGAAACCTTAACCGTAAATAAAACCTTCCGTCTGGGTAAAGCAGACCTAGGCCGCGACATAAAAACAAACCCAAGGCCTCTCAAATTTACATTCGATAACGAAGGTTCGGGATCATAGCTGCTAAAAGGAAAAGCGGCCGAGCAAGTATTTTTTCAGCCAGAGTATGAGCCGAGGGAGTGGATGAAAATGAGGCAACTAAGGATAGAATTGAGAGAGAGAGAACCGAAAGCGGGGCAAAGGGCCTGAAAATAAAGGATGGGTAAATAGTAAAAGTCAAGGAGCTCTTTCTTTGGCCAAAACCTGTCACGATGAGGTTTGGACCTCGCGGAATAAACTATCACTAAAGATCCTAACCGAAAATGTACAAAGCTTGTTAAACAAGCTGGACGAACTAAAGAACTTCGTGGATGAGGTGAAACCAGACATCTTGGCTTAACCGGAAACCTGGCTTTCAGAAGATATCGCTGATTCTGAATTATCGCTCGGAGGATATCAGCCTTTCAGGAAAGACAAAACAACTAGAGGAGGAAGGCTTATAGTCTGTGTCACTTGCAAGCTGACAGCCACGGCTGAAGTACCAGTCTCAGTACGAGATATAGAAATGCTAAATATTACTATTTCTGCTAAGTACGGCAGGCCGCTGACGCTTTCGGTGACATACGGCCCGCCAAACCATACTCCTGACCAAGACACTATCCTCATAGCAGAATTGTATAGGGTTAGTGAGAAAACAGACATCGTCATCGTTGGGGACTTTAATGCTCCTGGTGTTGACTGGCAGACATGGACTGCACAGGGTTTCAAGACAACTTCAATCACAAATTACTACAATGTAATGTACTACAAAGTAAAAGTTCCGCTTTCAAGAGCAGGAAAGATATCATTCGTTTCAGCTTTTAGAAGGCTAACCGGGACGCCATCTGGTCCGGGACTATAAGATTGACGAAAAAGACGAATAGCTACAGTCACGTCCCAGAGGGTAAAACTTATGGTTTCGAGGGCGGCAGCCGTCCAAGCCCTGATACTCAGAAGCTAAGTGACCGAGTTTTCACAAAACGTTCTGGATAGAAACGCATCGAAGCTATTAGTAGTCAACGTAGCGTCAACTATGGAGTTTCCAAAGGCGTTTCGAAGTATGGGGTGTTTTGATTTTCTCTGCGCTTTGAATACATGCGAAAAGAGTTTCGCAACATTTAGGGAAGTGTTTTTCAGCAAAAATTGGCCTCATTGGCTATCTGATTTTCTTCGGAGAGATTCTTAGCCTGCTCCAAGATCAGATGGATCAAGTGCAGAATGGAAGTGGGTGCGGAGTTAATCAGCACAGCCTTCTGTCTTCCAGATTATGGTGGAGGCCAAGTTAAGATTTAAGGTTGTTGGAACAGCTGAGGCTCGACTTCCCGGTACCCTTATTGGGCTTTGACGCAGCGCCACTGGTGAGGCACTGGCCCTCTTTCCGTGCCCAAGCGTTGCGAGACCGAGTAGGCTTTGCGTTTTGGAAATCAGTGAACTTATCGCCTAGGAAAGACCTAGCCCCGATACGAACTCCAGGCCTGGTTCCGTGTAGGAAGCGTATATATAGTGTGTTCTGCGGTGGGAAAGAGCTTGGAGGAAGCTGGCAGCTGGGTGAGCTCCTGCGTCCGGCCGCGACGGCCGGCATTTGAAGTGTGTCAGCGCGGCGGCCGTCACAGTGAAATCCTGGGTGAGTCAGCCTTGGAGTTGATTGGCCAGACCTCGACTGGGGTGTAAAGGCGTTGGTGCTTGTGCACCTGTTAGCAGTAGCAGCAACGAATGCGCGTCTACTCGGTGGTGGGCCACTACAAACCCATTGGTGCACCGTACATCCGCCCAGGAATTGTAGCCCTAAGCGTGAACTATGATCTAAAGCAGAATTTCCGCAGTTGTATGTGTGCGAAACGATTCTTATGTCATTTTATTGCGGTTTCAGAAATAATCTGATTTCTCTTGACGACGACATCGTGGGGAATAGAATTAAGTGAAGTCTGACACCAAAAATTATATCATCGCTTTAAATGTTGTCAAAAATTATATCAGCAAAATGATTTTTGTAGGTGAATAATCTATGAGAAATGTCATTTGACCCAATTGTGAAAAACTCGGCGGGGTTCAAACATCACACCAGCAAGGGGAAGACTGTCAATGGGAGTGAATATGCGAGTTCCAGGAAGCAGCTCAAAAGAAGAAGATGAAGCGACAACTGGAACAGGATTTTTATTTTCCTGACGTTTCGGATTCCGTCGGGAATCCTTGATCACAGGTAATAGTAAGACAGTCGGTGTCATGCGCCGAAAGGGGGTGAAAAATGCACAGATTCCACGGTATTCCTAGTTCATATACGTCATCCGCGTGCGTACTAAAATTACCCACTCTTGTAGCCACGGCTGGGGTCTTTATTGGTGCGGTGATGGCTTGACATTTCCCGTTCGACTTATTAATTGCCGCGATTGCTTTGTCAGTGTCGGATGAGGGCTTGGTAATTGCGCGACAATTAGGCTCACTGTCGTCAGAGTTGTTGTTGGGCCCGGCCCTTCCCACATGACCAATTATTTTGCTCAGGCAATGTCTCAGTACACGGTAGGGAAACGCCCAATCGTTGCGCCTGTTGATGGACTGGGGGCCTGATAACCATGACTCGAGCAGCTGGCGGCTCACGCGGTTGTCACCTCTTGTGAGGATTTCAGTCTCGTCAAACTCTAACCAACGAGCCTCCCACCGGGAGCCGTGATTTTATTCACATTTGGGTCAATTTACCCGCCCAACCTATTGCAAAGTATGGAATCCACCAATTCTGATACAGCAAGCTGACTGATACAGCAAGCTGACTGACTGACAATCAATCTGGAATCCACTGGTTATCAACCTTCGCATAGGTCAGTCATGAGTAGGAGGTTTCGGCTGAGTTACACAATTATTTTGACCCACTTGTGAAGAACTCGGTGCACTCAGGTGAATATTTGAGACGATACATCACCCACGATTAAGCACCTGTGAGTGAAAAGATGGACCGAAAATGAGTGCCTAATTGGGCGGGTGGGAGAGGGGAGAGTGGGAAGTAGTTTCTTGTGCGTCAACCCAGAATCTATAACGACTGACCATTTTGCTTCTAGCGATTTAGTCTCCTGCTTCTCAACTGCGCCCTTAGATCCACTCTTTCGTTAAATCCGAAATTCCGCATCATATTCGTGTTGAGGCATTTCAGTAAGCGCAGATTCACAGCAAGTTTCAGATGGACGTTTTTTGGCAAGCCTTTGACCACCTGAAAGCAGTTTGTTCCGCAAATTTAAAATAATGGGACGCACTAGATTGCAGAAACGATGACACCGTCGTTTAGAAAAAGAAGTTAATTGGCTTGGCGTTTCTAATTCTCACTTGAGCCAATCATCCGTGGCAATTGCAAAAAAGGATAAATGAGGGATAATTAGAGCATATTCTGTAGCAATTATGATACATTTATCTTGTTTTAGCGCTCAGTGGACAGTTTTCAGACATAATATAATAAGCAGTATGTCGCGCTCACCACCAAAGATCGTAATTGATGCTATGCTGCCTTTTCGGCTTGCTTTTGAGTCATAAGTGGGCCCTGAGTTCATCAACGTTTTCGATTCTCGGCTTGAATATTACTCGCACATTTGGCTCACTGTGATCAGCACAACTGGGAACAGCTAGCCCAATGGTTGAGTAATCGTCTCGCCAAGAATAGCTAAAGATGATGAAATCACGGCGGGACGTCACGGCTTAGTGCAATCGTGACACACAGGAGGCGGTCGCATAGCAACGAACAACCAATAAGCATCCGCCAGCTGGCCACCTGCGCGGACTCTATGCTAGAAGCTTCGAAAAAATAGGAAGCGCGCCTACTTCCGCCGCGCAATCAGGAAACATTGTCGGTAGAAGTGAAATAGGCAGGAATTTGGGAGCAAGTGAACTCGTGCTCACCCCTCCCCTGGCTTACCGGATATTATACGAGAGGTGCGCGTAGTTGGCCTTGGCTTTTAAAGCTTAGGAGTTCAGACCTTTTTAAGGACAACTAGATTGAGAAGAAGGAGAAGAAGAAGAAAAATCGATCACGGGAATTTTTATTGTCCTGAAATATCGGATTCCGTTGAGAATCCTTAATCATAGCTAATTGTAGAAAATTATGAGGCATGCGCAGATAAGGGTGATTAATGCATAGGTTACACGGTATTTATAGCGTAACTGCGAGACAATTATGCTCGCTGCCGTCAGAGTTATTGCTGCGCCCCGTTCCTTCCCACGTGAATGATTCCGTTGCTCAGGAAAGGTCTCAGTACACCGTATGGGAAGGCCAAATCGTTGCGCTTGTTGACGGACTGGGGGCCTCAGAACCATGACTCGAGCAGCTCGCGGCTCACGTGGTTGTCACCTCTTGCGAGAATTTCGGCTTCGTCAAACCTGAAAATATGGCCGGCTCCCGGCGAGTGAGCTGCAACCTAGGAGTTGGCGTCTTTCTTCCTTACCACCGCTACATGCTCGGCTATTCGCGTCCAGAGTAATCTTCCGGTTTCTCCGACGAAGTTATTTTGTCCACAACTGAAATAGATCCGGTAAACGACTCCAGCCGTTTCCGGTCTTGGCATTGGGTCTTTCGGCCCCATGACCAGGCGCCTGATGGTTGCTGCTGGCCTGTGCACAACTCCAACTCCAAGTGGGGTGAGAAGACGGCTGACTGCTTGCGATACATTCTTCACGTACGGTAGAGCTCGCTAGATGTTTGGGCCAGTTGGACCTGGCTTCTTCTACGTTTGCGTATGCACTGGTTGACAAAATTGTGACGGAATCTAAAAACGACGGAATCCGAAACGTCAGGACAATAAAAATATTATTCCAGGGATCGCTTTTTCTTCTGAACTGCTTCCTGGAACTCGCATATTCAATTCTTTTGACAACTAGATTCATTCACCAACATTCAAAGCCTGCAGATAGGGGTCTTAGCTGTTAACTTATTGTTCAATTTGCCTAGTCATCTGGTGTTTTCACCCTGAATGTCGTGCCTGATACGATGCTGCCTCTTCGGTTCGTATTCAAGTCATTACTGGCTCGGAAAAAAGAATTAATGGGTGGCCCAACGGGTAACAGCAGTTAATTCTGTACAGAAGGAATGAATAATAGGCAGTAGAAAGTTTACGTTCAGGCGACCGCACAACCGCAAGCCACTGGACGGCACCTGAAGTGATGTCGGCGCGGCAGTCGTCACATGAGGTCCTGTGTAAATCGGCCTGTGATTGGCTGTACCATAGGCCGGAAACACCAAGCATTCACAAGCGTACTTCGTGTGGAGCTAGTTACCATAGCCATGCTTGCTTCAGCATTGTAAATTCTTGGCTTGACCAGTAGGCCAGGGGACAGCGAGCCCAATGGGCGAGTAATCGACAACAGCGGGAATGGAATCACGGCCATCAACTATGCAGGAAGTCATGGAAGGTCGCGACCTTGGCAGACAGAGGGCGTTCCCATAGCAACGGACAACTAGTATCTGGTCGCCATTTGACCGCCTACGAGGACCGTATTCAGTAAGCTCCGAAATAAAATGTACTTTTTCATTTTTGCCCAGCACCCAGAATTGGCATCCGCGGGACGTTATAGGCAAGCGAACTCGTGTTCACATCACCGACTGACCTCATATTTTCGGATTATACGAGAAATTTGCTCGGGAGGACTTTACTTTTACAGTAAAAGACGTTTACGGAGAACTAGATTTATTCAGCGACATTCACATCCTGCAGGGCTTAGCTGTCGAATACAGCGCAGCAGGGGGAGGCAAACGCTTAGCCATAAATAAAATTTCGCGTTGTGTTAAGGCTAATATATTAAAACCTAATGCATGCGATCTTCCAGACCCGGCTTCTTAGGAGAAGAGAGAAGTCTTCGTAGGCCAGGGTGGAAGATACAATGTATTCTGTACAGAAGTGTTGGAGAATAGTTAGGCAGAATTTGCCTCTTGGTTTGGCATGGCGTTCGACCGCTAGGGCCGTGTGAGAGCGCGGGATCGTCACATTAGCCAACGAACGCTCCCTGTCGGGCGGATTCCGGTGTGTCCGTCAGCAGGAAACTTGTCACAAGGGCCCAGAGTGGACTTTGTGTGATGATTGACTCATCCAGTCCGGAGCGCGTGAGTGTGCCCCAGGCACACGTGACATGGACCACTGCGCTCGATCGAATGCAACTGGCGACAAAGATTTGGTTACCTCGTCTGTGCCATCTCTTGTTAGGAAAAAGTGAACTGTACAAACGCTACAAAAACGTTCTGATTAGTTCAATATACAGTAGAACCTCGGATAACGAACAGCTCTATCTAAGAGCATTTTATATAACGAGCGAGCCACTAACAGAGTCGCCAGTGCGTGTGTCTGCATCCTTGTCCGCCGTTGAGTCTTGCTCCTCGTTACTCGGTCGCCTCCAGCCATTCAGTGAGTCGATGCAGTTTTTATGAGGTAAATTTGGCAAGACGAGCGTTTCACGTGACAATCTCGGTACCAGAACGGACTGAACTCGTCAACCGCGATTTCACTGTAGTAAAGTTTTGTTCTCTGTCTAGGCATCTGACGGTTTCAGTTGAAAATTTAAAATTTTAACCTGCGTTTTCGAATTCTGCTCATATTTTTTACAGGGTCTTCAGCCGAAGATAGACTATAGCTCTCATTCACCTGGACTTCCTCGCTGCGTTTGAATCATGTAGTCATACAGGCCGGATTTGTCAAGTCTCGGTTTACTTACAATATATGGTAGAGATAAGTTATAGGATTCAACAAAGTGACTCCCAACCCCGAATTAAAATGCAAGCTTTTCTTTTCGCATGCACAGATAGCATGTCCATTGGACAAAATACTTGAACAGAAAGCAAACGTTACAACTAATGAAATGCCTCCTGAGTAATGCTATGTAGTTAAGGATAAGCATATTCACTATGTTGATAGTTTCACTTGAGTTGCTTTTCCACAGTTTTAAGGATCATTCCCACTAGACTAAATTGTTAGTTTATTTTATATCGCTTCACGCGGAAGAAGTATGTGATACGTTATTCTGGTTTGCTTATTACAGAACTTTTGGGTTAAATGATCCTATGCCAAAACACCTAAGCTTTCCTTAACAAATATGAAAGGTATGCAAGAAAAAGTTGTGTTGAATCAGTCTATCAGCCCACCCTTGGTCCTCATCTTCCAACCAGTGTTTTGTAACTTTGACGACACACGTGTGAGACTGCAATATTCAAGCCACATACTGGCGTTTCCACGTCTCTGTCCATTTTAAAACATGGATGGGGGCCGTGCTCCCATTACCCATGTGGACATTTGATGAGAGCGGTCAGTGATCTCCAAGCCTCTTGTGCACCCGAAGTCAGCTGAATAATCGATAAGGATAGTCGGTAGCCCCTGTAGCAAAATATGGATTAGTCTATCTTCCTTTAGATTCGTAAGTCGCCTTCACATATCTGAGTGTCCCTGTGTCCGCCCACACGAATTCATGCCGGCATCACCCCCTCTACCCACGCCAGCTTGCCTGGATATTACCTTCGAAACAAAGTATTGTTCTCTCTCTCTCCTCTCCTCTCCCTGCACTGCCATTGTAATGCATGCCTTGACGTGGGCTTGGGGCTGCTCGCTCACTCAGCGTCCAAAGCTGAACGTTGACCTCCCTCACGTCGCCACCCCGTTCACGTCACATGGCAGCACAGGCCCACGCCTTAAGAGCGACGACTCTAGACTTTTGCTATCCGGGAGTAAGAAGACTCACGAATAAGGGCAAAAATTCACATCCCAAGTACGTTCAGAGATTGAGAAGAAGTAGTTTCTATCACCGTAATCGTTGTTTGATTTGTCCGAGCTTTCGAACTCTTGCGGGAGTCCATCGTCAGAGGTAAAACCATCAACGAAAGCAAGCAACCTTTCATAGGGGGAAGAGACCAATTAACCGTCAACAAAAGAAAGCGGGCGCCAGCTCGATGTCTCGGTTAACTAAGTTGTTATCCGACGTCCAGGCTTAAATCAGTTCTAGGCCCGTCTTGCTGCTTACTTAGGCAATTATACTCGCAGCTGCGAAGTTGAACTCGTGACCCGTCTCGTAGGTGTGGGCGGCCGCTTGCGATACTGCATCATCCCGTCGAACAGCCGACTTGTGTTTGTGTATGCGCGAACCCAGCATGCGTCCAGTCTGTCCCGTGTAATTTACAGGACAGCTAAGACATGATAAGCGATACCCTACACCCGACTGCTCACAAGTACTTAATCGATCCTAGATTATCATGACCCGGCTGCGCATTGTAGCCTTGAGACGATGTGCAATATCAACGCATATTCCTGCGGCACTACGCTCGGTCGCTTCCGACAAGTCCTTGATAAATGGCAGCGCATGCCAAATCGTGGGGGTTAGTTCTGCTTGGGTCCTCGGAGGGCGGGCACGTAGGCATCGACTTATGAAGGCTTTCGGATAGCTTTTCTGCATAAACTGGTCACGCAGATGTCGAGCCTCACTTGCTCTTTCTTCCGGGTTTCTGCAGTGTGTCTGGATCCTTTTGAACAGCGTTCTCACACAGCTTCGTTTGTGAGCAATCCGACGGTTACTTTGAAAACTGAGAAGCTGTGTGGCGTTCGTCAACTTTCTATAGAACCTCGTTTCTATTTTGCCGTCGGGATTTTGCATGACGAGTACGTCTAGGGAGGGTAACAGCTGATACTTTCATCGTACAGCTCCGCATACTAATAAAAACAAACTCTGCGCTTAGTAGTTATCATCATACCTTCATTTCGTTCTTTTTATCCTTCTCCTTCTCCTGCTTCTGCTCCTCTTCCTTTTATTCCTCCTCCTCCAGTGTGACTGAGAATTTACCGTCAGTTGCTATATGAAGCTGGCATTAGAAGTTTTTCTGACTTAGGACAGCTTAACCCTACACCCATCTGTCAATAATGGCTCGGTAATTCACAGATTGCCCTTGTCTGAAGGTTATTTTTCACGCCGGACGCCGCGTCATACTGATTAACTAGACTTAACGGGAAGCCTCTGGATTTTGCGGGATACGTTTCGATTGCCGTGCGGTCTGCCGTCTGGTCTCAGAGCGTGGGGCCTTGGTCGCCTGCAATCAATCAGTGAACTGAGGCAGTTTCCTTGGCTAAGTTTTACGATAGTTTTATTCTGAGCTTTCGGCTCCACACGAGAAACCATCGTCAGAGTAAATGAGAAAACAGCAAGCGGTAGCTACGCGTAAATGGGGTGTGCAGGGGAGCGGCGTGTCGAAATTATTGATTGGTCTCTATCCTCTCCACGTCCATTCTCATGCTATCTTATCGTTTCTCCACGGCGCGTCCCTGGAGTAACGGCGTGTGACTTTGACGTGGCAGCCTGCATGTTTGTAGAGGAACTGGGACCTGGTTTCTGGCCATGGGCACGAAGGGCAAAATAACAGGGCGGTATATCCACATGCCTGTTTATGGAGTTAGGATCTGAGTGTTTCACGTGAAGATTTCAGTGCCGGAAAGGATTAAATTTGTTTTCCGAGGTTCCATCGGAGTCAACATGACAGCTTCGAGAAATCTTAATGAGGGAATTTCTCTTTGCTAGATGTGAAGTGTTACTCTTGGTATGTTCTTTCGTGCTTCGATTTTTCCTATCCGCATTTGCGCTTGTTGGCGAGATGGGAACCCCAACAGTCCATTTCGCTTTCTTAGTCCTTGAAACGTTTGCGGATAAAGTACTTAATCTGTTAGGGGGATTTGGCAGATTTACTCAATCCAGTTGACCCAATTGTGAAAACTTTGCGGCCTCGATGGGAATCGAACCCAACCAGCAGGAAAACCTTCTGCACAGCTATACCTTGCGGCATTTTTCTATTGAATAGCGACTATTTTTGACTTAGATTATAAAGTCAAAAGACTCGCGTACTGCAAAACGCAAAGCTGGGTAGGGCTCAACTGACCAGCGTTCTGAATACCTAGCCTTTCTGGTTAAAACACCGGACAGAGATTAGGCGTGGAGACCAAGACAGGCCGCGAATCGATGGAAGTTTGGGCCTCGGATGAGAACTCAGTCAATCAATTTATAGATCGGGCACCGCCATTCACCGCCCGGCGTAGACATCTGCAGTCTGACGGCAATAGTGGTTAATTGGCCCGTCCCATTCCCCTGTAATGTTTGATTGGTCCTTGCCCCCCGTCCCCTTATAATTGCTGTCTTTTGTTTCTTGACGCTTTTATCTCTGACGACGGACACCAGTTAGAGCCGGAAAACTCAGCCGAATACAATTATGATTCTGGCGACCGAACCGTCCCCTCCTTTTCTATATGTACGCCTACCTGTGATTCGATAGATAAGGCAAGTTGTTTACCCGAGGCCGTCACAGGACGCTCATATGTTTCGCCTGGGAATTTTGTTTTTCAAAACGTTTGTTGTTGTTGTTGAAGTAACTGCTGGCAAGAGGGCATATAGACCTTACTCACAACCTCTTTAATGATTTTTAGATCATGAACGAGTTGGATACCTCAAACTTCGATGCTGTAGATGATGATCTGGACAAGGAAGAGCCTGAGGGCTCCCAGAGCAGCGCAACTGGCACCTTTGGCCTCTCCGGTGCACCGCACTCCTTCCCCGACTTCACATTTAAGCGTTTTTTCGACCAGGATAACCCAAATCGCTGCTAACTTCCGCGCGCGCTGGTGTAGCTGCACTTGTCGCGAATTCATGCAATCGCCAGTCAGACGGGAAACCAGGCAGTCAGGAACGGCGGAAGACACGCGTGCACAAACCTTGCTGGCTCGTGATATTGCTGATGAAACGAACTGGGAAATAAAAATTCAGAGTCACGCCCTCTCCATACCCCTTTACATTTGACCGTTTGCATGCCACAGAATCTTGAGAGCTATAACAACTATGGTTCGTCATTTTCAATCTCCATAATATTTTTTTTGTACTTGACTGAGAAAATCATACCTTACCCTAACGTTCTGAACATTCAGACCTTGGTCTTCTCTTCCTTCTTATTGGCTGTTCGTGTTGGTCATGGGTCGATCGATTTTTCTCCGTTCACTGCTTGGCCCCCCGTGTAGATTTTGGCATAACTGGACGGCAGTAAGTGTTGTGTTTCGTCCGCATGGTAGAAGATGCTGGTAATCCTGCTCCTTCTTCCCTCTTCGTCTGCAAATCGTTAGGTTGATTTTACTTTGTCCCGTCTTTTACCCAGGTAATGGCGTAGGACTATGCAGGCAGCCGGGAGGTCCAGATGCCTGTTGACGGGATGAGAGTCTGAGTACCATGCATCAAGCGTCAGTCGTTCCGCTTTTTACGGTGACCCGGCCGATGATGTTTGCTCCTTAAATATCGAAGTTAGGGCTAGTCTATCTGATCTTTGTTGCAAGCTGTGAGTTTAGGTCTAGTCTCCGCGCCGCCGCTTTGTGTTCATGTTGGCGGCTTTAAAATTTGCGCCCTGTTTTGCCAACGTAATTGCAGTCCCCATCGTTGCAACGTATTTTGAAGACATCTGCGGAGATTTCAGTTGGTGGCAGTCTGTCTTTAGGTTTCATCATAAGGCGGCGTATTTCCGCCTGAGGTTGATGTGTTATACCTACTCCAGCGGGTTGTAACAGTCGGGAAACTGCCTTGGAGATTCTTTATTTGTAGGAAGTGGCCCTCTAGACTGCGGGTTGTTGTAAGGTCAGCATTTGTTTTGATTGATAAGAGAAATCGGGTCACGAAGTTATTTTCGTTCCACTTTTTTGTCAGCTGGTGTTCTGCAATGTAATTCAACTGTTTGGAGAAGAGCATGAACGTAGCTACGTTTGTTAGACAAAGGGTGATTGCTGTTGAAGTGTAGTATTTTCTTCGTACCGGTGGCTTTTTAGAGTACCGTGGTTTGTAGAAGTTCAGCTGAATATCGGTGCACCAGGACATCGAGGAAGCGGAGTTGACTATTTCTTTTTGCTTCTGTCGGGAATTTTATATTTGGGTCAACCAAGTTTAGTAACTGGATGTTTTGATAATGACGAAAGTGTTATCCACGTAACAAGCCCAAAACTTTAGTTGATTCTTGGTGAAGATTAAGTGTTCGACACCGCCCTTGAAGGAATACTTCAACAATCAGGCCTGATTGGGGAGAGCCCATTGGAATGCCTTCAATTTGCTCGAACTTTGCCGTTAATGTTCGAACAAATGTTCAGACAGACGCATGGCGAAAGTACAAGAAACGGCCTTGGCCCGTTTCTATGGCCTCCCCTAAGTGCACAAGGAACGCGCTCCTCTCCGACCCATCGTATCACTAAAAGGCACACCAATGTACGGACTAGCAAAGTGGCTGTTTCGGCTTCTCAAGTAGCTCCTCTTCAACACCAAAGAGCCTTTTCATCTGAGAGCCCGCAGAGTTCATCTTCCCGGCATTTCCAGCCAACTTCATCTGGCCCTACCGCATTCGCCACCTGCCGTTATCACACCAGTTTTGGTGTTCAAGCCCGTCAGTGCATCTATCCTTGCTACTTTATTTCCACTCGGAGCAAATGGGTAAAACCGGTTCATGCGAAGGTTTATTCTACCAATCTTCGTAACGTTCATGAACCTGGTCGGACCTTCTACGTCAACGGCGGCAAAACTGGCAGACGTTTCTTAATTGACACTGGCGCTCAATTAAGTGTTATTCCTCCTTTAGCAGCCGATCGTCGGTCTCCCAACCCTGGTTTATTTATTCAGGCTGTCAACACCTCGCCTATTGCCACTTTCGGTACCTGTTCCCTCTCGCTGGAAATCGGTTTATGACGCCTATTCCTGTGGGTGTTTGTAATTGCTGATGTACCCTGTGCTATACTTGGTGCAGACTTTCTCGCCGCTTTTGGTCTTATTGTCGACTGCCGTCGTTCCCGTATACTTGACGAGACTAGGAAGTTGACCTCCCTAGGTATTCCTTCATCTGAAGAGTCCCAAAATCTCGCCATCTTGGACCCTGATCCTGGCTGTCCGTTTCGCCAACGTCTTGCGAGATATTCTGGTTTAATCCGTCCAACCTTTAGTGCTTCTACACCGCCACATGATTTTGTTCATCATATCCGAACCACAGGTCCTCCTGTTTTCTCTCGCCCTTGCCGTCTCGCGCCTGCATGACTTACTGCTGCCAAGGCCGAGTTCAAGCACATGCTTCAGATGGGCATTGTTCGTCAATCTGAAAGCCCAAGGGCCTCCCCTCTTCATATGGTCTCTCAGACCGATTCTGGCGACTGGCAACCCTGTGTTGACTACAGGGGTTTGAACAATGTCAATATCCCGGGCCGATACACAGTTCTACATCCCCAGGACTTTGCCGGTGCTTTATTCGGTAAATCCGTGTTTTCGAAGATAGACCTGGCGTTCCTTCTCTAGAGTTTCTTGAACACCTAGTTGACACCAACGACATACATCCTCTCCATTCCAAGGTTGCGGCTATTTGAGCTTTTCCATCTCCTTCTTCAAAGCGCCAGCTGCAGCAATTTTTGGGCATGGTGCATTTTTACAGCCGGTTTCTTCCAAACTGTGCTGACGCCATTTTGCCCTCACGAACCTTCTTTCGGGTCCCAAAGGTTCGTTCGAGCTATTTTCCGACGCCCTCACTGCATTCGACAAGGCCAAGGTTGTCATAGCCGATGCCGTCACCTTGACGCACCCAGACTCTGGTGCTCCCATCTCACTCATTATTTATGCTTCCAAGGTTGCAGTCGGCACGGTTATCTAGCAGCATCTTGCAGGTAAGACCCAACCTTTAGCTTTCTTCTCTAGCAAGTTAAAACCTGTCGAATCGTGACACAGTGAATTTTGAAAGGAGCTCCTTGCTGTCTACCTCGCCGTTGAACACTTCCAGCACACGCTCGAGGGCAGAAAATTCACTCTTTTCTCTGAAAACAAGCCACTTTCTTTTGCCTTGAAGTCACAATCAGACAACTTGAATCCCCAAGAAATTCGCCAGTTGGACTAAATTTCTCAGTTCACCTTAGATATCCGCCATATCGGTGGGTCACGCAATGAGGTGGCTGACGCACTGTCCAGGCCCTCTATTGCTCATTTGCAACTGCCTCCTGGGATCGACCTCTCTAGGATGGCCGCCAAACGACGCCGTGTTGGCTCGCCTTGTGATGAGGATGTTTCCGGACTCCAAGTCCAGGAGTTGCCACTGATTACTGGCAATGGTACCATATTTTGTAACGTTTCTACCGCCACTCAACGACCCTTTGTGCCGCCGTCCCTCCGACGCAATGTCTTCTCCTCCCTGCACAACCTTTCTCACACTGGGA
Source organism: Ligula intestinalis (assembly GCA_036362985.1). Taxonomy (NCBI): domain Eukaryota; kingdom Metazoa; phylum Platyhelminthes; class Cestoda; order Diphyllobothriidea; family Diphyllobothriidae; genus Ligula; species Ligula intestinalis. The sequence continues at coordinate 3,260,838 of JAYGXS010000003.1, read as the reverse complement.
GTCGAGCCACCGACAAGCTGGTTTCCTGCCACTTTTTCTGGCCTGGGATGCACTGGACCTAAAAAATTGGACTCGGGCTTGCCTCGCTTGTCAACGGAGGCGAATATTCACTACCATATGAGATCCAACTAAATAACCTTAATCGCTATCCTTTGAGTTATAGGCAGTTACGCGGAGATTTGATACAAACCTTCCGTATCATGCGTGGCTTTGACTGCGCCCTTATGTGTGACGACTTCTTCCAACTCGCCACTACAACTAATCTCCGGGGGCATCCCTTCAAACTGTATGTGCCCCAAGGACGATTGGATGTACGGAAGAATTTTTTCTCTAATCCGGTCCTGGACCCGTGAAATAACCTTCCCGAGGCGATTGTTGTGTCCCAATCTGTGGAAACATTCAAACACCGACTTGATATACACATGCTACAACACAACGTAAACTATGTGACAAATTAACCTTGAAACACCACTGCACCATGTGACTGTCTATATTTTCCTGACTGAAAACTTGTTAAAATTGTTTATAATTCTTGAGATTTTGATGTGACAAATAGGGAGTTCAAAGGCGCAAGCCTATTTTTCCCTCAAATATACTTACTGACTGACTGACTGAACGGAGTGAAGTCCACCAGCACAACAAGGCGTCTATTGAAGCCTTCCCCAGTCCTGGTGCCAGGTTCAGTCACGTTCATCTGGATAACGTAGGCCCCTTGCCTCTATCCATGGTTTTTCCCATCGCCTCACTTGTGTGGATCGATTCACCTAATGAATGGAGGCATTTCCTCTCCCAAATGTCGAGGCTTCTACGGTCTTCAAGGCTTTTCTCAGCGGTGAGGTTGCCATCTTTGGTGTTGCCTCCACAATCACGACTGACCGTGGTGCTCAATTCGGGTTTTACCTCTTCTAGCCTTTACTCTCCGTTTTAGGCTGTACTCGCATCCGCAGTACAGCCTACCACCCGGCTGCCAACGAGATGGTCGAGCGGTTCCACCGCCAGTTGAAGTCCTCCCTATGGACAATCTTTCTTTGGTCTTGCTGGGTATCCGTTCCTCATTCAAGCCGGATCTTGACTGTTCCGCCGCTGAACTGGTGTTCGGCGCCCCTGTACGACTTTCCGGTGAGCTGATCTCACCAACCTCTCCAAATGCAGCCGAGGATCCCAACCACCTTCGACACCGTCTACGGCAGTTTACACGGACGCTTTCCCCGGTTCCGCCGAGGCCCACCATCTCAAAGTCTTTTCTGGCAAAAGACTAAGCGACCTGCTTTCATGTCTTTTTACGATGTGATAGAGTTCACCAGCCGCTTGGACCTGCCTATTATGGCTCGTTCCGGGTTGTCTCTCTCTGTAAGAAGACCTTCCGCGTCGTTGGCGGAACACGAGAGGAGGTCGTAAGCATGGACCGCTGTGCTGGACATTCCACCACACGAGCCCTCTGGTCCCATTTTTTCTACTTCCCGACCCTTTATTCCTCCGTCTCGTTTGATCTCTCTTCCACCATCTCCACAGCCATCGGCAATTTCTCCTCCCTCACTAACCTCCAACATTACTGTCACAAGCCACTCTTGACCTGCGCCTTTAGCATACATTACCCGTAGTGGATGCCACGTTCAACTTCCTGACTGACTTGTTTCTCATAATTTTTAAACTTTTATATTCCCCTCGGCGTCGTTTTTGTACGCCTCCTTCGGTCCAGCTGAGGGGTAATGTAGCGGTCCTCCAATTAACCTTGCGCTGATACTTTTATCGCAGGCCGATACGTGACTATCCACTGCCCACACTCTGGACCAATGCTTTGGAGAGTGCAGCGTGACTCATCAGGCCTTGCCCGCAATCAATGCAAACTTGGCCATCGCATGATGTGTCAAGGTCTTTTTCATGTCAAGCCTTTTCTCTCGCGAGCTATTCACCTTCTGCTGATTGGCTGGCGGGCACCTGAGCATCCCGTAACCTCTGCGCGGAGGCAAAGACCAGACACACGTCAACTGGCTGATTCACTGAGCGCACCTTGCTTCTGCAGAGCCTTTCGTTAGCTCCTTTTTACAGTTCACTTTCCTACCTTTTTGGTCTTACTGCCTTCTTGACTTGGGGAACCTTCTAAAGTCGACGATCGTTCCTTTCGACACTGCCACTCTAACCTCACATGTCTTCTGGGCAAGAAGATCGCAGTTGCACCGCTTTAACTTGCTTAACGTTCTGCGATAGACTAACAGGTCATCCTAGTGACGAACACGTTTCTTGTTTATTATTTTAGGCGATCTTGCGTCTTTATTACCTTTTTGTGACTGCCACTGAGGATGGTTTCGAGTGGGAACGACCTTTATCTCATATCAATAGCAGTGTGCATTCTATTCCTAGGTGGTCTCATAAAAGAGCGACATATAATAAGGGCTGTTTGCATGTATGTCACGTCTCTGCAGATGGGTTAACGAAACATAGGACGCACAGTAGTCAGCATATACGTAAACAATCGAAAAGATTATGCACTTTGTCACATGACAGCAATTTATCTTATCTGTAAATGGTTCGATTGTGACCCACTAAATGCAGTATGCTACACAAAAATTACCCTGTGCCTTTACTATTTACGTCCTCTCTCTAAGATCTCAGGATGACCAGCAGCTTTGACAACGGCTACAGCAATTAGCTTTAAGATACACTTACCGAGCATCATTAATTATACCTGCCAGAAGTGGAAAGCACGCAAAAATAAAGCATATCCTCCACGTTTTGATTCAACGTCCACATGGCTTTCCTTTGCCCACCTACTTGACAGGGCCACATAGAAGTGACAGTCTTCAATCCGAACTCGTAAGGGTTCTGACATCGAGTTTACTGAGTGCTCGTTGATGTATTGTCTATAGCAAGGGTTATAGGCATGCCGTGCCTAACCTTGATACAAGACGCACCTTCGCATGTGACAAAAATCTTATGGTCGTAGTTTGCCCCTCCAACTAGGGCTGATAATTTCTTGAGGTAATGCAGTCCGATCACTCGTGCGTCAGCCGGCATATTGAATGTGATGGTGTTTACAAAAGTCTGAAAGGAGAATAGAAGATATAAGAAGTGATCAATCTAGACTAGGATAAAGTGCAGCTACAAATTGGTGTTTTCAACTTATTAAAATTGATTTTTCGCTTTACTATTGAAATTTTAATTGTTCTTTACATATTTGCTTAGTTTGATGATGGCTTGGGGAACTGGCGTCGAAAATTTATCCGATAAGGTAACTTTGGTCGCCCAAAGATTGTGTTTGCCTTCAAATGTCTGTCTTCCAATGCATATGAACTCGACATGCCTAAATTCAGACTAGTAAACGTGCTAAAGGGTGCAGTAGGTCGAACAACGATAGCTTTTACATCATAATTCAGCAAAGAACTAGCAGATTGCAGGAACTATTAACTGAAGCCAATGGACGTGCAGAAACTCAGTGCTGCGAGCTGTCCCAAGAGACTCTTTCTTAATTTGAGCTTTAGGTTTAGCGGGTATGAACGCTTGCAAATGTCATCCCCCGCTATGAATATGTAAAGATAAGCTGAGCAATGATATAACGAAAGAAACTCCCTATACTAACCAGTGAACAACAAAGACAGAGGGTCAAATATCCGCTATTTATACCGTAACTCACACCAGTTGAAGTTTCGCGTGTAACAGTTGGTAAACGAAACTAAACACATGGTGATAATTGAGAAGAATATTTGGTGAGCATGCGTGGCTTTCCAAAAATTCCCCTCGGGCCATTACATGTATATGGGGATGGAATAAAAATAAAATCGCTAACCATGAAGTTCATCGTTATGGGGAAATTAGTCATGGGAATAGGGGGGGGGGAAGGGATGTTGGGGTTAATAGTATTCAGCTGGTAGCGAGGCGCTGAATCCGGACATGGGAGAGAGAGGAAGGGTAGGAAAGCAAGAAACTATGCACGCAGCTATATAACAGATGACCATGCCAAGCTGGGGGCTTGCAGGAGTTTGTTTACGCGCACAAAACCGGCTTCCGCAACCGGATCGCGGTTGCTTCTGATATTGCTGGCAAGCGTTGACCCAGGGACGTTGGGTGGCTTGGCGAGACCTTATAAATTGCCTTAAAGGCCCTGACAGCGTCCACACGATGTCCGGAGTCAACCATGTGGGCAAAGATGGAGCTGTTGATGCTTCTGACTTCACCTTTGGCCAACCATGCAGAGAGGTGCTCCCGTATTCTTTTGGAAAAGCGCCGACTCGTGCGGCCGATATAACCTGCGCCACTGGAAAAAGTAGATGAGTAGATGCACATGGAAGTGGTCTGAGCTGGCAGCCTATCGTTACCATCGCTGTGCAGGATCGTGTTGGTTGAGAATAACACGCGGACTTTCAATGTTGGAAAAGCTCGTGATATGGTTTGGTTGAGGCGTCTGCTTAGGAGTTTGCTTGCTGCATCCCTTTGAAAGTGGACTTTTAGGAATAGTGTCTTCGTTTTCGAAGTGAGTTTGGTGGGCTTCGCTGCTCTCTCCATCATATTCTTCATGATGAATCTGTCCTGATGTCCGTTTTTTCAAAGCAGGTCATGCAGTTGCTGGAGCTCAATTTCAATAGTGTTTGCCAAGCAGCTTATAGATCTGTACGTTAAGCAGCGGACCACATTGCGCTTCTGTTGGACAGGTTGTAGTAGTCGCAGTCCGCCTGACACCTGGTATTCCTGTCGTGGACTCAGTCCGTCTAGACCTCAAGATCATGGCGAACGCCAAACTCACTGGCGCGCGAGACACACCTCCCACGTCGGTTTCCACCCACACGCTGTCCAACCAATCACAGGCTGACATAGTCAATGAACGCTTTCTCTCGCTCTGCCAATTGGCCTTTCTAATGTCAAACTGGCACTTGGGACCCGGCAATCTTCTGGGTAGTCGCGTTTTCCCAAGTCAGACTTCTCCTTTACTAACTAACCAGTAGCTGAAGATCGCAGTTTCTAGGGTTTAACTCACTTAACCCCCTGCGATAAGGTAAAAAAACAGTTAAAGTTTGCATACCATCCGATACACGTTCCTTTGGACGCTAACGTCAGTTCATCGACTTAGGAGGAGAGCCAAGAAGGAAAACGAGCCTGCCTTCTCCACCTCAGAGGTAAACTTAATGGAGGGGTGTGCTTAAGTTACAGTATTTAGAAGCGTGTTTACATCGGTTTCTGCTGGGGCGATGGCGATAAATGCAAGTCAGGGAAATGATTAACAATTTTTACACCAGCGTGTTAAGATTAATATGACGCACTGGTATGTAATCAATATGATTTTCAAAGAAATTACCTATAACCCTCTCTCAATATTGACAAATAAGGTGAAAGTTAAATTAAGAGCCCTAAGCCGCACGCCAAAATCCCATCTTTCTGTTATACGGGACAGGTGGTAATGAGGGTTAAACGGGTGAAGCATTGTTTTAAAATAACAAATAACGCATAGACGCAGAAAATAATAGGAATAATTATGTAGAAAATCAACTAACCGAATATTTGCGCGGGATAATTAAAATGGTTTATGAGTATCCAAATTGGGGAGAATCGTTGAGGCTACATCGCGGAACCGGACCTGAAGATCGTAGCAGCGAGGCTTCTACCTAGCAAGTTAACGCACTGGGACAGCCACACGCAGTCCGTCTGTTTGCCATATACAGTGCACGCTACTTTCCGGGCCAGGTACAAAAGGAGCCGATCAGCTGACACACATAGCAAAAGCCTGCCCTCAAATTGCACGTAGGTGACAAACAATTACTGAACCTGTTTTTTTAAAGACGTGGTGGTCCGACGCAAATTGGAAGTTTGTATCTGTGCCAAAGGACTGCCTGTGGAGCAAACGGAAAAAAAGCCGCCGTCTGCAAAGCTCCTGGCATTTTAGAGCTACGTCTTAGATTTTCATTGGGTGGCAGTTGTTTCAGATTAAAGCATTCCACGGGCACGCTTAATGTCTAACATCTAAACGACCTATTGGTTGAAAATAGCCCACAGCAAAAACACCTCCCGACTTCATACCCAAAGGTAATTGGGCAGATTCCCAAGCAGCCTTTAACGGTTTCGGTGAAAAAGTTCGGGTACGCCTAGCGGTCGTTAGCATTGCAATAGAGCAGGTGGTCCAAATGGTACTTTTGTGGCAGTCTGCCACGTTGAATGCTTTCGCCCTGGCAAGGTTTACACCGTTGCCTAGTCATCTACTTTGCGTTTTATCGGCCTTTCCCATGTTATCGACCTACTCGCCGCTTCATACGCACGTACAATCAAAGGTAATCGATACTTCCATCTCGTCTGATTGGCGGCAGCAGATTGATTACTCATTGCATAGCCTAAACTTGACACAGCCTCACTTTTGCTCCTCAGCGGCTTGCTACTGTACGCGACGCTTGCAGCGGTCACTGTGAAGCTACTTGTGTGCAGTAAGGTTTTTTAAATTCATTCCGTCTTCCCAGACTTGTGATTTGGGGAGCCTTCTGTTTGTGGACACAAGTACCTTGCTTCAGTATAACTGTAATTTTTCGACTCAAATTACACAGCCTGTACCAACAAAATTTAGGACGCGAGGATAAGAACGTCTGCTCTCTCAAACGATCGTGTTTATTTATACCCTTTCTTACCTAATTTACACGAAAAGGAATTGCTTTTTAACCATGCGACGTCTGTTTAATCAACCTTTTCGCAATTAGAATATTTACTTCTGATGTAGGAACACGCCAATTTACATTTTGAAATTGCTTGTTTTCGGCAGCAAAATAATATGAAGATTTGGGGACCAATATAGTAACAGGCTCATGCCGGTTGCTGGGGCCTGGAATTGGAATTTTCGACAGAATCCGAAACGTCAGGAAAACAGTCGCGAACGGCGCTGTTGAGACGCATTGCAGCGAAGTGAAAGACAAAGTTGCTGAATTAAAAAGTCGTGTTGGCAAACGATCGTTTTCGGTCATTCATCATCAGGCCAGTACATGACATGGGGAATAAAATTGGTCAATTAATTACAGAGATTATATAATCGTCAAATTTAGGGAGGGGGGAGGGGGAGGAAAAGGGTGAGGGTAATTACACAGCTGACTTTTCCCTCGTCTCCTGTACGTGGGCGCCTGCGCGGGTAGGTTGCCATGCCCAGATGAGACAGGGGGATGTTCTCGCGGTCCTCGGATTGAGTTCCGTATGTCAGCCGCGCAGCTTGCGCTTGACTATTCTTCGTAGCTTCGTCTTCTTTGGCTTCAGTAGGTGTTGGATTTCCGCGTGCAGTCGGCCAAGGGAGGCCGATGGCTTGAACCAGCGCCTTTTGACAGCATAGAATGGGTTTTGCTAGCTGGATTGCCACTGCTTCTGCTGTGGCTAACACCCGTTTGCGCAGGCCTTTGGAGAAGTGCGTTGGCGTGCGGTATATGACCCAAAAGGCTTCACTCGCGTCCAATTGGTGGTTTGTATCAATTAGGTGGGCGAGGATTGAGCTTGAGGTCGGTCTATTCTCCCCTCTGCTGAGCCAAGCTGGTATGTGCTCGCGCATTCTCTTCTCCAGATGTTGCGTTGTTCGGCCAATATAGCCCACTCCACAGGAACAGGTGAACGAATAGATGCACATAGATGTGGCCTGAAACGGTAGTCTGTCCTAAATTACAGTATCTGTGAAGGGGTAAGCTTGTTTAGCGCATACGCAGACGAGGGAAAAAACACATCCAACTCACCCAAAAGGCTGGTGAGCTCTTCCGTACGTAAAGAATGCATCGGAAGCAGTCAGCCGCCCGCTCACTTCATTTGGAGTTAGGGTTGCGAACAGGCCAAAAGCAACCTACAGGTTCCGGATCATGAAACCGAAAGGTCTTCTGTTACAGCAAGAAATGGCTGGAAGAGTTTACCTGATCTTGTGCGGTTGTGGACAAATGAACTTCGTTGAAAAACTGGGAGATTACTCTAAACGTGAATGGAAGACAATACAGCGGCGATGAGGATCAAGATTCTAACTGTTAGGCTGCAGCTCATTCGATGGAATTCGGCCATATGTTCAAGTTTAAAGAGGTCGTAATCTTCACAAGTGACAACCGCGTGAGCCGCGAGCTGCTGGAGTCATTGTTTCTCAGGCCCAAAGTTCATCAACAAGCGCAACCATCTGCCGTGCCCATACTGCGTCCTGAGACATTGTCTGAGCAAAAGAGCCAGCCTCGGGGAAGAGCCGGGCCCAGCAACAATTCGGACGACAGCAAGCACAATTATCGCGCAATAATCAAGCTCGCATTCGCCACGGACAGCAAAACGCGGCTATTAAAGGGTCACTGCACCAATTAAGACCCCAAGCGATGGTCACAGGAACTAATAATTATCGCACGAATGTGGATAATCGGTACAAACTAAAATACCGTGCAATTCTGTGCAGGTATTATTCCTAACTGCGTATGTCTCACGCTAACCTATGGTTACATATGATTAAGGATTCTCAACAGAATCCGAAAGGTCAAAAAAATAAACTTATTGTTCCAGTTAACACATCTTCTTCTTCTGATCCAAGGTGTGTAAGAGGGGCTTTCATCAGTTTGAGGTCCCGGTGAGTCAGCTCTGAAAGTGATTGGCCAAACCGGATTGAGGTGGCGAGGCACAAGTAGTTGCGCACTTGCTAGCAGCCGAGAAAGCACCTGCACTCGGATTTGGGTGAGGATATGACATTCAGATTTAGACTGTTGAATAAAGATGAACCCGAAACGCCAAATATTTGACGGCAAACGGTTGCCCGCCTGCAATCTCCACACTAAGAGGACGTAGGTACGTCGCCCTGAGATTTAAACTAGAGAAAGATGAACTCACTAAAGACTGCAGTAAGATAAGATCTCCCTGAAAAGACCTCCTGAAGAGCCAATAACTGAAGTCTGCAGCTATTGCTCTCTCAATGTACCATATCATGTTCGATCAAATGTAACTCTGTAGCTTCGCCTGTTCATAAAAACCAAAACATCAGAGAACGGCCCGAAAAGGCACAGATACGGCAATCAAACCTATGATGAGAAACTTTTTTTTACTGATACTGATTAAAAGCAACACTAGCTTACGAAGCCCCACTCATTAATCCCTAAAACAAGCATGTTTTCCTACGAAAACGCCATTTATCGCGTTTTAGGGGTGGGAAATTAAGACACGCAGTGAAATATACTTAAGTAAATGCTAAATGCATTTTTATTTTACTCTATATAGAAGTTTTGTTGATTTATGTCTGCAAACTTTCCTAAGCTGTAGTATCATTGAACTTATTGTGGAAAAACCCAATTATCAAACTGCAGGTTTCTTGAATTTCCCGAAAATTTGAAATGGTGGTTAGGAGGTCGTCTACTTCAACTTACCTGTGGTCCAACTTATCGTTCTGAAGTTAGATAAGTATAGTCCGCGGCGCGAAGCGCCGCGCACACCTTCAATTTGCAGGTGGAAATACCTGCCCCCAGTGGCCGCAGGAAGCAAATGCGACTGCATTTTTTTCACTTTACACTTACTTCTAAATTATTTCCTTCTCTGCTTATTGTATTTCCCCACCTTACAAAACTCTATAACCACCGTTTTTGCAGGACAATATGGTGGAACTAGAGGTATATGATTGGAGCTGCATAAGCTACTTCTGCTTGATTATTCTGTTTCATATAAAGATTAATCATACATGATGACCTCGTCAGCGGTCTCATCAGCCAAATCCGGCGGCCCCTAAATGTTCTCCCTTAGTTCAGCTTGATCCGGACGCATATTTCTGCTCTAGTGGCCATGTCGGCGGACTATGCAATCAGCAAGAGCGTATCAGGCCGCATCTCCCGTACATCAGTGACCATATCGCTAGGAGTTGAGGCTATTAAGGTTAGCCCTTACAGCTACGTTCTTCCAGATCCCTGGTTCCTTTAGGTGAGGTGAAGAGACGGTAGAAAAGCCAGATTGTTAGAAATAGTGTATTCTGCAGAAGAATGGGAGAAGAGGTGGAAAGAGTTTTGACTCGCTGACTAGTGCATCCATTCCCTGGTCGGGTCGGGTCCAAAGTGATGCCTGAAGGCAGACACCGCATTGCTGTCTGTGTCCCACGGATTGAGGCCAAACGACTAAATGAGATCGGTCTACTAAAGCAAGAAGCTCATTGGACGGATTGAGGTCAAGCCACAGGGGGTTGAATCCAGAATGGGGGAGATATGGTGCGTGCATTTGGGTGCGCGCAGTTGCGTCTGACAGCAGTGGCTGTCGCCCGTGCATTTGCGCATGCCTCAAGGCACGCGGGAAATCTGTTTGCACGCGAGGTCCTATGCTCTAAGTGACCTCGTCTGTAGCGTCAGGAGTTAGGAGGGCGTCGGACAGACACGACCTCTGTGATGCTCCTCCACCCCCTCGGTGGACCCTCCCCCAGTGTAGCGTCCCCCCAAGAACAAAAATAATTTCGCCTGCAAAAATCCCAAGGAGTTTTTCAATGCCTGCCCCCGCCTGGCTCATGTAAACTAGTCTCGCCAACAAACTGAGATGGTCTTTTCTGAACCCACAGCACACATGTTCAAAAAGGGAACTCGAAGCCAACTCAACTGCATCTCCCTCAAATATAATAATACTGATGTCCGAAAACTTTTCCTTTTTCGCACCCACACATGGATACGACCCACAAGCGAGTTGGAAGAGTCTTGAGCTTTAAACGTAATCGGTGTTTTCAAGGACAACTCGGGTCTGCAGGGTCAACGCTCTTACCTTACACGCATTCAAATTGTGACAGTAAAGCCTCAATCATGGATGCATTTAGCAAGTACAAAAGCACACATTAAGCTTATGTTGACATAAAAGTAGTAAATGTTGAAAATAAGTCATGAAACTGGGTGTAAATATCTTCCCATTCTGCGCCTCAGTTCGACTCAATAAATGATCCCAAATGTCTGTTACATCCTCCTTTCAAATTTTGATTTTCACAATTCATCAGATATGCAATCTACTGTAATATTTGACCATCATTTCTGTCATTAATATCAGCGACCGCTAGGGGTACATGAATATTCTCACAGAAACCGATTAACGCTGGCGTGTGAATCTGTCCACATGCCTTCGGATATGAAGTAGGAAGGCGGTTTTTTGTGGGCTATTTTCAACTAACAGACCTAGCGAGGGTGCGTTAAGGTTAATAGTGTTAATCCTTACGGCTGCAATCTTCCAGGCTCGGTTCCCTAGGAGAAAATAGGAGTCATGGGAAAGCCAGAGTGGTAGGAAGAGTGTATTCTGCACAAAAGGATAAGAACAATAAATAGGAGAATAAGTCACTCTCGGAAAAAGGCATTCTGTTCTCCGGTCGAGATGGGATTTACGTTTGTGGCTGCGATTTACAGGCTTACTTCAGCGTGGTAGGAGAAGTGAGAAGCCAGTTGGAGGGCATAGTATATTCTGTATTGAGCCAGTGGAATATTGGTTGGAGGAAGTTAACAGTCAGACGAGTGCAAGACAAACTCAATGTGTGCGGTATTGGAATTTGAACGTACGGTGCAGCTGCGGGTGAAAAAGTATACGGATCATGAAATGGATTGTAAATCTGTAGGCAAGATGCATGCAGTCGTCCTCAAAACACGGGACGGAGTCAAAGCCATCGTGAGCGTAACCTCTCTTAATCTGGGCGTTACCCTCCACGGAATGGTCTATGAAGGGTCTGGTGTGGAAAAGAAATGAAACATAAGAAAGCATGCGCTGGTAGTTGACATTTCACTTAGAAAAAATCAGGTCTGAAAACAGAACTAAGCAGACTTTTACAATTTGTAGGCTTCTTTAGGCATACATTATTCAACTATTAAAACGACAGTGCCTGCCAATAACTACTGGTTTATGCCTGCAATCGTATTAACTTTTCCCCTCTCTTTCTCTTTCTCCTTCGTTCTTTCTTTCTTTCTCTCAATCTTTTATTCCCTCTCTCTTTCTCTAAAAATATGAAACGTTTAGGTGTACCGATGAGAACCTGGGGCGATCGGTATGGACATATCAGGAGGTGGTTAAGGTTTACCCTACTGGCTGCAATCTTCCAGGCCCGGTTCTTTAGGAGAAGGTAGAAGTCATAGGAACGCCTGAGTGTTAGGAAGAGTTTCTTCTGTACACAAGGATTGGAACTATAGGAAGGAGATTTGACTCACGGACAAGTGCAGTCCGCTCCCTAGTCAGGTCGGTTCCGAAATGATGTCTGGCAGAAGCGAATTACAATCCCTTCTGACTTGTATCGCGTCGTCAGTCCATAATACGTGCAAGGATAACCCGTATGATCATCGTGTCGGAGGGGAGGAGGGGCGACGGAATGTTGTTGATCTGCGTGGCCAGCGTTATGTCAAATGAAAGGCCTGCCCTCCAGGTTCATGTGGAGTAGCGACTGAAATGGAGGCCTTAGGCCGGACATGCACTTAGCGTCACTATATCCCGAACTCCACGGAGGCGTACTCGTCAATACTACCACATCAACAACTAATCCGGCAGACGAAGCAAAGTGTAGGTAAACGGTTTATAAATGAGATAAGCACCCGATGGGTAATGTCTCTATTCCAAGGATGAGTCATTGCACAGAAAAGCACCTGAGTGAGCTGCTATCGCGCGAGAACACGCATGAACCCTGGCTATAGATTTCTAGCCAAATTTGATTGGTCCGCTTCTCTAACACTTTCTCATCAAGCAGATCAATTAATATGCAGAGCCTTCATGCGAGAATGACTTGGTGTTTTGTATTACAGTTATCCCAGTAATCGATTGTCCTTCCTTCCTCTCTTGCGTGCTGGCCTTGGGAAAAAAGTCGGGCAAACCCACAGTTCGCAGTAATTATATGTACCAGACGCGGGTCACAACACATCGCAAAACAAAGCCCACACCAGTATGAATGCATACGAGAGCACGTCCGAACGCCGGCTCTCAAAGCGAGGCATGTGGATTGACAAAATCCCGTTAGCTCGCCTCCCGCCACGGTGACTACGGAGAGAGACCACATTCTCGTGCGATAGCAAGAAACGTTTTATTTTGAAAATATTGTTCTAAAATATTCGGCGAAAAATTCCTCTGTTCTAATAGAATAAAATTAGGTGCACAGACGCCATGACCGCAAACGGCTGCAATTTTCAACATCATGGATAAAGAGTTTCAAAAATAAACATGGGATTAGAGGGAGGGGAAAATTGACAGCTCAAACTGAAAAGCTCACGCCTAATATTTTTAGAAAGTTGCGCTGTTAGTCTGTTGTAGCCTACGGATCTTAACTCAACATTTCAGCTTAGCCTGCAAATGCTTATCTAGAGGACAAGTCCAGGTTATCCAAACCTATGGTTGGATAGGGCCGGCTGATGATAACTAATAGGCCAGAAATGGCCACCCTGGTCACCCTGGTCTCTGTTAATGCCCCCTTTTTTGCAAAAGGGGTACCGACAAGGAGAAGACAGACTGGTTAATTCGTCCACGAAACTTAGGGTAGGTTGCGCAGTCCACTTGCAACAACTTGCAACAACAACAAAGGAAAACGGTTTTGGGTGGAGTGTTGCTTCTTTTTATCGCTGACGGTGAACTCCTGTGCGAGTTAAAAAGCTCAGAACTGTAAAAAAAACTGATACTGGGCTCAACTAACCTTCTCTTTCACCCAAACAAGCGCCTTGAACGCCAACTATCCCATGTACACCTTTTCCTTCTCTGACGATGATTTTAGGGCTTTAGTGAAGTTAACTCTATCGTTAACTGTTCATTTAATTAAAGAAAACTGTGTTTTCAGATTGCTACCCGTGTTTAGAGAAGCCGAAAGTCGTCGGATGAATTTTGGACGGATGCAGAACGCTCCACGCTATATCCGCATGTGCAAATTTACTCCATTTGTTTTAACTCAAAATGTGTCAGGTTATTAAAAAAGGCTAGTATCCAAACATACAAAATGCTTCTTTGGCGACTGCGGGTCTCCAGCGAGATTCCACTGCTGAGGCCACTCGATGTCTCGGGCAGTGTTTGACTGGGCACCCTCATTGGCCACTCGCGCACGGACCAATTGGTAAACCTGGCCTTGAGTGGGGGAAAGCTGCCACTGTCCTAAACACCAATAAAAACTGATATGAGAAGAAGAAAAAAGATGTGACCGCTGGGACGACAATTGTATGCGCCTGCCTTTTCGAAATCCACCACTTAAACTTCGTCATGAACCCAACCTTGACCCATATTTAAATATCCGTGCAATTGAGTGCACTTCTTGTTCCCTTGCCCTACCGGAGACAATCCTCACAAAATAGTGTTGAATTATTTGCTGCGATTGAAGGTAAATGTTCCCGCCGGTAAAATATGGGATAAGGAACCAACCATAGGTGGGACGCTGCCCTTGTGAAAGCTAGGATTAATTGCAGCAAAGCCGATGCGACCTCTGAGGTAAGAATTATCTTCAACTGACGTTTCAAAATCCGTCGCGTATCCACCCTCAGAGACAATAGTTCTAGTTCTAGCGATCGCACGGGCTTCCTCCCAATTACCCCCGGGGACTCGCATTTTCCGTTGTTAGGGTTCAGACGCCGTTAGGACGGCCCAGAACATGACTCACCACTCTCACCGTTCGACTGCCAGGCCTGGCAACGAACCGCCAATCCGTCGCCCCTAGCACGCCGGAGCGTGAGTCAGCCATTAGCGCACCACCGAGTTATGTGCGACCTCCAGAGACACGAGGGTCTACCCACGTGGGCGTTAAGGGATTGACCAATAGGTACAGACAAACCGCACAAGGTCATCACCTTCAAAGATGACACCGTGGACACAAGTACTAAGACGTGGCTGTGCACGCAGAAGCTGTCGCAGTAAACGTGTTCTATGCTATCCCATCTGTCTTCTATTTCACACCAAACTACTGGAGGGTGTAGCAGTTGGGGATAATGTTACGGTTAGGTTTGCGTAAGGGTTCAGGTCGCAGTATGGTTAAGGTTTATGGTTAGTCTTAGAGTTAAGACGTGGAAATATTTGCGTTTCCTACAATTCTGCGGAAGACTAACTGCATAAGAGGGCGCTAAGGTTACCAATGGGGTGAGTTTTTGCATTCCATGTGTGTGTATAAGTAAATAAGATGGGGGTGCGTTGATAACTCGAAGCGCGATTTCATTCGTCTGAGCATTCAAACTCATACTGGAGCCCACCGTCAGAAATAAAAACAGCACCCAAACAAGCAACAGTGACTTCGCAGGGCCGATTTTGCCGGTACTAGATCGATAAATCAATTGATTGAGTTTTAATCGGAGGTCCGATGCGCGGCTTGTCTTGTATCTGGAATGGTTGATTATCTTTGTGACTGGCTGTGATACGGGATGACGGATTAGTACACGTGGCGGTCAATACCTATCAAACGGTCGAGTTTTGAACTTCGTGTCCAGAGCGTTATTACCCACGCCAGGTGCTAGACACACCGCGAATTTATTCAAGTCTGGATCTACGATGGGAACTCAGAAAATCGATTTATTGATCTGGCGCCAACATCGACGGCCATTCGCAGGCACTGGTGTCACTGATGTTGAATTGGCCCTTATGACTGTTGTTTCTTTCGTTGCTACTAACTTCCGACGAAAAGGAACTTTTTTCTGGGTAGCAAACACCGATACTGAAGAGTGATCAAAAATGCGTCAGTCTTCGTCGCATTGACACACACAAGCGGGATGGTAATGCTTGTGTTCAGTCAGTGCTTTAGAAATCTGAACTGCGAGGCCCTGGTGCAAAACCGTGGGCTTAATCTGACTCAGCTCAAGTTACCCGTTCAACCAACTAAAACTTATGGATTGCTATCTATTAAATGAAGAAGGCTGACCTTCCAAGTATGAAATCCTTAGCGATAAATGTAGAATCTACTAGCTGATTACCATTTATAGTTACATAATACGTGTTTTAGGCAAAATAAGATAATTTAATTGCCTCAATTTCAAAAAAATCAGGCGCCTGCGGGAAAAATTTAAATCCATACTAGCCAGCCAGCACTGCAAGCACCTCAACTTTGAGACCGTTTCGGTAGCCATGAGTTCAATCCCAGTGGAGTCACGTTAACCAACCAGCTGGCATTTCCGAATGAAGCTTGGTCAGAGTAAGCACTCATTTCCGCCGCGAGTATCAGCATGCTAAAGGCAGACGCAGTGACTGTAGCTGGATTACAGTGAAATTAGACTCGCCGGATCCACCTCACTCTCTGACCAATCGCACACTTGTACACGCTGTCAAAACAAGAGTCGAGAAGTCCAGAGATGGGGTAGGGCGCAGATGGCTGGCACGGCTATGACTCAAATCGAGTGCCAATAGCACACCTCGTCAGGTAGGCCTTCACGTGCGCGGGAACACTATAAAGGCCATATTGAGAAGGAACCATCGCAGTTTGACTCTCAGCCCGCCATTCAGTCAATCCACACTACAAGATACACACTAGGCTGCCTGTGGTGCCCAAGTTATCCCGTCAGTTGGAAACCCTCCAAGCCGTGGCTTTAAGTGCCCCGTGATGGCGCGTTAGATATTGAGGATGTAAATGGGCTAAAGATCAACCTAACTCTCCCCCCCAAGTGCCAAAAAATAGCCACTGCTTAGCCGATCGGTCGCCTGAGGTGGGATGGAGGCATTTGCTGACGGTGCCGGTGAACCCGTCGGCGCGCGCCAGAGCACGACCCGGTTACCTTGAAAAACACGTCAGGAACGTTAGAAGGAACCGGCACCCCCTGACTCCCCGTATCACTCATCAGCCACTTCACGCACACAACACATACTCGACTGATGGCGTGTCTGGTAAATGCGTCAGTTGGAAATGGAAAACGTTTGAGTGCTCACACATATGCAAACTATCCCAGCATGTTAACTATGGACGCAATCACGACCACGTTTTAGTGAAAAAAAAGAGCGCCCTACCATAGTTGTTAGCAGGCGGCGTCTTTACGATGGCTTCCAACTTACCCTGCGGGTTCCTGCGTCGCCGTAGGAGGCTGTTTCCAGTTTCGGGAAAGACATCACGGACTTCTACCACTTCTCCACGCAGGAAGTAACTGGTGTCGCTGATATAGTGGAAGGCATTCTTTGCATGATGTCTGCTGAGGAGTTTAAAGTGATCTGCCCGTTGAGAACCATCAGCTCGGGTTGTGAAGAGAGTCAGGACGGACTGAATGGTACCGATCGCAGTCAGCCGGGAAAAGGGAAATCTGTGGGAATGAAGACAACATCAGCTTTAACTCCTGTTTTTGGTCGGGTATACTTTGATAGGCAATCATCCAAAGGCAGGCAAAATCGTGCGATGGACAATTAATCAATGGGCAACTATCTTTGAGAATGAAGGATGTTACTTCAGGGTCAGTGAATTCAGCTACGTAGGCAGTAAAAGCAATGAGCCAGGGAGTTCTGAGACGATGGTTTGAACGCGACAAAAAGTGTTTCGCGAACGTTTTAACACATAAAACACGAAATATACTTCATCGATGTAGGGTTTTGCATTAATTTTTAGGAGGATGTGTAGTGATTCTGCTTCCGGCAGCACGCCAGGCATGAGGTCACATGATAGAAAGCCACGGTTTGCCTTTGAAACATTCAATCACAGGTGCCACGAATTAGTGCTTCTCGTGGCCGCCACTAAAAAGTGTGCATTCGTAGGCTGACCCAGTCCATCTGGCCAATCACCTTCAATGACCTCACTGCGATGACTGCCGCCACAATACTGCCTAGCTCCGATGCAGACCTATTTTCGTCCGATAGTCACCTCCTACCACTCTATATTCCTACCACTCTCGCCTCCCAGTTCTCCTACCACAATAAACTGACCTGAAGATCTTAGTGGAAAGGGTTTACCTATTGACTTAACACCCTTGCTTTAGGGGTTTGCCGAAGTAGGATACCATCCGGCAGGTTAAACAGCATTTTTTGTTCCTTAAGGGTCGTCGATGGCTGTTATTATTTCATTACGACCTGCGCAATATTTTTAACCAGTGCATACGAAAAAGAGACGGGCAAAAAAATGGTACTAACTTACAACAATTGCGTCAGTCAAAAATGTCTCGGAGGTCATCTATCGCCTTCTGGCACGCAGACGGAAGACAAATATAGGGCGTCTGATAACGAAACCAAAAATCCCTCTGCCACGACAGGAAACGTCTGGAGTCACCTATAGAATCTGGTGCAGTCGCGGACAAAGCAACTACGTCGAGGAAACTGGTAGACCTTTGAAGATGTGGACTGCTGAACACGCGGCCGCAGTGCGGAGAAAGTGCGCCAATTCTCATGCCATGGCTCATTCGGCAAGGACCGGTCACACAATCAAGTTCCATTAGGCGAGAGCTGTGTTATAGGGACGCCAGCGGCCATGCACTCAGAGCCCATGGCCTCGAGCCATACGCACAGTCAAACGGCTAACGCCAACGAATGCTCACGCAGCGCGAGAAATTATCGATCAGCTTGCACACGTGACGATCGTCCACGCAGATTGGGGTATTATCGATTTGAAGGCATACGTAATAACCGCTCACGTAACGAGGCGAAATATCGATCCGCTGCAGACCAGAAAAGTGGTCGCATGCTATTGGGCCAGGAGTATTCTAGAAGGCCAGAGCCTCATAAATAGGCTGTAATGGAAAAGCTAAGGATCCTGCTGTCTCTGTATTTATCAGAATAAAGGCTTCTTATAAGAAACGCTCTCTTGGCTTCTTCTGCCTATTAGTCGGCTCACAACCTACTGGGCTATTACGAGGTGAAAATTGTGTAAGTCGTGGGGGCTCCACCTACCCCGTCTATAAACACCTGCTTTGGCCTGACCAATTCCTAGTCGGTGCTGACGCTCAGTTTGATCCAAAGCAATTTGTCACTCGGGGCGCGCACGGGCAAACGTGTCCTTTAACGCTGGCGCCATGGAGTCAGATGGTGGAGCAAGCATCACACCTATATCCAACACGTGTGAGGATAGGTCAGCGGATCACGACCCGTGCGTCCGCCATCAAGCATTTAGCACACAAGCGGGCAATTATCCCTGATAAGGGAGATTCATAAATGGTCATAAGTCTGTAGTAACAAAGCGAATGTATCATATAAATACAGAAACTCACAGTGTGAATTACCTGTGTCTGCTATTGTCTTCAATAGTGGCAGCAACTACCCCGCTGCTCATAAAAGAAGCTGCGTCGTTGTGATTTTGAGTTCAATCTAGAGCCCTTGGCTACGATCGCATGGTGCCATCTTAAACATGCTGAGGTGGAAATGACATAGAAAACAAAGACCGGCATTCTTACT
>JAYGXS010000003.1:3208216-3237735 GCA_036362985.1 Ligula intestinalis | reverse complement strand
ATACAATCACTCTGTATGACTGGCTGTCGTTTAGTAGCTCCTGGGCTTTTGCCACGTACACTGATTTGTCCAAAACGACGGTTGCTCGTCCTTTGTCGGCTGGGACAATTACAATTTCTTCGTCCATCTTTAGTTCTTTGATGGCCTTTACCTCGTATGGAAGGATCGTTCGACGGGGCTTGTGGGCTATGATGAGGGATGTGGCTTGCTGGCGGAGGGAGTTCTTTGTTTCTTCTGTGGTTTGTGTCGTTGCGAGCGTCACTTCTAATGCGGCAATGAAGTCCAATGGATGCGTATCTCCAGTGTTATAGCCGGACTCGTGCTGAAGCACTTGAATCTGGTTCTCTGTTAGTTGCTTGGAGGACAAATTGTGGACGGCTGATAGCTCCGATGCATTTGTGTGTGTTTGTTTAAGACCTCGCATTTTGCTCAGGAGTTGGGACTTCTTCATGTCTCGAGCCTCATTCACCTTGGTCGAGATCCAACGCCTTAGGTTATGCAGTGTTTTCATCTCTAGCTGTGACGTACATGCCGCTTTCTCCCGTTCAATCTCAGCGTCGTATTTTCGCAGACGAATGTGGCATTCGTTTATGATGGTCCTCAATAGGCGTCGGCTGCAGCTTCTTGCGACTTCCCGGCCAAACTCAGTTCTAGCTGGTGGTCTCACCGCGACGCTCTTCGGCATGAAGTTATTGAGGCCTGGAAAACGGACAGCAACTCAATCAACAGAAGTATAGACCTCCCCAAGCCATATGATGCCGCACGGTTGCACATGCGCACGAGAAGAGGTCCAATAAGACGAGGGGACGGTGGACCAACCAGCAGCTAGCAGTAAGCCCCTATTTTAACTCATATTCTTGACCCAAATGTCTATCTCCGATGATGTGCTCGAGCATGAGTGCGAAAGCTCAGACGAATAAACATTCTCCCGCAGATATCGCCTAACCTAATCCTTCCATATATATATATATATATATATATATATATATATTGCTGATTGAAGCGAAAATGCGTGTCCCCGGACATAAATGAGAAGAAGAGGCGATCTCGGGAATAATGGGTATAATATCCTGACGTTTCGAAAGCGTACAGGCTTGCATCGTCGGAGGTTGGTGTTTGTACACGCCTCACAGTCTTTTATAGGTGTTACCACTGACTTCTCGTTCGCTCTCCGTCTATTGGCGCTAGATCCCCTGCGGGGGCGGGGCTGGAGCTCCGTCGTCGTCCTGCTGACCAGTGTTTCTCGCCGTCACCTCGTCGGAGGGGGAGGGCAGTGTTCGCCTGCCAGCTGTCATTGCTCGCGTCTGCATCGATCGCGTCGGTGCCGCATGTCCTGCTGGCTTCCCCCGTTGGCACTTTCCCGTGTTCGTCTCGCCGTCGGAATATCGAACCCCGCCATCAGTGTTTATGCAGAGACCGTTGTCATGTGCAACTGCGTTCAAGCCCGACAGGAGGTCTTGTTGATTCACGTTGCCTGCGGCGTCGCTGACGGCTGCATTGGTGTCTGGGGTAGGTTCCCGGACGCCTGTATTCTGGCCCGGTGTGGGGTTGCTAGTCGTTGCGACCCGTCTGACTTCCTGACTGACTTTCTGACTGTGAGGCGTGTACAAACACCAACCTCCGACGATGCAAGCCTGTACGCTTTCGAAACGTCAGGATATTATACCCATTATTCCCGAGATCGCCTCTTCTTCTCATTTATGTCCGGGGACACGCATTTTCGCTTCAATCAGCAATATATATATATATATATATATATATATATGAGAAGAAGAGGCGATCACGGGAACCATAGTTTTACTTTCCTGACGTTTCAAAAGTGTGCAGGCTTCGGTCATCAAATGCGCCAAATATGAAAGATGTCCAACCCATTTTTATCTGTATTTGACCATAAAAGAACATGAAACCTTGAGGTACGACGTGCAAAATTTTACCAGTTTTCACAAAAAAGCCTATCAATATAGAGCAACCAAGGTTACTCAGCACTCGCTTTTAGCTAAGCAACATCTTAGTGCTTAAAGTGATCTACGAAAGCACACTGATGTCATTATCTCGAGACCAGACAAAGGTAGCGGCGTCGTGATTCTAAACAAGAAGGATTACGTAAGAAAGATTGAAAACATATTAAATGACCCGAACAAATTCTCTTCCGAAATCCATGGGAAAGAAGAAACAAAAGCACTAGAAGACCTATTGGTAAAAAGGTCAAATCACTGTTGGAAAGACAGATAAAAGACGAAAGCATGGCTACCGGTCTTAGACCTGTATGGTCGCATATTCCTAGGCTATACGAGCGACCAAAATTACACAAGCCCGGAGTGCTATTACGGCCAATTCTATCAACAAGAGGCTCACCGCAGCATCAGCTTGCCAAATGGCTTGCCCAAAAAGTTTAACCTTACAGATTCAACCTTGCTGCTCACACGACCAAAGACACCTTTTCGTTTGTAGATGAGCTAAGGAACCAAAGCTTATGTTATAAGAACATGATGTCACTTGACGTGCAAAGTCTGCTCTCAAACTTGCCACTGTACGAAACCCTTGACATAATTTGTGAGCATGCGGCTAAAACATGTCTCGAAGCAAGCCAAATACGGGAACTACTACAGATATACACGAAGAATGAGCAGTTCCTATTCAATGGACAGCTATATCGACAGATCGACGGTGTAGCTATAAGCAGCCCACTAGGACCAGTCCTAGCGGATATTTCCATGTCAAACCTCGAACGGAAAGTGGCCAAACACATAGAAAAGACTGCTTTTTATCGACGATACGTGGATGAAATTTTTGTCATAGTCGAAAACCCTAAAGACGGAGGACTGCTTCTTAAAGTCGTAAACGAAGCACATGCGGAGATCAAATTCACGATCGAGCATGAGAATTGCGACACACTGGCTTTCTAAGACGTGCTTCTACGTAGGCGGGCAGATGGTTCTATCCAAAGGTCTATCTACCGGAAAACCACATGGAAAGGGCAATACATGCACCTTTTGAGTTTCTTTCCAATCCAGAGGAAACGAAACTTGGTATTCTGCCTTTTTAATAGAGCTGCTAGAATCTCTTCTACATAAACGATCGATGAAGAGATGCGTTTTCTCAAGAAAGAGTTTTCTTGGAAATGGCTATCCTGAGAATTTCATCGATAAGTATAGCAAACGCAGACAAGAAAATTCTACCGAAATGTCCGTGGCGAAAAATGGCGATTATGTGTCCAATGTGTCCAACGTGATCAAGCGGAGGCTTAGATGCACGATCGAAAGAACTTACCTTGCCTCCAAATTGTTGTACATAAGCACAACAACGGCTATTCCAGTAAGACCAACCAACAACACTCTGCCGATGCACGTCACCTCAAACTGCGTTTACGAGTTTACATGTAGTTGCGGATGCGAATACATCGGGCGCACTCAAAGGCAGTTGGCAACACATTCAGCTGAGCATATGCCAAAGTGGCTGCTCAAGGCGAAAAATGAAATACCGAAGAGCTCAATCACATAGCACTTCGTAGATACTGGCCATACAGTTGACCAAAAGACCGCGTTTAAGGTCCTACTTCGGGCGGTGACCGGACATATCCTACGGTTTGCCGAGGCCGCTGCAATATACAGAGGAAAACCAGACCTTTGTGAGCAGCTGGACTATATGATAAACCTCGCATTGCCATGGTAACTATCGATCATCCCAGTCCCTCTCACGCTGTCTGCCTCGCTCCCCTTTCCCGCTATGACCGACTGCTGTCCCGTAATTTGCCGCCCCCTCCTTTAATTACACTTCACAAGCTCTCACTGTTACCTAAACCGCCTTGCTGTGATAATTACCCCGCCCCCTCCTCTACCCCTCACTATGCATCCACATTTTTGACTTACGATTCCCAACCTCTTTATCGATAGAGCTTCACCATTCTAATTGGACGGTTCATTTACTATATTTACAGGCAATGACCGTTTGCAGATGAAGTAGAAGTCACAAAATCGTATGACGTCAATACATTTTGCTCAATATGTGATCTTCGCCTGTTTCAAATTTATGGATGATTCTCGAACAATGGCCTAAACAGACAGCTGCAGGAGCGATTTTAATCTCGTCGTTAACGAACACACGCATTAATTTCAAAGAAAGGTTGAGGGAAAGAAATTCTGCAAATATTCCCATTCTTAAGTTGAGAAGTCAAGATTGGCAAACATATGTTTTCAGCAAATCATCGTCAGGCCAGAAAATTTGCAAGGTAATTAAAACTACACAGATGGACAGGGTTAAAAAGTGTAGTCTAATTACAATTCATCGTTTACGCGTCGCCCGCATGACGAGATCGGCGTTTAGAGGTTTGTGCGTCCGGGGAGGGGAGGAGGGGTAGGGGGGGGGAATTCTCCTAATGAACACAATATAGTAAATTTATGATCGTATTTGACATTTCTACTACCATTTATCAGCCTTATATCGCGAAAGATTGGGGGTCCAGATATGTCATTGCGTTCAACATCTCGCAAAGGTAGGGAAAAAGAAGAGGGGGCGGGTTCATGTACCAAATAAAATTAAACTGACGTTTCGAAAACCTTCTCGCTTCCATCGTCAGAGTGTAGTTGGTGAGATTAAGTTAGCCAGCATTGCCAACTACCCCAAATTATATCGGTTTTGGGTGTGTGAACTATGACCTGCCCGTTTGCTGCAAACCAAATTTGGTCTCCCGGTGGTTGGATGCTGGTGGGCTTGCGTGACCTTCGTCCCCTTTGCGGTCAGCGTAGTTGTAGGCGAGAAAAATACGCTTGCCGGCCTGCCCCACGTCAACCGGCGGACTGATCACTCGTTACTGTTCCCTTCGGTTGTCCGTTGCCTCGCGCTTTTAACAGTGAGACAGTCTTTGATGTTGGTCGCATGACTTTCGACCTCCACACCTGCTTCCGTGGAAGTTGGCTCTCGGTCCTGCCAACTGGCTTTTGCCCTACTGGCTCTGGCCGAATTGTTTCGAGCCTTGTGCGAAGCGCTTGGTAGGTATAGTTTAAGTTGATAGTGCTGTTGATTAAGCCAGTGGAGGACCAACTTTCCAGCATAAGCCTGGCAATTTTCTTATTTGTCCTGCCGATCATCCTCGCTTTCTTAAAGAGGAATTCGTGTTTAAATTTTTGCTCGTAACCATAGACTAAAGACAGCTGGTCCTTGCGATTGATTGCAAGTTGATGTTGGTGCAATCTGGTGCCCAGGCATTTGCCCATTTCTCCAGCATGCATCACTAGCAGTTTTTGCCTGTTATGCTGTAGACTACGGCCGATTGTTGAATTGCCGGCAGCGGGTCTTTAGGCTTCATGATTTGTTGTCTGACTGTACAACTTGGTCTATGCGCCACTCCGATCCCAAAGAGTTCTAGGATTCGTGCGGTCACCTCTGAAACCTTTTTTCACGTAGGAGGTAGCGGGCCAGTTAAAATATAATTTGTTCCATGAACCTGCCTTCTCTTCTTCTTCCTTACCTTCGACAGATGATGAACGCCATAAGATATCCGGACCCAGAGTCCCTTGACATATAAATCTATGTTATGGGCGCACAGCCTTCCACTCAGTACGAAGATGGGAGACTTTTGCAAGCTGAGTGTCATCTACCTACGCTAAGCTGACATTCTTATGTAGGTTCCTTGGGGAGAACGTTTTACCGAAAAGCCTCAGATATAGACCGCCCCTAAAAACTGACCTATGCCAACGGACGATGGCAGAAATGAAGACGAAACTTTTCAACGTTATGATACGAAACTGCCATGACTGCATTCTCAAATGTCAATGAATGATTGAACAACACTCTGCCGCTTGATCTTTACGGCGCATGAGCTGGAAACCCTCGAAGCCAAAATCCTAGACAGTGCACGGCGCCACCGCAAGTTACGCAATGACCCGTTGGCAGTGACCTTTGAAAAAATCAGTCCACCAAAGCATGTCTCTTCTGATGGGGTTCTGGCTTTCAACTGGTCCTCCTATCCTCTCACTCTACAACAGCTAGTTATTCTATCCTTTGACGCAAAGGTCAGTTCGAGAAGTGCTCGACTAGAAGACTTTGTAGCATGCTCCAAATCACCGCTTCAGAAATGCGAGACAAATGAGGAGTGCAGGAATGCCCTGCGACAACAAGTGGCAAATTTACTCCTTTAGCACAAACGCCAAACGACGATTTCTAAAGAAGAAGAACGAGAACTTCTGAGCATAAGAAAAACTGAGGATATTGTTATCTTGCCTACCGATAAAGGATGCTCTGCGGTCGTCATGGATAAGGCTAAGTATGGGGCAAAGATGGACAACCTCTTAATGCACAACGAATCCTATATGTCATTAACTACCAATGGGTTCAAAAAACTCGTGAACAGCATAAACAAGGCGATCAACAAGCTTACAAAGGCGAAGCCCTCACGAGAAGAGAAGCACTGGCCACAAAAGCCACTGATGCCGTAATGGCGCACATCTACGGCCTGCCGAAAGTCCACAAGTCAAGAATGTCCCTACGCCCAATCGTCTTATTACGTGCCACCCCAAACTTTGGGCTGTCAAGTTTATTGTACCGGCAACTTTCTTTTCTCACCAGGGATTCGCCGTGGCCAGTGAGGTCTGCTGAAGCGTTCTTGACGCGCATTCAGCATCTTGAGGTAGAGGCAGACGAGGTGATGGCATCATTCAATGTGATCTCGTTATTCACCTCCATCGCACTCACAGTGGTTATCAACACTATCGACGGCCTTCTTCGTGAAAAATTTGACGAGACCAAGAAGCAACTCAAACGAGCACACATCGTCGAGCTCCTCGGACTGTGTCTTTAGACCTTTTTCAAATTCAACGGCCAAGTTAACGAGCAAAAGAAGGGGAAAATAATGGGCTCCCCTCTGTCTGGACTCATTGCCAAAGCAGTTTTGCAGAGGCTTGAACAGCTGGTCTTCAGCTCGGACCCCCGTACTTCTGAACTAATTCATCATACTAAAGCGAAGCCACGTGCAAACTTTCAATGCATGGTTGAATTCGATCTTTTCCGACATCCAGTTCACCATGGAAGAAGAAGAAGTCAACAATAAGCTGCCCTTTCTTGACGTCCAAGTTAAAAAAACTGGCAGACGGGAAGCTATGGACAACGGTTTACCGTAAGGAAACTAACACCAGGCGCATTCTTCCCTTCCAAAGCAACCACCCTGTTGGTCATAAACACAGTTGTGTAAGAACCCTCTTCCGACGTGTTTAAACACACTGTAGTGACGACAGTAGAAAGCAGGAGAAGATGAAGTACTTACATGCCCTCTTAAAAGCCAACGGTTATCCGAAGTCGTTCACACGCAAGTGCCTCAAGAAGCCACGTTCATCGGTCGAGCGAAGAAAAGCCAAAATTCTGGCTCGCTACCTCTTACGTGAAAAAGGTTTCAGAGGTGACTGCACGAATCCTAGAACTCTTTGGGATCGGAGTGGCGCATAGACCAGATTGTACAATCAGACAACAAACAATGAAGCCTAAAGACCCGCTGCCGGCAATTCAACAATCAGCCGTAGTCTACAGCATACCAGGCAAAAACTGCGAGCGATTCATGCTGGAAAAATGGGCAAATGCCTGGGCACCAGATTGCACCAATATCAACTTGCAATCAATCGCAAGGACCAGCTACCTTTAGTCTATGGTTATGAGCAACAATTTAAACACGAACTCGTCTTTAATAAAGTGAGGGTGATCGGCAGGGCAAATAAGAAAATTGCCAGGCTAATGCTGGAAAGTTGGTCCTCCATTGGCACAATCAACAGAACTATCAACTTGAACTATACCTACCAAGCGCTTGTCACGAGGCTCGCATCAAGTCGGCCAGAGCCAGTAGGGCAAAAACCAGTTGGCAGGACCGAGAGCCAACTTCCACGGAAAGCAGGGGTGGAGGTCGGAAGTCATGCAAACAACATCAAAGACTGTCTCACTGTTACAACCGCGAGGCAAAGGACAACCGAAGGGAACAGCAATGAGTGATCCGTCCTTCAGGTGACGTGGGGCAGGCCGGCTAGCATATTGTCTCGCCTACAACTGCGCTTACCGCAGAGGGGACGAAGGTCACGCAATCCCACCAGCATCCAACCTCCGGGAGACCAAATGTTGTTGGCAGCAAACGGGCAGGTCAAAGTTCACACGCCCAACACCGATATAATTTGGGGTAGATGTCAATGTTGGCTAACTCAAGATCATCAACTTGATTCTGACGATAGAAGCGAGAATGTTTTTGGAACATCGGCACCGAGCTCGTCATGTGAAACGCTCGTCTAGCGAAACATATTCAGTCAAACTGCATATGTTCACAGATTGGCTGCAGGCGACCGAAGACCGACGCTCCGGGAGCAAGGTTTAACAGCGGACACAGGCGCACACACACGCAGGCCTACAGAAAGTTCGAAACAAATTGTCCGCTAAATGCTCGCTCATTAGTTGACATACTCGAAGCTGGGGCTGCTCGCCACCCGATGCTCCAGTGAAATAATTTTAAAACCTCAAAACGCCTACTTTTTTAAGAATGACAATTCCTCTTCTGCTGTAAAACTTTGTGTAAGACAGTGGGGCGGATGAATGTGCGTAAGAGGCATTTTTGCGCTAAATTCATGAGATTTTATTTTAAAAAAGGCAACTGACCTCACTTACTCATCAATTAACGAAGATGCAGGTCTTCTTATCAGAACGCCCTCAGGGCCGATGCCTACATGGACCGGCCTGTAGAAAACATCGTATGCGTCGTAGTAAAATATGTGTGTTTCCGGTAGGTTTACGAAGACCAGATTCAAGAACTGGACCTCGGCCTCTGTCTGAGTCAAGCTGAGCAGGCCTTGAAGCATGCTTGAAAAAGATTCCAGGTGCGCTTTCGAGCACTCATCCAAGGGTAGACCGAGGAGCTCGCTACACTGTAGATTCGAATCGCAGTTTTGGCCGCCATCGTGGGCGCAACTCATCAGGGCCGCCAGTTGAGCCTGAAGGTCGATTGTCAGCCCATAAGTGGCTAGTCTTCCCTTCAGAATTCGCAAAAATTGTAGATAAAATAAATGCCTAAAAGGTAGGAGCACGGCAGGGCAAAGTAAGAACACTCGTCTCTTTTATGGCACAAGATAATACTACGTCAGACAATACGAGAAAGCAGGCGGGTAGAAGATAACAGGGTCGAAGAAGAAAACAACAGGAGGAGCAGAATAAAAGAAGTAGCATAAGAAGAAGAAGAAGAAGAAAAAGAAGAAAAATCAGAAAAAAGTGCATAGGAGTAGGAGGAGGGGGAGAAGCAGTAGAAGGACGAGGAAGAAGATAGGTAGTAGTGGTAGTAAAAGGAGTTCGAAGATAAGGAAGAGCAAATTGATCAGGGGAGGAGTTAGATGGTGGAGGGGGAGAAGAAGAAAAAGAAGAAGAAGAAGAAGAAGAAGAAGAAGAAGGAAGAGGACGAGGAAAAGCGGAAGGATGAGGATGAGAGGAGAAACAAAAAGGGACAGGGGAAGGTGGAGGGTAGCAGTGGGACAGGGAACACAAGAATGAGGATGAGAGGATCAAAAAGAAAGATAAGAAGGCGTAGGAGGAAGAGGAAGAGAAGAAATAGGAGGTATGTACTAATGTGGATGAGATGAGGAGCCGAAGAATAAGAAAACAGAGGAGGAAAAAGAAGGAGAAGAGAAGGAGGATGAGAGGCAGAAAAGAAGAAAAAAGGACAGGGGAAGGAAAAGGGATAGTCTAAGGAGGTAAAAGAGAGGAGCGTGACGATGGCACGGAACCCTTGGATAAGAATGAAAGGATAAGGAGAAAAAACGAAGAAGAACGAGAAAAAGAAGAATAAGAAGGAAAAAAAGAAACGGAGCAGGTGGGTGTGAATGAGTTAAGGAGCAGGGGATGATGAAGAAGAACATGGAGGAGGACGAGGAGGAGGAGGATGAGAGGAAGATAGGAAGAAATAAGAACAGGGAATGGATAAAAGAGAAGGTGGGGAGGAGCATTGTGAAGATGGCGTGAACCTGTTGGATGAGGATGAGAGGAGAAGAAGACGAAGAAGAAGAACCTGAAAAAGAAGAATAAGAAGCAGAAAAAAGAAACGGAGCAGGTGGGTGTGAATGAGCTCAGGAGCAGGTGATGACGAAGAAGAAGATGGAGCAGGAGGAGGAGGAGAGATACAATAAGTAGAGAAGAAGGGGGAGAATGAGGATGAAGATAAAGAAATGAGGACTAGGAAAGGAGGATAGAGAAGATGAGACGGTGTGGAGGTGAATGGTAAAGATGAAATGAAACCGTTAGATGAGGATAAAGGGGATAAGAAATTGACGTAGACAAAGGAGAAGGAGGAGGAGTAGCATGAGGATGGGGACGAGCAGGAGCAGGTAGATGAGGACGTTATGAGGAGCAGAAGAAGAAGGGGAAAGAAAGCCAAAAAGAAGAAGAATACAAGAACTAGAAATTTTATAGATACTTTGAGCAGGAGCAAGAAAAAGTATGAGAAGCCAACTCAACTGGAAGTAGACCAATAGGAAGAGAGGAAGTGAAGCAGGGGCAAGTACAAAGGAGCCCGTAAAAACTGTAAAATGCTTACCGCGTCTGCGACAAAACAATGTCATCCAAAAGGACAACAAATCTCAGCCTCATCCAAACGGTTGGAGAATCCGCGTATTTTAGCTGTTTCACAATGGATTTTTTCATATCCATCCAAATTAGCCCACCCCTTGCATGAACGAATACCAGACCAAAGTAACTGGATTCCTCCATCAGATTCATGTATTCACATATCTGTAAATAATTGAAAAGTCAAATTGATGTGATACGAGTAGTTCATGATAATGTAAGCTGGTCTATTGATAGGTTTTAGATTTGGTATAGGTCATGCAGCAGGTCACTTCGCTGGTTGCTGTGAGCTCTTAACGTTGCACTCCTTTTGAGAGATCTATCCCGAATCTAAATGCATATAATGTCGGGAGCAAAAGAATAACATTAAATTTCTTGGCGTGGATAGAGCAAGCTGCACACGCTCGGAATAGTTTACTGACACAAAACGGACGTCTGTGAATCATACGACAAGTATAACGTCTCTTCTGGACTCGTTGATGAACTTTTACTGAACGCTAACGGAGTTCACTCGTCCCGTTCTGCTTTGGAACTCACTCTCAAGGCGTGCCAGCAGCCGCACAGCGGATAGTATTCTAGGCAGATGAGCATTGCTGTCAAAGACAAGAGATACTGGAATAGCCGCTTCCGGCTCATTAGCCATCATCGGTCAGTCATAACCAATTTCATTTGGTGCACCAATTTAAACTCGAACCCGCGACCCATTTATCCGAGGCCTTACGCTCTCACCGTTGAGCTCCTAGTTCGTTGTCTTGCTGGTTCATATTGGGAATATTGAGTGTTCATAGACTTTTTTCAGTAGCCTTGGATGCCTGATAAACATTTTGCAGGTTCGAGCCTTGGGATATGGGTTTGGGTCTGTCGAGCTGATGATGGCTGACAAATCAGAAATGTCCATTTCCTTCTTCTTTGTCTTGGTGGTGCTGTCTTTCTGCCTCAATGAATGCGCTATTGGAAGAACTTGGTAGCCAGGTGCAAGGCACATGTTCAAATGCTTGTTGAATGAGTGCCTTTACTTTGGATATGGTTTTGATTGACTAAAACACACAAACAGCCGTTGCTGTGTGCGCTTGCATGAGTCAGACAGGCTACGGCAGATGCCCTCGCGATCTGTTGTCAGGGGGCGTAGAGAATGTGTGTTTTGGTCCGAGCCCGGGGCCGGCAACTAAGAGGATTGTCCACGAGGATAGTTGCATTCACAAATAGCAGTTGTTCTTAAAAAATGGTTAACTAGAGTATGTCGAATGCTGCAAGTAACATTCCGCAATTTAAAAAAGACCGGTGAACACTCACAAAGCATTATTGATTAGGCTTGCAGTACTGTTAGTCGTGCAGTCCAATTTCAATTATTTTCAGTCACGCTAAGATGCCGACTGTGTGATGAGCTTCTTTCTGACCGCTGCGAAAATATTGATCCAGTAAAAAATGGCTACTGAAATAGTATGCATTTTTATGATGGGTTTTGACTGCCTCTATAAATGCTAATACAATTTTTAGAAAGCACGCACGAAACACTCCCCTCTTGTGCTTATTGGTTCAACAATTACGCCTTCTTTTAATTTTATTTTAAAGAAAGGGTCTCCTTCGGTTTAAAAAAGTTTCTAAATTGCCGAGTTATTTTGAAACCCACTGACTGCTAGAAATGAATTCAAGGTTAAGAAACTGAATGCTGTGTTCATCCTGTTTGAGGAAAAGTACTTTCTTGCCTACGGTTTGAGGAAGTGCTCACATAGGTCTCATCGGATTTCGCAAAATACATGGATCATTCTGTATATAGCAGGGGTAGCATTAATAAATTGACGAATGCGATGTATTATAAATGAACACCGCAAAGGCGTAAAATTACTCAAAATTAGAAATTTTCGTTAAAACCACAGGAAACCCTTCTTTTTAGAACAAAATTTAAAGAAGGCGTGATTACCTATCAAATAAGTGCAAGAGAGGATTTTTTCGTGCATGCTTTCCATAAAATATATTTTAATTTAGAAAGGCAGTCAAAATCGATGATAAAAGCGCATGCTATGCAAGTAGCCATTTTTAAAGTATCAACTTTTTCGCAGAGGTCAACTAGACGTGGACATCCTAGCGTTACTGAAAGGAATTGAAATTGGACTGCATGATCAACAGTACTGCAACCCTAATCAGTGCTGGTTTGCGAGTTATTACCGGTCTTTTTAAAACTGCGGAATGTTGCTTGCAGCACTCGCCATACTGTATATTCAGTGAGCAACTTGACGAGGAACTCCTGGCGCCATTGACCAATGAGAGCTGACGGGAGATCAATAGCCGCGGCCCGCGCTCTTCTGCTAGCAGCGTGACAGCTCGATGCAGGCGCATGACTGTGCGATGTCTCATCGTGGGGTGCAGGCGTTACCAACGCACGAGGCGAGTTGCTGAGTCCTTAAGGTGCCCAAAATTATTCGATATCCACCAAGATAATCAGTGAAGGGGCGCAGTGGAGGGGAAGAACTCGCGCGCGTGCATCGCTCTAGTCAAAATTAGTAGCGGAAGGAGATAATTGCCAATTTTAAATGACACACATTCAGTAAAATGACAACTTTTCCTGCTCTTAGGACGAAGCATAGGGAGGTGATTTACGAATCCAGACTTTGGTCGCTGTCGCTAACTTTAAGGGTACAAAAAGCTTTGTTCATACCGAATAAACTGAGATGGGATATGTCTGTTTGTCTAAGTAATTAAAAGCGTTCAATAATATTTTTAAGAATGCTTTGGGGAACACAACCATTGCCTTCGTTCGGTGGTTTTATGTCGTTTCGGCGTTAACGTCATTCTGTGCTGAAGGAGATGCAGACCTAAAATTAATCGTTAACTCTTTGTCTAGTGAGTTTAAGGCACAACGCTCGAATGCTGGTCATTTTGATACCAAAAACAAAGGTGCAGTCGCACAGCCGAGTACGCAAATCGCACGTAGTTAAGACATGTGCAGTGAGGTTCATGAGTACAGGAAGCAACCGCAACACTGGGGCTTTGCACCGAATTCCAGATAAATTTAGGTTAAGGCTTTAGTTTAGGTTTAAAACTACTGTTGAGTTTGAGAAATAGGAATATTTACTGTCATGGGGACGCCAGCGGCGACGCGCTCAGAGCCTACTGCTGAAGACGCATCCCAGTTGAACCATGCCGGCAGACCGGCCGCGTGCGCCCTGAGCATACGTGACGCCCGCTCCAACGTGTGGACCAGATGTTCCAGGAACGTCTCGCAGCGTGTGAAACCACGAATCAGCATGTGCGCCAGAACGCCCCTCGCATGCGATAGGCCAGGATTAGTCTAGAAGGACAAAAGGCTTATAATAGGCTTTTTTGGCCAAACATATCCCTTCCGTTATCTTTGTACCGTCCCGAATTAAGGCTAGCTATCAGAGCCGCTCACTTAGTTTTTTCGACCTATTAGTCGGGCTCAAAATACTGGGCTATAGCATTTACGCTTTCTGAAATTGTGCGCAGCACAACCTTCATTATCTTTGCGAAGCGCTCTTATTTCTGCGTCCTATTTAGGGAGCTCGATCAGTACCGACATCTGGAGCAGGTTTAGTGCACATTTGAGTGAAATTTGTCCCTATCACCGTCTCCGGTCATATAGACGTAGGTTGGCTAAAGTGTCATAATGAAAATCGATTTTTACGTGGTAATCCTGTTAAGCAGGTCCATAGTAATCAAATTAGCTGTAAAGTCGTCACTGTTTCGACAGCTTTCGACGTATCAGGAGATGTTACTTACCTATAAGTTTGCGTTATATATTTCGCATGAAAAGCGGCTTCTTATCTCTCTAGTGCATCTACCACAATGACCGCTACAATCTTTAGGCCCAGTTCCGTGAGGATAAAGAAAAATGTGTTCTGCACAGGACTAGTGGGGAATAGGTTGGAGGAATTACAACACCGACGGAAACTGAGAGCGAATGGTCGCGCGCGCTGGTTTATCAACCAGTGAATGTACAAACGAAAGGAGAAACTTCATTCAACTGGCCCAAATTTTGGCGAGTTCTTCCGTACGCGAAGCATGTATCGAGAGCGTTCAGCCATCTACTTATCCCACTGCGAGTTAGAGTTGCGCACAAGCCAGAATCAAACATCAGGCGCCGAGTTATGAGACCGAAATACCAACTGGCACGGCAGGAAACAGCTGGGGTTGTTTACCGGATCTGGTGCAGTTCAGGACAAGGCAACAACCTCGAAAAAACCGGGAGATTACTTCGGACGCGAAAAGCCGAGCATGCAGCTGTGGTGAAGAAGAAAAGCGCTAACTACCAGGTTGCAGCTCACTCGACGGGACTCAGCCATATTTTTAAGTTTGACGAGACCAAAATCCTTACAGGAGGTGACAACCAACTGAACCGTGAGCTGCTGGAGTCACGGTTTTCAGGCCCCCGGTCCATCAACAAGCGGAGTGATTGGGCGTTGACATAGAGCGTACTGACACATTGCCTAATCGAGAGAATCAGTCACGTGGGAAGGGCCGGGCCCAGCAGCAACTCTGACGACACCGAGCATAATTTTCGTGCGCTTATCAAGCCGCAGTGGACACGAACCTAGAAATCGCGGCAAGTAATCAGTCGAA
This sequence comes from Ligula intestinalis, assembly GCA_036362985.1. Lineage (NCBI taxonomy): Eukaryota > Metazoa > Platyhelminthes > Cestoda > Diphyllobothriidea > Diphyllobothriidae > Ligula > Ligula intestinalis. The sequence goes on along the minus strand of JAYGXS010000003.1, from coordinate 3,222,585 downwards.
CACGAAGTGTGACGCCATCACCACACCAATTAAAGACCCCAGCGCTAGCTACAGTGTTGCATGCACGCTTACTAGCAATCCGGAGTTTAGTCTTTACACATTCTCCTCAAGTCGTAACTGTTCTTCAACTAACCGACTAGGCAACCGATAATCGAGACTTATATTCGGTTGAAACAAATGTGCGGTCATTCAACCTCAAAGACTGACCGGACCGCTTTGCTGCCAGAAGAGGGGTGGCTTTTGCCCATGTCAATTTTCATTCACGCGCCACACGAGCCTGCTAGCGAAGCTCATTGCCGGGTGAGGTTGTCAGTTTTTACAAAATTAATCCTTACTATAATATACCATGACCGGTATGGATGATATATTCGCGATCACTGCAACCGAAACCGATGTAGGTGCACACTTTAATGTTGTAAACCAAGCAAATCAATTCGTTGAGTTCACGTTCGAGGTATAAACGGCAGGTTCGCTTCCTTTTTTGGTCATCCACCTAAGTAGAAGACCTGACGGTAGCGTCCGAAGGTGCGTTTATCGAAAGAAAATCTTGTTCGGACAGCACACGAATTATAAAAGTTTCGTAGCCCTTCAACAGAAGCGAAATCTTGTCTGATGCTTAGTACAAAGAGCTAAAAACTTACTAAGCAGACAGTTTGCAGGAAGAGCTCAACAAAATTAAGGACCTACTTTGCGCGAATGAGTATTCTGAGAGATTTATTACAAAAATATGGCTGCAAAACAAATACAACCCACCGTACTTACCATGGAAAAGAAAACACTATTTTTCAATTCCGCTTTCAAGGGGATGCTACAAGTGAGCTGCTAAAACGACCCCCTGACCAAACCCTTTCACGAACCTTCCCAACAGCCAAATTTCGGGTATTATTATCAACGAACCCTATCTTACATGGGGAAGGCAGCGATAGATTACCAGCTCAGACCACCTTCATATGCATCTACTCATTTACTTATTCCTGTGGAGCAGGTTATATTGGTCGCAGAAGTCGGCGCCTATCCAAAATAATAAAGGAGCACCTCCCGGCATGGATGAAAAAAGTCGACGTCATGAGCATAAAACCTTCTATTCTGGCGCACATGGTTGATTCCGGACATCAGGTGGACCCCACCAAAGCTTTCCGAGCGATCTACAAGGTCCCACCAAATTATCCAAATTCTCTGAGTCAGCGCCTGCTAACAAATACAGGCTTTGTGGGCACAGCAGAACTTCGTGCAAGCTCCGCAGTCACTCAGCGACATGCACTAATCCACGCTCCGGTTGGCTCCCGCTTGTAAGAAAAGACAAACATTTTCGACCGATTGTTTAAATTCATCTCCCTCCCATATAAATATGTTGGCCTGAAAAGAATTTATCGAAAGGATACGTACACTCGCCAAAGTATTTTTTAGAGAACATTAAAGATTTATGCGAAACTTCCCTGGCTATGGTTGGGTGATGGAGTGCAGACTTAGGGGGTAGAGGATCTTGGTTGACCTCACAGAATAGGTCACTCAGAGCAGGAACTTGCACGAATGCACTTTTCAGATTGCCTCCGACCAGATGCAAACTGGAGAATGAAACAATAACCACCCACGGCAGTGTCTACCTTCGTGCGGTCCAATCAATCACCATCAAGGCCGCGAGACAGAGCGAGAGGATTTGGCTGCCACCCCCGATTACTGACGCCAGAACTCACTTGGTGTTCTGCCCCCCTGCGGGGCGGACGCGCCAACGCTTCTCTTTCACACGGTCGAAGGCACGCCAGGCCGAGTCAACCTGTATATGAACTTTTCTAGAACTCATTGTGAAAACATTCCCAGGTTACGCTCGGGATTCCGGAATGTGGAGGAGGAATGGGACTTGTCGACAGTAAGGTGTGTCAAACACGCAGACTGCGTGTGACTATTCTCCCTTAGCTGACGCCACACACGATAATTATCACCCGCATTCCGCGTGTGTGTCGCACAGACTCACCCTACTGTGGGTAATTGCCCTCCCTCTCCCCGCACTTCGAATCCCAATGACGTCAACACGCCGATTACGTCATGTAGGTGACTTGCTACCCAGCCCCTCCCTATAACTCCGGTACACAATTGACTAATAAGTTTTGAAATTTGCGAAAATTCCTATTGAAAGATTCAGACGATGAATTGGCGAACATACGTTTGTTTTCGATATTTCTCATCAGGCCTTTACATTTATAGGGTAATTCAGTAAATGGACTATGCGGTTTAGAAGAAAAAAGAAAGGACGGTTGTCAGGGGAGGGGGCTGATGGGAGCATTCAACGGAAGGTATCTCGTAAGAAGACGTGGCCCGGGCAATACATCCATTTTGCTAGCTTCGTACCGTTAAACTTCAAACGTAATTTAGTACGATGTTTGACGCAAAGGTCGAAAAGGATCTGTTCGAATGATAGCATATAAGACGAGCTAAGGATTGTTGAATGTGTATTTCGACAAAATGGGTACCCCAGTCGATTTATCGCTAAGCACATGGCTGAAAGGCCACCAAAACCTGCAATGCTAACAGCAGAGAAGAATCAAATATTTATCAAGGTCCCATTTCAAGGGGATGGACCAAGCGAACTTCTAAGGAGGCGCCTGAGCCAAGCTGTAGCAACCACCTTCCCAACAGCCAACACCCACGTACTTTTCTCGACCACTCCCATCCTATACGGAGAGATCAAGGACAAACTGCCAGCCCAGACCACATCCAGGTGCATATATTCATTTACCTGTTCCTGTGGGGCGGGATATTTTGGTCGCACGAATCAGCGTTTGTCCAAAAGAGTCCGAGAACACATCCCAGCATGGTTAGGAAAGGGTCAACTAAAGGGTGTTAACAGTTCCATTCTAGCGCATCTGGTAGACTGTGACCATCGCGTGGATGCCAAAGAGGCCTTTGAGTTATCAAGCTACTCAACATTTCTTGGACAGCGTCTCTTGGCTACGACAGAAGCGGCCGCAATCAGGCTACGCCGACCCGTACTTTGCGCCCAAAAGAATTTCGTCGCGGCACCACAGTTATCATGGTCAAAAGCTGCTAATCCAACAGCCAGCGGCTTAACACCTCAACCGACTACCAGATCCCCCTAACGCTGATCAAATGTTGACCCCGTTTCGACACCCCCATTCCCCCTCCCCTGACAAGCGTCCTACTTTTTCTACTAAACCGCATAGTCCATTTACTTAATTACCCTATAAATGTAAAGGCCTGATGAGAATTATCGAAAACAAAAGTATGTTCGCCAATTTATCTTCTAATAAGATTTTGTTATTTCAGTGCAAAGGCCTGAAGAATAATGACCGAAGACAATTCCATGTCACACTTGCTTTTCAAATAGTAAAATCTCGGTTTATTCTGTTGATTAAATTATGAAAAATGGCGTGGTTTCCATTGGTTTCAGACCCATGGCATCTGAGTTACGGGGCTCCACTTGGAGCCCTGAGTTTTGTTTAAAATTTCATCAAGTTACCCTTCTGCATTGAAACCTTTCTGCGCTGTCATGACTGCAAACAATAGTAAGGCCACCGAGTTTTTCACGACTGGGTTAAAATAATTATTCCCTTTTTTGACAAAATCCCTGTGAAGTAATAGTGTCTGATAGCCATCTGGCGGACACTTTATTGATGTCTTAGAAAATTCTACTTAAGCAGTGAGTTCAATGCATCATAAGTTGGAGGTTCCGTACGTTTCAAAAGACTGAGCTGGTTAATTGGCCCAAGTCGGATTCCATTCACGGTGCCCGTTGCGGTCTCACAGATCAGGCAAGCGGAGCGTTGGCTATACTAAAGCCTTCCCTGGCCTCGATCCAAATCTCACCGAGGTCGCCAACGTTTTCTCTCAGGTGAATGAGGTGAAATAAAATTAAGTTTCGTCGTGTTGTGAACCTGATTAGCATGCATATCTTACTGATTTTATTAAAAGACTGTGCCACATAGGCTTTCCGATCACCTGGTAGAGTTCACTAGATGAAGTCTACACTAGCGGTCAATGATCGATATAATAAAATGCCATCTGAACTTCCTAAATCTGTTTCCGATTAGGATGGTTGGCTTTAATAGGGACACAGACCACAGCAATTATCACATAGTAGGAAAATGTCGTAAATGATTAGAGATAGATCGTCGATTTCGACGTGGTCTACCGTGTGTTCCGCAGCAGGATGATGCATAGACGGTGACCTGCAATGTATTTTAGTGGAACTATACTCGCGCTGCATCTACCTGGGCTCGATGTCAAGACAGAGTCGATAAGGTTTGGCATGGAAATGTGCGCAGGCCAACGTACTGTGAGCCATTACAACCCAAAAACCACCGAAACGTAGTGGCATGGCTCGGATCCTAGCTGAGTTTGAGTGTCATAAAGGCCACAATAAGAATGGGCCATTGCAGCCTGACTCTCAGTTCGGTATTCAGTCTTATATAATGCGAGCTTTGCACACATCTCACATTCTGCGGTGGGGTAGCCCAACTTACCGGTCAAAACGTCCGGACGAAAATAAATTCCCCCCAGTGAGGCCCTTTCTTCGTTTAACATGCTACGAAACCAGAACTCATATTTTCCCCACATTTAGTAAGCAAGATACCATTTTGTCTGGCATAGCGAGTCGCACATGCAACTGGAAATGTACTTGGAAATATGCAGCATGCCGTATACGTGCATGCGCATGCGTCAATGGCTATTCACGCGTCACACGCAAAAACTAAACAGCAAAACTCGGTGAACACGTGATGCCAGGCGCGGTTTGTGTGCTAGGCTCGAATAGATTGTCAAACATCCTCGAAAATAGAAAATTGACCTTTGTTTCCCGGAATTTTTGTCTCAAAACCCCTTTCAAAATTTCATTCGGCAAATAAGTTGAATATATGTTTTATATCCAAAATCGGTAGAAAATAACAGGTGGTTTTTATAAACGCACATATTTTTGATTTGCAGATAGTAAGGTTTTTTTTCTTTTCATACAGATCCTCTCTTGTTCTCAGAAAACCTGCGGAGCCAACGTTGACTGTTGGTTGGCGTACGATAAGTCGCAAAAGTGCGTCTGTGACTCACAGTTTTCCATGCTGGTCTACCTTTCAGGTAGTTTGATTTAAAATATTCATTGACACTTTCCTTGTGTATCTTGAACAGAGTGTAGTGGACCTTAACGCCACCGTTAAGTCATCAGGCCAAGGCTACGGTGATGGCAACCCCTGGCCTGTCTATCACTCAAGGATCAGGGCGATTTACTGACACACACGGCTTAATCTCGCGCAATGCAACCAATCGCAGGCCCACACACACAAGAGCTCAAGTTGGTGGTTGTGGCCTGCGACACTTGGGATTCCGCCTATGTGGGTCGCTGGTGGCAAAGCCGCCCTGCCCCACGGGCCTCATGGTCGGACGCCCTGCAAGACCTATTGGCCACTTTATCCTAACTGTTGTGAACACAAAACATTCTTCCTATCATCTTCTAAGGAACCAGGCCTGGAATATTGTAGCTGTTAAGCTTGATCGCCTTAGCCTTAACTCCTATAAGAGTGCATCATGGGGGGTTTGGGGGGGTTTTGGCAGATTTGCTTAACTTAGTTTACTCAATTGTGAAAAAGTCGCAGCCTCGGCGGAATTCAAATCCCACACAGCATAGAAGGCCTTTACGCAGCGATTACCAGAAGATACTTAGTTGGCATTATACTTAGGTTAAAAATGTGAAAACAGGCCCGAGATCTACTTACTACGCCTTTACGTAAAGGACGTTTGCGTCAATCAAATAAGAAATACTAGACGGAGCTTTGTACTATAAAATACCTGGGGAAAGCCTGCTCGCACGAATGCAAGAACAGCAAACAATTAGGTAGTAGAATAAATGAAGCAGGATTTGCATGAAAATTTGAAGAGCGTAATTACCTTGTCGAAAACATCGGCTCCTCTATCGCGTTTGTCAAAGCATACTTGTGTTTTATTGCCATCTAACAAGACAAGTTCGAATGTTTTCCTGACCGGAGTTCGAACAGTACGAAAAACGCTAGCCATCGAAATACTCCTACGCCTAAAACTGTCACAAGTCACCCCTTTCTACCGCAGATAGTCATATTAGATTGGCTACTATTCGAACCAATAACATGGCTTACAATGCACCAATGGAAATGCTTAAGTTTGTAAAATTTTTAACATTACACGCATTTACGAAAATTATCAAAACATAAAAAACAGCATTAGGCACAGTAAGTAATTAAAATAAGTTTAAGAAGAACTAAGGTTTTCTAAAGAAAATACAAATACCTCAACGTCAAGGACAAGCTTTGGTTTCGAATTTCAAGATAAGTGTCCAAATTTTATAAAATGATTTATCTACAGTATTACGAGTGCTGCAATATAGTTTAAAGGCGAAATTAAACTTGGTAGTAAGCCTATATTCTGCCAGATGATTTTTATCAAGTGATTGGATTTGATAATCATTAAAGCTTATATCTGGAAAACTGCCCTCTTAATTCAAATTATGGAGCAAAATAGGCATTTATTTTGGCTAAATCATAAGAAAGTTTATATCGAAGAAATGTCATATGCTATGAGGTATGAAACAACCAAACTTTTTATTAATATGCATTGTGCTATGAACGAATTCCAGAGTAGGTAGAAAAAATTGAAAAAATGAACAATTCCAGAACTGAAAAATTTTGGTCGAAGTAGATCAAATGGAAGTGAAGCATTGTTTAAGGAATCGCATTTATTTTCAGAAACTAGCAAGAATTTTAGTTTTCAAAATTACGTTTAGCAAACTTTTGCAGTTTTTTGCCCAAAATACCATACCAAAAAAGTTTTCCTCGAACGTTTTGTTTTACCGCACCGCTCTACTAGCGCATACGCAAAGCTTCGCATGTGTTACCGCAAAGTAAATGTAATTCAGGCCTTTGTGAATTTAAGTCAAATAGAAATCTAGTTTTTTAAAACTATATGTGCCGCTTTTGAGTTATCAAGAAACAAAATAGGCGGAATAATAATTATTATTTCAAAAATGGTGATAGATGGCCAGTAGCTTTTGCATTCGCAAGCTTAAAACAGAAAGTGGACTTCATCCACTTACGCCGAACATAATCCATTAAAAAGGGAAAATTAAGTTTATCTCCAGTCAAATTAAATCATTTATCTTTAAGTATACTTAAGAAATTGTCAAAAGTCTCCAATTATATTGTGTTATTAACTTGGAAAATTTTAATATACACAGAAATTCGTAAGCTGACTATCCAATTAGAGCACTTTTTAAAAAGATACCTTAGTATGGCATGTTGTTTTATTAATCTTAGGAATAAAAATATCACAATTTCGTTGCGGTCATTATTTATTCTCAACAATGTGGTTTGCTGTTTTGGGGCATTTCGTAATACGAGCAACATGGCCACCTTCAGAAGATGAAATGGCGAACATACGCTTTTTTCGATAATTCTCATCAGGCCTTTACATATGGTAATAAAGTAACTGAACTATACGGTTTGGTGGAAAAATAGATCTGTTGTGAGGACAGGGGAAATGGGGGTGGAGGAGAAACAGGGGGTCAAAATCTGCCCCCGATAGATTGCACATAATTCTCGAATTCTAGTCTTTTGTCTTCGCTTAGTTGGTCGAGTATGGCTGCACTTTGGCACAAGTGACGCTCTAGCTCTTTCACTTTTGCACGGATCCTCTCTCGTTCATTCTTAGCAAATCTTCGTAATGTGTCACTGGTGATAACCCTACGACTCCTTCGCAATGCTCTCCAGTAGAAGGTTGGGTATTCATCTACCTCTTCACATCTGTCAATAAACTTGGCCCGTATTATCGCCTCCACAAGTCTGGTGTTGATACGTAGGTACCCAGTGAGCGCCTTTAACACCGCGGGATCTTTGGATTGTCTTAAATTTGCGAAAATATCCATTGAAAAATTCAGAAGATGAATTGGCGAACATACGTTTGTTTTCGATAATTCTCATCAGGCCTTTACATTTATAGGGTAATTAAGTAAATGGACTATGCGGGTTAATAGCAAAAAGAAGGTCAGTTGTCAGGGGAGCGGTAATGGGAATGGGGGGGGGGGTGTCGAAACGAGGTCAACATTTGATCAGCATTAGGGGGACCTGGTAGTCGGCTGAGGTGTTTAGCTCCTGGCTGTTGGATTAGTAGCTTTTGACCAAGGTAACTGCGGCGCCGCGACCAAGTTTTTTTGGGCGCACATTATCGGTCACGTAATCTGATGGCGGCCGCTTCTGTCGTAGCCAACAGACGCTGTCCAAGAAATTTTCAGCAGCACATAGATGTTGTCTGGGCTGGCTGTTTATCCTTTATCGCTCCGTATATGATGGGAGTCGTCGAGAACAGTACCTGCTCCTTTGGGGTGGCATATATTGGTAGCAAGAGCCGGTGTTTGTCCAAAAGAGTATGAGAACACATTCCAGCATGGTAAAGGAAGAGTCAACTAAAGGGTGTAAATAGTTCCATTCTAACGCACCTGGTAGACTCAGACCATGGGGTGGATGCAAAGGAGGCCTTTCGAGTGACCTACAAGGTAACCTCAGGCTACTCAAAATTTCTTGGACAGCGTCTGTTGGCTACAGCAGAAGCGGCCGCCATCAGGCTACGCGACCGATCCTGTGCGCCAAAAAATAACTTCGTCGCGGCACTGCAGTTACCTTGGTGAAAGGCTGCTAATCCAACAGCCAGAAGCTTAAAATCTCAGCCGACTACCAGTTGAGCAGATTTGACCATCCGTTCCTCCCCCCATTCCCCCTGGCCTGACAACAGTTATATTTTTCTACCAAACCGTATAGTTCATGTACCCAATTAACATATAAATGTAGAGGCCTGATTAGAATTATCGAAAACAAACGTATGTTCGACATTTCATCTTCTTAAATGTTCAATGGTAATTTTCGCAAATTTTACGAGAATCCAATGGCCATCTTCATAAAAACATGAATCCAAAAAAATTCTCTTTCAGTAAATGCTCTTTTATGCATCTTATTTTACAGGTTTTGAGGTAAACGTCGAACAAAAGCGCGGTTAATTATTTTAATAATAAAACCACAAAAACCAAGAAAATAAAGGCAGACTGTATTTGACGATATTTAATGAACAGTTATCCAATAATTTTTATGTTAACAACTTTTTTAAATAAATTAACTTTCTTCATATATAAAGAGTTACTTTTCATTTCGTTTTCAAATTAATAAAATATTGAAATTTATTTTTCTAATTTACAGCTATTTTTTAAATCTCAGGATCTTGGGGTTTATCGGAAAAATTGTCATTTTTATTTATAAAAACTGAGTACTTTTTTGTAGTTTTTCAACTACTTTACATGCCTAATGCTGCTCATTATTATTGCTGAGTTTTCGTAAATGCGCTCTCGCTGGTATGCGATAATTAATCAACTTTTACAAACTAAGGCTAGTTTCTCTGAAGCAGTCGAGGAGAAACGACCTTACTTATGAGTAAATATCAGTTGTTACTTTTTAAAAGTCTGCTGCGATTCTCATTTTTTGTTTGGTCTCTGGTTGCTAACATAGCATTCTACTATCCTTCTGTCTTGCTTTAAGCGGTTTATATGAGCTTAAAGCGTCCGATTTTTCGGAATTCTAGATTATTTCTGTAGTAAGTCTGCTTGCCGCTTCAAACAAAATGAAATTACCAGTTTCATTAAGTAGAAAGCTTCGGCCTCTGGACCCAGGCGGTGCTTGCGAAAGGCCTTCATCATGACTGAAGTCAGTCTTCAGATTGACATCAGCATTTAGCCGAATTTTAACACCGAACAAATACAGTATTGCAATTCTTGCAAGCGACTTGCTTATATTTGTAAATGTTTGGTTATTTCTCCCGTACCAGCCAGAATGCAGCAACGAAAATTATAAAAAAATAATCAGCAGCATTAGACATATTAAGCACATAAAAGAACTATACGAAGACCTCAATGTTTTTTTTAAGAAAAATAAAAATTTGTTGATAATTCTCAGGTCATGGAGACGTCAAAAATAGCCAAAAATTAGAACAATAAATTTAAATATTTTTTGAGTAGAAAATTTGAAGCAACGACTTTCTTTATATAAAAAAACGTGCCCTTTGTCAAAATATTTTGTACAAATGGCAATCAATGGATAACTAGTTATTGAATTTCGTAAAATAAATTCTCTCTTCATTTCGTTCGTTTTTGGTGTCTTCATTGATAAGTTGATTAATTGGAATTCTGTTCGACGCTTGCAATAAAACCCTTAAAGAAGATATAAAGGAACAGCATTTGCCCAAAAAACGAGCTTTTGGACACTATTTCCTATGCAGATGGCCATGTTGGTCAAATGTGGAATGCTTCAAAACAGGAAACCACATTGACGAGCATACAAAATGTCTGCGAGATACCACGCATATGGATATTCCTAAAATTAATAAAAAAAACCTTAAAAACCTTAAAAAATGCTTTTATTTGATATTAAGCTGACGAACATTTGCTTAAATTAACTTTTTCAGATTTCAGATTTATGAAAATTTCTTACATTAGCTTGAATAAAAACGATAAAATTTGACTGTAGATGAAAGAACATACTTTTTTTCTTTTTAGTGGATTATTTTCCGCTTAACGGAATTTTTTCTACTATCCGTAATAAACGTGCAAATGCAAAAAGCAGGTTACATACATGACCATTTTTGCAATAGTTTTTATTCTTCTGTCTGTTCTGTTTCTAAATAACGCTTGATCGGAACGTATTGTTTACAAAAACCATATTTCTACATGACTGACATTCAATAAGGCCTTCTATATGTTTTGTTTGATGTAACATATATAAACTTTGTTTAAGCGAAAGGCTAGCTGCATGGTAATAGACAATTTTCTACCAAATACTTTTTGTTACTGCATTTTGGTGCAAAAAACTTCAGCTAATAACTAAATATAATTTTTAAAACTTCTATCGCTGCTTGTTTGTGAAAATAAATGCGATTTTATTAAACTTCGCTCAAGTTCCATTTGATCAACTTCGCAAAAAATTTTACAGTTCTGGAAGGGATTATTAATCCACCTTTTTTTACTTATTAGAGAATTCTTCCACAGCACACTGTGTATTAGAAGAAAGTTTGGTTCTCTCTTTCATTAGAGCATTCAGAGTTTCGTCAATATAAACTTACTGATGACTAAGCCAAATGACTGCCTGTTTTCCCTAATAACTTTAACTAAGAGGGCAGTCTTCCAAACCAAAGCCCTTCATATTATTAAATGCAGCCAGTTGATCAAAATGACTGGTTCACATGTTCGCTTAAATACCAAGTTAAATTGTGTCTTGAAAATTGTTTGCTGTACTCACTGGATTGTAGATTTGTCTATTATATAAAATTAAAATTAATTTATGCTCAAACTTTGATCAATTCTCTCCATTTTTAGACCCCTTTTGACGGGGACATTTTTGTGGTTTCCTTCCATGTATGCAAGCATCCAGATGCACTCGTAAATTTGGTTGCAAGCGAATCGCAGGGCAGACAGAACAGAGATTACAACTTCATTCTGAAAAGCATTCCAAAAACCATTTGGCCAATGGAATATGCTATGCATTTTCGATACTCCTGTGGATTTAACTATAAAATAGCAGACGCTATTAAACTATCAGCTCACAGAAACAATCCACCCATTTTAGTTAAGCTATTCTCACACATTCAGATAGAACCAATTTTAAAACACTGATATCTTTTTTCCAAATATCTGTAAGATGCAAAGTATTTCCTTTGTCAAGATCGCAGCCCAATGGAGCGAAGATTTCCAAAAGAGGAGAACATGCGAGTTCAAGGAAGCAGTTCCGAAGGAGAAACGATCACTAGAACAAGAGTCTTATTTTCCTGACGTTTTGGATTCCATCGGGAATCCTAAGTCATAGGTAAGCGCGAACAAATCTGAGGTATGCGCAGATAAGGGGTGATACATGCACAGATCGTACGGCATGTGTAATTCACAGCGGTCACGTGCATGCGTACTAAAATTTTCAGTTCCTGTAGCCGCAGCTTGAGGTCTTAATTGGTGCAGTGATTGTTCATCACTTGCAACAGTGTTCTTGTCCGCGTCAGATGCGGGTTTGATAATTGCGTGACAGTTATGCCCGCTGTCGTCGGAGTTGTTGTTGCGCTCAGTCCTTCCCACGTGACTGATTCTCTCTTTCAGGAAATGTCTTAGTACACCGTATGGGGACACCAAATCGTTGCGTTTGTTGATGGACTGGACGCGAATGGCCGAGCATGCAGCGGCGGTGAGGAAGAAAGACGCCAGCTCCCAGGTTGCAGCTCACTTGACGGGATCTGGCCATATTTCCAAGTTTGACGAGGCCGAACTCCTCGCAAGAGGTGACAACCTCGTGAGCCGCGAGCTGCTCCAGTAATGGTTCTCAGGCCCCAAGTCCATCAGCAAGCGCAAAGATTTGGCGTTTCCATAAGGTGTACTGAATCATCGCCTGAGCAAAGGAATCAGTCACGTGGGAAGGGCCGAGTGCAGCAACAACCCTCACGACAGCGGGCATGATTGTTGCGCAATTATCAGGCCCGCATCCGACGCTGACAAGGCAATTATGGCAATTAGTGAGTCGTACGTGAAGTGTCAGGCCAAAACCGCATCAATTAAGACCCAAGCGGTGGCTACATAAGTTACAATTGTTCAAAATGTATATACATTTTTGGGACACCGTGTAGATAAAGCTAAGCTAATTATGCGCGGTTGAAAGGAAAATACTTCTTAATTCTGAGCTTTATGAGACCCTTCGTTGAACAATCCAACAATTTAATTTACGGTGCTGTAAAAAACATCGCAAGGGCTAGCCAATTTCACTAGGCACTATACTGGCAATTGCCAGAGGAGCGTTACACAACTTTACATATTTCATAAATCTGCATATTGTTACCTTTCACACTAAATCACCATGTTCCTCTTACTTACTAGATGCGCACCCACATCCCATCTCGTACCAGGCCCCGTGTGTGACATGACATGTGTGAGAATGCAGAAAGACCCTTGACTATTTGCATCTACGTTTTGACCTCAGTTCAAAATGCCGAGATCAAGGTCGAAAGGTCATGGGAAAATCGATGATGCTGTGGCATGGCGCTTGCGCCAGTACCTTTTTGCTGTGTTTTTCATTCCCTTCGGATTGGCTCGCGTCTCGGCTACTTCTGCTTGAGGCTTCGATACAACGATTTCAATTCGTTGTGTGCATTGCGCTTCCGAGTTCATAGCTTCGAGGAATTTGCGGGCTTTCTTGTTTGAACGAGAGCCAATAATGCAGGTTGCGTCCCATGAAACCTGGAGTCCAGTTTCCAGTGTGTGCATGGTGACTTCGAAAAAGTAATATCATCACCTTACCGCTCGTTGATGTTCGCGTAGACGTGTGGAGGCTAATCTTCCTGTCTGGCTGCAATAAACTGCCTTGCAGCCGCCAGGCACAATGAAATAACAGCCACACCGACTTGGAAACATCGTACCGAAGCCTGAATGAGTAGTGGGCGAGACGCGAGCTGATTCGAAGGGAAGGAAAAACACAGCAACAGAGAACTGGCGCAAGCGCCACGCCACAGCATTATCGATTTTCCCATGAACTTTCGATGTAAGCAGTAAACCGTTTTTGGCACATACTTTTCTCTGTATGTGAAAACGATGTGGGGCTCCAGCTTTGAAAATTCACCGAATAAACCATTGTTTTCCAAAGTGCTTTTTCTGCATAACATAGATAAGTGTTCATTGTGGTGTATTCCTCGTCTGCCTGCTTTTCGGCTCTCCCAAAACCCTCCTTCTCCCTCGTTGTCCTCTTTCTTCACTTTTTCCCTCTCTAACTCTACCTCCCTCTTACTTCTTTTGCTGACCCTTTCCTATCTTTCTTACCCTTTATGCATTATCCCACTATACCCTCTTGCTTATTCTCAATGTTTGTTATCTACTCCTCCTTCCCCTATGCCTGCTTTCCTGTCCCTGCGCACTGGCATGATATTTAAGGATCAGAATAAAAGTGGATATGTTATCTATAAATTATTATTTCTGCGTGTTGGTCAGTAATATTTCTTGTGCCATTCCTTCTGTAGAACCTGCCCCTAAGGCAGCCTTGTGGTCCCTTGCAAACTTAAGCCATGTACACACAGCTTTTTTATCAGTACTAAAAATGGTGCATTTAAGGCTCAGGGGACCCTTTCATTACAAACGTAGTGCTGTGTTTAAAATAAATACAAAATTGTTAATCACCGAATAAGAAGAAGATGCGACCACTGGAACGAGAGCTTAATTTTCCTGACGTTTTGAATTCCGTCGGGAATTTGACGCGCGTAGGCAACTGCTTAACAACAGAAATTAGTAGTATGTTACGCATAGTAAGTAGGATCCGATTTACAGCGGACTCTCTTATAAA
>JAYGXS010000003.1:3159785-3208206 GCA_036362985.1 Ligula intestinalis | reverse complement strand
TATTGCGTGTGGGCGTATTTGAAGACCATTAATTAGCTGAATGATCTGTAACATAGTAACCAAATCATCTCCTTGACTTGCCTCATGCCTAATATAATGTTGTATTGTGAGTGATTTGTGAAAATCAATCAAGTGCCTTTTTTATTAATACATAGATGTTTTCGGTAAACAGAGCGTTCTGGTTAAAGCTAGCAATGCTCACTGTTCATTTGAGTAATAAAGAGTATATACACCAACAAAAAGATCGAACACAACCCTATTGCAAAAGACTCAGTTCCTGACCCTTTGGTTTTCATCTTTTCAACCGATTTGACATTCAACATCAGCCATCAGTCAACTCCAGCAAGGTCAGTCCTGACAGATACAAAACTGCCGGAGCCCTGCCAACCGTTCGCCTCTAGACCTGTGTTACTGATCGGCCAACTGGATGGGTCATGTTTTGTAGAAATTGACCAATCAGAACCATTAGTGCAACAGTGCGTGCGTGCGTGCGTGCGTGCACATGCGAAGTGTAGGGAATCGATAACAGTAGCGCTCATCGTCCTGGTGGGTATTCATCTCTTGCGCTCTGGTGGTTAAACTAAATGGCATGCACACAGTTTGAAATATTCGAGGATGAATTTCCTCTGATTCGCAGCTGTCCCGCGTTGAATGAAAATCGTCTAAAGGGCGAAATCAAAGACTTGACGATCGAGGTAGGTTGCCTTCCTGTTCTCACTCTTAACACGGACCTTTGTGTGGGCTTTAGGTGAAGCAAGGCGCTCTTCTTCATGTCCACCGTATTACAGTGGCGGCTCCGATTTCTAGCCTGCGAACGTCAATTAGTGGCCCAAGCATGGAAGAGAATTCGGCCCTAAGATGGTCGACAGTGTCTCTGAGGTAACGCTCACGTCAGAACCATTTACGCAATTAATAGTCTCGCAACCTCTCTCGTCAGTTACGCGTATACCGTGCACATGGAGCTGACACAGGCCAATATCTGCCCTTGCGAATGCAGGAACGACTTTCATGGCTAAGAGGTAAAGAATTTCCGGATTCAGATGTTCAGCTGCTCGTTGTAAAAGGGTTACTTTAGACCATCTTGCATCCACATTGGATTTCGCCAGGTCTCTGAAAATTGGATCACTGATGGAGACCTGCATTTGCAAAATGCAAGAGCACTTTCAAACTGTCATATATACTGATCACTATGTCCGCCTTCGACCGGAAACCATGCTTAGTCTGCTTCGCAACGATTGTTCGCAAATTAACTTCGAGGAAGAAGTGTTTGCGGGTATTATAGGTTGGGTGTGTCCTTGCTCAGAGGTTGATCAGAAGAGACTGGATTTATACGCTCCCACGATGCTAAAGGAGGTCCGTTGGTGTCTAACGAGTTTGCAGTTCCGCACTCACCTGTTGAATAGTCATCAAATATTGAAAACAGGCGCTTGATGCACGTAGGCATATTTCGATCACCCCTGTCAGTATTTTCTCCTGAAAGTCGCTTGACGGCCCAGGTCGAGCAGTTGATATCATTTGCAGGCATGGACAAGCCTCCGTGTCCATTCTACCCTATCCAAGACAACCCCTGACATTCTTCCTCGTTGGAAAAGACAAGGATCAGGACAGGTCGTCTGTAATCAGCTTTAATGCCCATTTGCAAAAGGGCGAAAGAGTCGCCGACATGGAGAGTCGGACTTATGCCTCGTACAGTGTCCTAGATATTGAGTGTTATGGCAGAGACGCACGTTCTCTTGGGCATATATTGTGCGCTTTAGATGAACATTGTATAGCTTTTTGCCCAGTTAGAGAAATACGAATCTACTTAAGTAAAGAGAGCATGTTATTAGTGGAGTAGAAGGTTGGCTGAAGTATTATCGCAGAGTTTCTTGTAAGACACACCGAGAGAAGTCAGCCAGCGAAGGCGCTGATTAGCACATGGATATGTCTCTTCTCTCCAGTTGTGTCGATCTTTGTACGATAAATAGGACATAACTTATGACGTATAAATTGAGAAGAATAAGGGAATAATATTCCAGTATAATTGCGTAGGAATGCATTAAATTTAAAATATCCAACTCTTCATTTTTTAAGGAAAGATAGTGGATTCATTGGTTGTTTTAAATAGAACATATACAGAATTTTCATTTGAATTAATGCATGTTGGGCGAGAAGACGACTGATATTTTCTTTGACGGTAATTCATCGTTCACCCTTACCTCATACGCGCACGATATTCTTTCTTTTTCATCCACGTTTACACGGAAAAGGGACTATTTTCATGGTTGGAGGAGGGACCCCACAGCAGAAGGGCTTAACGAGCGTCACGATATTCATAGTGAAGGAACGGCATTGGCGTAACCGAGCACCTTTAGCCATTCGACGCGAAGCACACGCGGCTGCAGTCGTTATGGTGGATGGAGGAAAGACGGTGCTTGGCGTGTTTGGTGGAGAGTTTTTAAATGGCGGCAACTGGAGGTCCAATTCCTTTTGTGAAGTCTACGATGCCAGTCGAGGCAGGTAAGAACAAACAGTTGCCGTGTGTTTTATTTCTTGTATTGGTTTTTGCAAGCCAGTCACTGTACATCAACGTCTTCGACCTCGCATTCCCGTCATTTCTCTGCCAGATGGTTCAAACTACCTGACATGGGGGCGAAGAGGGTAGGGCCGGCGGCTGCCTCCCTGCCTGTCGACAATCGCATCTTCGTTTTTGGTGGTTAAAATGGCTCAACGGAGCTTACTTCCGTTGAGTTCTGCCAATTGCAAGCAGAAGGTGACGGCAGCCAGCACAAGGGACGTTTTAAGGACGGCTGCACCCATGAAAACTGCGCGCTCGTATCTCGCAGCCACACACTATCGTGGATAAATCATTGTAGCCGGTGGCTTTAATGATGGAGAAAGCATGAACGTTGTGGAGCTGTTCACGCCGCCAGATGTCGGTGGTACGCTTGGCCAGTGGACTGCACTGGCTAGCATGGAGCAACCTTGCGATGCTTTTACTCCTCTTACCTCCAGCGAAACAATTTTTGCCCTCGGTAGGCGTGCTTGGCCTCTTTGTACTGCATTCTTTCTTCCTCCTTCTCTCCCTCTCTCTTAGGGATGCACTTCTACGTAAAGCATGTTTTGTGAAGCAAACATGTAAGGCATATGCAGGTGAAGCTAGCTGCAACCCCAATTCAGCACAAATTTTAAAATGTCTGAATTTGAAAACAGCATAAGTAGGTTGCTTGTGTGCGCTCTTTGGCCTTCAGACACATTCTTACTGTAATTTATTTACAAAGAGCTTTTCTGCTATTTTTCTTCTGAACATTCATAGGCAACGGCGAACAAGTGGGCAACAACGTATAAATGCTAACTGCACCTAAAGGTCCGGCTGATTAAAGCGATGCCTTTACATCTTGAAGCTGGTCATCCAAGGACCACGTGGAAGCACTTGGCCGGAGTTGGGGAGCTGCTGGCATTTGTTTGTAAGTGTCTGCGTTTTAGTATAAACTTGGTGTCTATTACGTTTATTTAAAATCTAGAATAAAAGAATTGCAAATGAACCAGTTTTGAGAAGAAGAAGAAGAAGACTCGATCGCTGAACCAGGATTTTCCTTTTTATTGCAAAAACAGGTCAAGCACTTAAAGTACCCAACATCCGGGGAGGGTACCGGCGAGTTTTATTTTTTAACACATCTTTCTGCTCATCCATACTCACGCCAGTATAACAACACGAACAATCACTTTGTGAGAAATGGAAAAGGTTACCATGTCTTTGCTGCCATTTTTAGTTTCAATCGTCGATGCCACGCCATCTACATGACTGAAACAGCGTTTAAAGGACATGAAAAACAGGCGGAGTGCGTGTGGGGCTTGTCAGGTGGTTAAGGTGGCGTGTGATCACCGCCCGGAGTCGGCCAGGGAAGACGAATGGCCTGAACCGACGGCTTGTGACAACTTAAAAAATGATGTATCGGTGGGCAGCACTATATACATTTAGGGAGTAGATACTCATTCAAAGGTGATATGCACAACATTAGTCAACTCGGACATCCATAGGTGCTTGTGTCAATGCATTTGGGATAGGGGCTAGGTCGCGAAGCAGTAAGTGCGCAGGTAACTCACCTAACTTTAGTAAGCGAAATTAATACTATAATCTTATAAGGAATTTTTAACACACTCAAACTGACCTAGCTATGTCCTGAAAGTAAACAGGGCTCATATTGACGTAGTTTGAAAAATACTTATGTTAGTTTTGAACAGTAGCACTTTTGAAACTTTTCATCACAGGCGATCCTCTGGGCTCCATTAAAAGTTTTGATGACTTATCGATTGTACCACCTCTACCACCAATGTGGTCAGCCACTGAAGGCTCCGAACATGGGACAATTAAGATGGTAATGCCAGTTTTATGGCGTTTTGATTTCCACTTAATCTTTCGGCTTTTCCACTCACTATTTTCTTGCTTCATCGGCAGAGAGTAGGGCACACTAAATTGTACGGTCAGCTTTTAATGAGACCCTAACGGCCACGTTCTTCGAAAAATCACAGGTATTTACGAGCAATCTCGACTGCCGAAACCTCACAGAAAGTACATCCAGCACATAATTTGATGACTCTCCCACGTTCTAATGAATAATAGCAAGTGTATTTTAGAAAAGAGATATTTGAACATTGAACAATTTGCTATATTTGAAAAATGAAATAACACGAAGATGTGGCTGAAAAGGTTTGATCAGTTGGTGTATGCGACCCCAACTGGAATTTGCCATCCAGGCCTGGAGACCTTGGACAGCCAAAGATCGAAAACCTTCGAAAGGGTAAAAAGACGCGCAACAAAATTAGAACGAGGCCAAGGGATATTCTCTTACGAGACTCGATTGGTAAATCTTGACTTGTTACCTCTGAATTACAGGCAGATACGCGGGGACATAATCCAGGCATTTCGCATGCTGCATGGTCAGGATTGCTGCCTCCAAACAAATGACTTCTTTGAGCGGGCCACCACCTCTAGGCTGCGAGGACACCCCCTCAAATTACGCGTGACAGGGGCAAGACTTGACGCAAGAAAATCCTTTTTCTCTAAAAGAGCAATCCAGGCATGGAATGCCCTTCCTGTGGAGATAGTCATAGCCCCATCTGTGGATGTTTTGAAAACAAAACATGATAAATACCGATTTAATGAGTAATGCCGAGATGGAATGCTACGAATAAAAAATACAGTGCTCTAAATATATACTAATAGTAAATTTTAAGTAGTATTATTATCATTATTTAATTAAATGCATTTTAAGCCCGTTTTAAACCAGAAGTCTCTGCTCACTATGGGAACTGTGCTGATCGCGTCTGAGGTCACACCTATGGTCCTAGGCTACGCGGCCCTGTCACGCTCTTTCTCGTATCGACCTATAAACGGACTGCTGTCGACGTGTAGGGTTCCTTTGCTCTTGACAAAGCAAGAGCGTATCATGGTCGAATCTCCGGTTGTTGGGGACGTTCTCGT
This sequence comes from Ligula intestinalis, assembly GCA_036362985.1. Taxonomy (NCBI): domain Eukaryota; kingdom Metazoa; phylum Platyhelminthes; class Cestoda; order Diphyllobothriidea; family Diphyllobothriidae; genus Ligula; species Ligula intestinalis. The sequence goes on along the minus strand of JAYGXS010000003.1, from coordinate 3,202,742 downwards.
GACTCTGAGGTCTCCTCCTCATCTGGCCCTTTCGATGTAGCTTTTTCTCGCCACGGACGCCATGGCTGCCGCCAACATTCACAGAAGCATCCTGCTATTATCATTCACATAATTTCCCCCACGACTGACAGTTTTTCTCCTAAAAACCACAAATGACATTCCATTTTGAATTATGAGCAAGCCTTAGGAGTTTTTTCACTGTCTGCTCTTCTTGCTCAGTTACACTGCTGGCTCGTGTAAACTGAGTGTGAGTTTATTGCTGAAAACGATCGAGAAGTCGTCGATAATTTTGTCAACGACTTCTCTGGAAGGCTCAGTAGTGCCGATGCATTTCTTAAACGACATGCACCAAGAGGGAGTTCAAAGGCGTTTGCCTATATTTCCTTTCCTTTAATAAAATTGACTTCAATTGACTTGATCTTCACAAACACTTATATTTAAAGGCTCATTTTTTGGTTCATGCTTTTAATGGAAATTTCACTTTAAAGGTTTTTAACGAACATAACAATAGCATCTACGTTTACGAAACAAAGCTTGAAAACACAGAAAAAATTTGGAAAATTGCCCGAATTCAAAGGCCTATCTTTTAATGATTGTAATTTCATGTGATGCTTAAATTAATTTGGTTAACGAAATATATGTTTACATAGGGAAAGTGGTAAGGATATGCATTCAAATTAAGAAAAGATGTAAACTCATTTTGGACGAATAGCTTTTTTTACTTCTGAGGAATTTGAGTGGTAATAAGGATAGTTGTTATTTCTTTAAAGGCAATTACTATTTTCTTTATTCCTTTCGAGTAAAAAAATTACCTGAGGCTGTTTCTTTTTATTTCTAAGTTTTCACAAGTGTGAATGCCGATATGCGAGTGGTTATTAATCTTTTGGAAAAATCGGTCTTTTGTACGACTTGCACGCTATGAAACGGGAATATGTTTCGAATACAGGATAACATAGTTTTATGCTTGCAGAGCTAAACATGTTTTCTGATAAAATAAATTAAAAGTATAGTCTACGCGCAACAGTTCATTATTAAACGTCAAACCTTCCATCAGCCTTTAATAAATTATCCCAATTTTTTGTCCGCACGTTGTATACGTTAGGAAACATACTCAGGGTATTTTATATCGCTTAACTTACTACATACGCCATTAAAATCAGGAAGCGTCAGACCTTTCGAAGATTGCGCAGGGAATGAAAATCAGACGAATGAAATTGCGAGATGATTGTATTTTGGGCTCACTTTGAGGATTAAACATACCCTAAAAACCGACCTTAATCAAGCATTCAAAACTAGTCTGAAAGGTTCTTTTCGGAACTATAAGTTAATCCCGGCAAAACTGCAATACATTCAGCGACTAAAAAACGATAGGTTATAAATGCTCAAGCGAGGGTTTATGACGTCTAATAGGCGATATTTAAAACAAACTATACAATAAAGCAACCGGTTTACTTTAACTGGCAAGGGGAATTAATACTAAAGCTAGTTCTACACATGCTTTACGCTTTATTTCTTTTTAATCTACCAACTAACCAATATTCTCCCAATTTGTGAATAACAACTCGTTTTCGCGAGATTAACTGATGCTTGGTCATACTTGATTTATGAATCAACCATTGGAATAATTTTATAGCAAAATCACCTAAAAATATGTCCGCCGTAAATATAGACTGATACGTTGACGCATATATCAAAAGAAGATGACTACCGTGATTAAAACTAGAAGAGCAGACGTCGGGGTTTCTCACAGGAAGTACTGCATGGCACCGTACCCTCCCCTTTAAGGCAAACTTAAGAAAGAAAGCAGCTGTTTGAAAATTGGCATGGCTATGTAAAGCAGCGATATAATTTTGCATAAGCCTCACTGCAACATGAACCCTATCTAGCGACCATTAACTTATCATCAAGTGTGTCTCTGCAGTTTACAGTCTCAGGCAGCAAGCTCACCTGAACCACAGTCGGTCTGCGCATATGTTAAAATTTAATTCGTTCGCACTTGGCACCTAGGGCGTGTTTGCGTTTGTGTATCTGTCGCCGAAATCAGGGAGAAGCGCTGCGTTTTGATCTTAAAAAAATGTAACCAATCTGAGCCGAATGTAACGACGTATGAAATGCGTGGGCGAGTGCCTGCGTGCTTGCGGCATGCTGGGCCCCGAAGCCACTAACACCATCAGCGAGCATTAGTAATCAAGGCAGAGGAGTAAGGAGTTTCAATGTCAGATGAGATGATAAGTGAACACACGGACGAAGCATCAGTCTGTTTTGTAAATACCTTACACAGTTCCTTCAACAAATCGTTGAAATTATTTTCACTTTTTGTTAGTTGACCGCTAAGTTACGTTGCTTTTTGGTTACGTGCCACCCTTAGTATCTTCTATCATAGCAGATTTTATAACTGTGTTAAAGGGCATCAAACTATACAAGTTTAAAAACCAGCGTTTTAAGTATCTATAACCCGCCTGGTTTACAGAAACTAACTTTTTCGTTGGTATCTTGCCTCAGTTGATTTTCTTGTCTAAAAAACGAAACCTAATTTTAATTGCGGCAAGTTCGAATGAAGCACGTATGTAAACAATCAAAATAAAAGGCAGCATTGATTTACACCCACATCGGAACGTAATTTGACTGGTAAACTTGGTTAAAAATCTCTTCTGCATACCAGAATTATATGTGCTGGAACAGGTTGTGCAAATAAATAGGACGCACAGCTGTTTTCTTTCCAAATATATGACCACCTTTATGTTGGCTATCCTTCATGTATCGAATGAAAATAAAGTTATAGGGTAAATAATGGCTGAATGAGGACGCCGAAGAGAGTATGAATAAAAGTTACCCAAATAAGCAGGCTCATGCGAAGACACCGAAATTAAAACTTATGGTATGTGACTTTTATTTTACCCCGCAATATAGTTTTAGTAGTATACAGATTCTCCCGATATACTATAAGGAACAATTGACATTGCACCACCCATCTGACAGCCAGCATATAGCCATGTATGTGCGAAGTTAACATGCGTCCACTCTGTCCGTTATACGTTCTGAGACACTTTAGACATAATTTGCTATACACTTCACCTGACTGCTCACTAGGATGTAATTGGATCCTTATATTCATGAGCTTGGGAAGGTGTGGACTTCCAACGCTTCGTCCCGCAGCAATGCGCTTGGTTGCTTCCTACACATCCTTGATGTATGGCAGCGTATGTTATATCGTACGGGGTGGTTCTGTTTGGGTCCTCTGAGGGCAGGCACGTCAGCATCGGCTTATGAAAACCTTAGGATAGCCATTTCGCATTATTTGGTTGCGCAACTATCGGGCATCTAGTACTTTTTTGCCGGGTTACCGCAGTGCTCTCACGCAGCTAAGTGGTTGAGCCACCGGATGGTTGTAACGAAAGTTGAAAAGCTGTGGTGTTTGTTGCCTTCCTGGTAACCCTGGTTTCTAACTTGCCGTTGGAATTTTGCATGACGAATATATCAAGGAAGGGTTGCTGCCATTCTATGTTTTCTTTCCTCGTGAATTATATATCTACAAAGATTGAGTCACGAAGATCATGGAAATTCTGCAAAATGTCCCTTTTTACAATAAATAACTGCCCTTGTCCAACGTTCTAAAGAGCAGAGTACAATTATCGCACAGGACCGGTTTCTACGCAGACCATGCAGGCAATGGTAAAGTAAATGGTTTTTTTCTAACGACCCTATTAACTGTTGCTGAATTATTAATTTACATACTTTTTCAGCAAACATAAGTTTGACTGAATGGTCGATAATTGTTTGCGGAGATTCAACTTTCATAGAACAGTGTAATCCACGCGGAAGCCCAATCGGTTGGTAGACATCCAGCGTAGAAAATAGTCTGGCCTCCACGTTTAGGAGCCGCTAAAACATGATGGAGGTTTTTTTTAAAAGCCAAGGACATAATTGCCTTACATAAGCATGACATACCTCAGCAATTCACGTTTTGCCTTTGGGAAAGGGAGCATTAGACTTGCAGAGGTTAAGTAGATAATCAAACAAGAAGTCGATAAGACAGCGTCGGCTGAGTTAACTTTTTTCCATAGACGAAGCATCCGAGAGGAGTGACAGCAGTATGTCGGAATGCGGTTTTTTCAATAGGCCAATTAATTATGTATTGAACATGTGGAGTCCAGCTCTGTCGGTTAAGTCATTATATTATGCCATGAAATAATAAATGTCACGAATAATTTGCCCTCTCTGTTCCTGTAAGATAAAGCTTTAGAATCAAAAACGTATTTCAGCCTTTAAGATTTTCATTAAATCAGTCTTTTACTGCTTATGTCAAGGAATGGTTGCCAGTCTGGTATCCGAGACCAAGCATTAGGAAAAAATAAGGATAACGCAGAGATAAGGACTTGGAGAAGTAGAAAAAGCAGGCAGATGAGGAGAAAACAAAAAAATTTTTATCTGTGGCTTTTATTTTAGATCACGCAGTTCTAATATGCATTTTCTTCACTTACAATATTAAGACACTTGCCTAAACCATCGTCGAACAATTGGCTGTGAATATTCTTAATAATTCTACCTTTAGCATTGCTGGGAATTCTTGCGAAAGTCATAACGAAATTAAACTTTTAAGCAAACCCTTTTCGATGTTTTTCGATTCGATGAGCTGATTTGATTTCAAAAAGTAGTCGAGTAAAGAATACTCCATTTTTAGTTCGGTATGTTGGCGACAATTTGTAATAATGTTGAGTAAAATCGGGGTGAACCCGATATCGAATATATTCCTATGGTTATTGTGTGTGAAATAACAAAACAAATTACTGTATGCGTTGTGTAATGGAAGAAAAATTATGCATGGTGTCCTAAGAATGTGTGCATATTTTACATAATTTTTAAATTTTATCATTTTAATCATGAGAGCTGAAAACGCCAAGAAATTTAAAAAAGTTAAATCAGGAGACAATTCCCTTCGTATTCGTGTGCATTCCGTTTCAATAGCTTCGCTAAATTAAGCCAAAGTTTTCGAAGTCAAAATGCAGTAAAAAAGACACAATAAAATGACGCATAAAATACTTTTTTACTTTTGAAATGATAAAGTCATAATAAACAACGAATTAACCCTTATTCAAAATGTGCATACATTTTTCAAAATACACTGTAATCGCACAAAAATTACGATCCATCCCTTCCAAAACAGGGAGATATTTGCTAAGCTAGATCAATGCAAGTGAATTCAAATTTAAGAAAGTATATTTATTTTCAGAAACAAAGAACCATGTCAGTTGTAAAAAATATCAGCTGTATATTATAAGAAGAATGAGAATTATGTCAAAATATTCTTGCATGTTTGTCAATTTTGTTGCATTCTCAAGCTAAGCAAAAAGCCTGAAATTAATTGACTCTGATAAAAAAAATACCCCAGTATAAATTAAAAAATTAGGTCTGCTAATTCCAGCCAAACGATATTTTTTTCAGGTGAAGTCATATAAACTTGCCAAAATTCTCCATTTTTTTCAAATTTCCTTGAATAACCGTAACACGCACAAATATTCTTCAGCTGAGTGCTCTTTATAAAGATAGCTTATATAAACGTGTTTTATTAATCTAAATTATAACAATATCAGACTTATTTTACGGATGTATGTTTTGCTTGAAAGGGTGTTTGGATAATGGCAGGAATGTCTAAGTATCATTCACATTTTCAACAGAACGTCTACACAAAAATTAATTTTCGTTGGCTTATACTTTTAAGTGCTATCTTATCTTAGGGGTTATCAAATGAACGTCGAAGATAATCTATGTTTATTAATTAAAACTTGAAAACGCGCGGCATTTGAGTAATAAATCGCGATATGCCTTACATATTTTAGATAAGCAAAAGTCCTTTTGATGTAAACAAAGTGGTAAGGATATCCATTAAACTTACATAAAGAGCCAGGTGTTTTTTAATGTTATCTGTAGAATTTGAGTGTTATTAGAAAAATGTTTTTTTTTCAGTATAAAAACGGTAATTTTATATTTCTTTTGGCAAGGTGGTTCATTATTATTTCTGGTTTTTCTTACATGCGTAAATGTCGGCTTGCGAGTGGCTATCAATCTTTTGTAAACCTAGGCCTTTTCTTCACGAATTCGCCGCCGCAAAGCAGGACAGCTTTTGAAAGTTTATTTTCCAGTTTATTTGGTGATTATAATAGGGAATGCCATTGAAAACCCTATTTAGAACGTGTACAAGCACCTATAAAAATTTACCACTACTAAAATAGTATTGTAAAGCAGTGAGTAGCATTGTTTTTCACAATATATGCCTGGTTCTTAGAGTTCAGACTTGGAGAGAGGAGAGGGGACGCATGTAATTATCCAAGCGTTGTTTGTACATCTGAAGGGAAGTGGACTCCACGACTGACTGTGGAAGGTTGTTCCACTGTGGTATGACGCGTTGCGTGAAAAAATTCAGAGCGGAGGCTTAGCTTGGACATTTTCATGCGCAGCTTCATTGTGTGACCACGGAGATGAGGCGAGAGGTGCCACTAAACATGTCTTCAAAGCGTAATCCTTTCTCAAAACCGTTAATTATCTTGTAACCTAGGATAATGTCCCCTCTTTGTTGCCTGCAATGCAAAGGGTATTAATTAAGGCATGCCAGTCTTTCTACGTAATTGTGGTTCTTTAGACCTCTTACTACCTTTGTTGACCAACGCTGCACTTTCTCCAGACATGCTGTTTCCTTTGCTAGCCATGGCCGCCACGCCTGTATGTCATACTCTAGGTGTGGTCGAACAAATGTGCCGTACATTCTGCCAAAGAGATCTTCATCAAAGGCTAGAAACGCCCTTTTGATTGCGTGCCGCAATCCCCATGGCTTTATTTACAGCTTTGCCACATTGTAATGAGGGCTTCAGATTACACTGTATCCAAATGCCGAGGTCTTTTTGCGTAGACGCAACGGGACTTGGATGTTTTTCAGGTGATATGTTCTGCTGCTCTGGGAGATAGGGTAGTTTGTTGGACGCAGGTAGAGGACGAACATTTTTGCACATTGAAATTAAGCAGCCATCTCTCGGACCACGTCTACAGTTTGATAAGATTATTTAGCGGAGCGACTCGGTCGCTTGGGCGCTTAATGACCTGCCAGAGCTTAGCGTCATCGGCGAACATGATTTTACCGCAGTCCAGTTCTTAAAGACTGTCATTTACATAGAGAATGAAGAGTAGAGGAGCGAGAATGGAGCCCTGAGGGACCCCACTAACTACGTCAACCCAGTCCGATTTATCCCCTCCGATGCAAACGCGTTGTTTTCGACCGACTAAAAATGACCTGATCCAGTCCAAAATTTCCCCATTTATGCCAAGAATGCTCAGTTTATGTAAAAGGCTTTGATGGGGCACGCTGTCAAAGGCTTTGCAGAAATCGATATACACTACGTATACTTCGAAGCCCTCTTCTAAAGCACTTGTCCGGGCCTCAATTGACGCCAGGCAGGACTGCCCTCGCTGAAAGCCATGTTCGAAATTTTTGTATGATGTCACTTTCATCGCAAAATCTTAGTATGGCCTGCTTGACAAGGACCTCCATCATTTTGCAGGAAAGGCAAGTCAAGCTTATGGGCCAAAAGCTGTTTGCAGACCTCTTGCTACCTCCCTTATGTAACGGTACGTTTTTGGTCATCTTCCACTGCAAAGACAAGTCCCCTGTTCTCATGGAATGCTCGAATAGAGATGAAAGAGGCACCAGTAGCTCGGTCGACAGTTCTTTACGTATCAGTCCAGGGATCCCATCCAGTCCAGGAGACTTGTCTGGTTTGATGTGACTGTGTCTTACGTTTGTGACATAAAAGGTAACATTTTCAATAACGGCTTTACGTTCACCCACTTCTACTCCCGAATTGCCGTCGGGGGATTCCATCATAAACGCCGATCTGAAAAACTCTGACAGTAACTCTACTTTCCGCGGTCCTTCCATAACTACATTCCCGACGTTATCCCTTAGAGCTGCAATGTCGTCCCGGGGCTTCCTTTGACTGCGGATGTATCCATAAAACTTCTGTGGACATACTGTGGCATATGTTGTAAGTTGACGCTCAAAAGCAGTTATAGAATTTCATATTTCCTTACGTCATATATTTCGTTGTGCTTTATATTCGGCAATTGAGGTTGAATCTTGAAAATTCTCGTGCTTTTTCCACAACCCTATGTTTCTTTTTCATAGCCCTTTTATCGGTTGGTTGACATATCGAGGTCTGGCACATGGTCTTATTACTTTCATTGGGCAATTGACTTCAATTAAGCTCTACAGTCCCTTGGATAAGCTGCCATAATTCATTTGTATAGTTCGTACTGGGTAACCAGTTTTCTGCGGAAGCGGTTCGTCTCAGTTCTTCAAAATCAGCTTTCCAAATATTTCTGCGCCTCTTTATTTGCGATTTTTGAGACAGTAGGAAACACACGCAGGTTAAAGCAACGTGGTCGCGTAACCCAAGTGGCGGTTGTGATTTCACTTCCCTTATGATTCCATCTTTTTACTAAAAACGAGATCTAGACAGTTTGATCGCTGGCCTTATCGCAGTCGGGTTGTGAAGTCTATGTGTTGAATGAGATATTCATCCAACGAACACTGAAGTAGTTGATAATTGAAAGGTGTTGCTGCGGCCTTTACTCCAGGCCTCATCCAATCGATGCCAGGAGCGTTGAAATCATCCAAAAGTAATAGGTTTTCCTGTTTAAGATAACTGTCAGTGAACTTAGCAGTTCTATGTCGTCGGGAGGCCGATAAACAACGCATATATTGAGTGCCGGATGTTGCCTTATCTTAATTTTGCATGAAATTATTGCATATCATCGTAGGGCTGTGTATGCGACTTCCCTCTAAAAACAGGAAATTTCATTGGCTATATAAAGAGCCATTCCTCCGCCCCTGCCTTGAGATCTGTCGCAGCGAAACGGTTGATAGCCTTCAATGCTGACTTCGCTGATCCCTACAGCTTCGGTCAGCCAAGTCTCTGTTAATGCAATTATATGCGGTTTCTACTCAGATACTATTGTTTTGAGTTCGTCAAGTTTATAGAAGAGACGCTGACAATTGGTATAATAGATCTCGAGGCAGCGACCACTATTGCTTGTGGTATCTTCTAGAACCGGCCGGTTGACCTTGGTTAAGTTTTACGCCTGACTACTTCCGGCCAAAGAAAATTTCGTTCAATGTGGACTATTTCTCCTCCTCCTCTTATTTGTAGGCAAGTTTCGTCTTTGTACTTTCGGTCGTTTAGATCGTTTTTCAAAAGTCGCATTTTCCTGCGTTCCTTTGGTTCATAATCCGGCTGAAAGAAAACTCCAGCATGCATGGTCCGCAGAGATGACTTTCTTTCCAGCATAAGCTGTGCCTGCGCTTCGGTGTCCCAAATGACTTTATTGCTCGTGGCCGAGAGTTTTAAATATTCGGCGACTGATCCTTGTCTATTCTAAATGTTTTGAGAATTTTTACAGGCTCAGTGCCCCTTAGCAATGATTTAGCATACTGCCGAACGAGACCTCGATCGTGCTTCGCCTTATCCCCAGCAACTGTAGCCGTTGATTCTGGTGCACCCTGTATCACTTTATGTTTTTTTACAGTTGGCTCGAGCCTGGGCCGTGGTCACATCGCACTGAAGCAGAGTAGCAGCAGGCGTTTCGAAGTCCAGATCTGTTAAAGGTTTTATGGAAATTTTGCTAGTAGAATTTTCTTCTAAGTAACCGTTTGCCCTTTGTTCCAATTCAACTTCGTTTTCTTCAGAAGTCTCCTCTTGAAGTATTTGCCTTGCTTTTTGTTCACATGGCGTGCTCCAAGTTTGAATATAAGATATTATAGCGTGACTGATAAAATCAATCAAAAATATATTCTCCACTGAAAACGGACAGTCTTCATAATCGATGAGAAGAAAACGTTAGAAGTCCAACATTTCAGCTGTCCAAATTAAGTGATCATTATTTCGGTCAGTGCATCCTATACTTCAGGCCACCTGCTGTGTGTATGTTAAACCGCTAAAATGTCGATCCACTACAGTCAAATCAACAAATCTCAAGGCCCCGAAGCTTCTTTTGAGTATGAAAACCAGACGAATAAAATGGTGTGTATCATTCGTTTTGGGTAAATTTTTCTTATCAGAAAACGTTTTTTGACCCGTCCTAAAGCAAGCATTTAGCAATTATTTTACCAGTTTCCACTCCGGAAAAGGAGGTCAATACCGGCCAAGGGACAATACTTTCAGTAAGTACAACCTGTTCAGAAGAAGCAATATATAATAAAGCGAGATCGAATGAACCTTACTCGTCGATATTTTAAAAAAACCTTAAAATATAGCTTTCCGGTTTCTTTGTTTAGCAGATTTTAATCAAGACTGAAGCCCCATACTTGTGTAAATCAAATTTTCTCGCTTTTAAACTGCCTACTTGTGAATAGAAAAATTTCCTTGGGTTCTAATAATTTAAACTTTGCTCACTTTCAATTTACTTGTGATATATTACTAGACTAACCGCAGAGTTAACTGTGTGTGGAAACTATCGTCCTACACAATGATCCACTGTAGAAACTTTTGTTAGTCATTGTTTTGAGTTAGCCGTTTTCGCAACGCTCTCATTAGCCCGATGACCAGCTGGTGAACCAGACTCAAAACTGCACATAATTAGCATGTCCATTTCCCAAAGGACTTCTTTTACTTGACAATAAACCTCTGGTCCCAGAGGAGGAAGTTCTACTTTGTTATTTTCTTTAACAAGATATACATACATATATTTTGATGAGAATGCCCAAATTTCAAGACATTTATTAGAACAATACTCCAGTTTTGAACCGCCGCTGGAACAAGAATATAGCAGAATGTCACAAGAAATATGTTCGCCGTGAACATGCTGACTGAGAAGAAAATACGTTGATAAAACGCAGATGCGTTCTGTGATTAAGACTATCTCAGCGGAAGGGTTGTGTCGTGAGGTCTTTGAAATGTCTTAATGTATTATAGCCCCCTACTTAAATCATTAAGTCAGTTGAATTACCTATAACTTTCCGGTTTTCTACACGCAATTCATCGATCCAGTTGGGATTTGCTGACGGCATTGAACTGCAGAGTGCTTCCACGAAGGCAACGTCATTCCATAATTGTTAAAACTAGCAAACTAAGAAAAGTTATGTAGGGTGATTTACATAATCTTCCTACTTTTGTACTTTGTACATTGGTGTTTGTGATACCACTAGAAAATGTCTCTTAGTTACCTCGCCCGAGGTTTGGGCACATTCCCCCTACATACACGCATTCGCCGTTGGTTGGGCGGGGGGTAAGTGATAATATTAAAGCTCATTTCAATGTCTTCTCCCAAGGTTTGAGTACACGACCCAACTTGCCCTCGTAACTTTTTTATTTAACATAAATATTGGGATCTCATTTGTTCCCTGAAATGCCTTGCCCGTCCTCTCAACTAAAATCAGGTGTGCCTGAACCTGCGGGACGTGCTGCACACTTTCCACAGATGACCCCACGACACAACCCTACCGGCATGTGTTTTAACATTATCGAGCTTCGGTGACACAGCAGTATCAGCGCGGTTAGACCTAGCTGCTATATTCGCGCTTCATTTTAGGACCTAGCGATCAGTACCTTCTCATAAAGATCGTGTTTGAGATGACAATTTCAGACGCTACACTGGGTCTACGCGAGACTTGGTCTGCGTATACGGATAAGATGCGATGCCTTTGATCGCTCTCGACAGATATTGCGCAACACTGACCAGTGCGTGCGTGTATCTAACGCCAGGCCTGCAATCGCTGAAAGCAACCAGTTGCGCTCGCATGTGACCTTTACGACGTGTCGTTCAACTGAGATGATCGCAACGGCGTGTGCAATGCGTAAGTGCGTGCGTGAATGCATAAGGTATGGATAGTCTAAACGCGTTTAGACACCACTATTGAGCATTAACAGCAAAGGCATAGCAATTGAATATACAAATGTCAAATGAGATGAAATGCCAAGCCAAGAAGGAGCCAACAGTCTGCCTACAAACACCCTACCCAGAATTCACAAAAAATGTGGTTATTATTTTTCCTTTTTCTTAGTCGATCCAGTTAGGAGCCCTTTTTCGACGTAGATGTTTGTACGATAAATTCCCATGAATTTTTGTTTATAGTTTCTTAACTGGAGCAGTGTCCTCCTATGGAGCAGCAGGCAGACTCTGAAAAAGCATGACATGTGTTGGCTTTATTCTAAAAATGTCCCTCTTCCTCCAAACCTGCGCACTTCAAATATCCTGTTCTGCGCCAAACGCGTTTTGCTATGTTAGTAACATGTAATCGCCGATCATGCTGAATAACTATTTGTAAGGTTTCCCTGTAGGCAACAACGTAGATAAATATCACATAATTCACTAAACTTAAGACCAAACTTAACTTTAATTACTGAAAATCAATAACAATAAATAATTAACTAAAAACTAAAATTAACTGCAAGTCCGGCGGCAGGCTTCTGAAGATGCGAATTGCCGAACACACGGCTGCAGTGTGGCAAAACTATGCAAACTCTCCAGTTGCGGCTTATTCAACGGGACCAAGCCACACATTCAAATTCGATTAGGCGGAAATTCTCGCACGAGGTGACAATCGGGTGACCCGAAAATTACTTGACTCATGGTTAATGGGCCCCCAATCCGTCAACAAGTGCAACGATTTGCCCAATCAATATTCGGTTCTGAGACTCACATTGGCCAAAGCAAGTCGCCGTTTGCGGAACGGACAGGCCACCGCGTCGTCCTACGCCAACACCACAGGACCAGCCGGCCGAGCGATCAACATGCCCGAATCCACCGCATGTGATGAAACGTCATCAGATCAGAGCCCGCATACGTTTCAACAGACTACCTACACGCAGGAAAGCAAGTACAGTTAATTTTAGTTGTAGGTTTGGAGTAATGACTGTACGCTATGGATGCTACAAGCATCTGCGTATAGGCTACCTGATTCTGCTTCTGCTCTTTGTTAAGTCTTTGACGATGAATCCGCGACGGATCTCGAAACCTAAGGCGAATAAGGGCATTCCCCTAGTGATCGATTCGTCTTTTTTTCTCTCCCTTTAATAGTGGATATCCTGCTTCATATTCAGAGTTCCACTTATAATTTTATTCTTAATAGGTCTGAAGGCTAGCATCGGTCAATTCACTGGACTACCTCACTTGAAACAAGATACAGTAATGCAATATTTGCAGGTTGTTTGCAAAGTTTGTATGTTGGGATAGAGTGTATACACACAACCCAGAGCATTGTGTTGGGCACAGTATTTTCTCGAGATTGCCCAATTTAAACAGAACGTTCAATCAGTGCATACTTTATTTTCTCTGGGATATAAAAATGACCTTGCATTTTGATGATGTACACGATCGATTCCATTTTGAAAAAAAAACTTATGTTTCCAATGTATTACCGGCAAACGATTGGGCTGAGAGATATGCGTACTTCTGGCTTATTAGCCATCGTCAGTCACAGTAACCCGACTCCAGTATAGCCACAAAAACTGCCACTACACTCGAGTTTTGAACCTGTGACCAGTGAGCTAGAGATGAAAGTCCTATCCACTAAGCCACAGAGTCGACGTCTTGATGTTTGTCGATTGGGATGTAGATTAGTACATAGGTGTACTCCGATCTGGTCCAGGATTCACCAACCTTGGCCGCTTCATCTGGCGAGGACAGGACACTTCCAATTCATGTTTTTCAAGGACACAAAATTCTGTTACTCGCTAACTTAAGGTAACCAATGTATTTCCGGCAAACGTAAGGACTGCGAGATATGCGTACTTCTGGCTTATTAGCCATCGTCAGTCACAGTAACCCGACTCCAGTATAGCCACAGAAACTGTCTCTACACTCGAGTTTTTAACCTGTGACCAGTGAGCTAGAGACGAAAATCCTATCCACTGAGCCACAGAGTCGACGTCTTGATGGTTGTCGATCGGGATATAGATGAGTACATAATTGTACTCCAATCTGGTCCAGGTATTACCAACCCTGGATGCCAACCCCGACTAACGACAACTAATAAGCCAGATATACGCCTATCTCGCAGTCTTATTGTTCGCCAGTAATGCATTGGTTACTGAAAGTTAGCCAGTTACATAATTGTTAAGGCCTTGCGAAACATAAATTGGAAGTGTCCAGTCATCGCCAGACGAAACAGCCAGGATTGATGAATCTTGGACGATCCTTATGTATCACAATGGTAAGCAAGGATTGGGAATCAGTCATAGTAGAAGATGAAACAGACTAAGAAAAATTAAATACATAAGCAGGAAACATATTTCGATAAAGGGGTTGGCTCTCGAAAAAAAAAGCGAAAGAAAGAATGAAGTAATAACCGGAGGTGGTACATGAGGAGAAAGTGAAGGTGTCCAACGCCGAAAAGGTAGGAAGGGAGAGAAATCAAAAGATAGTTTCCGAATTCCCGTACTAACTACAGAACCTCAATCTAGAAGTTATTTGAAATCTCCTCCTGCCAAGCGAACTAAAAGTCTTAAAAGTTTAAGGGATGAAACTCATAAAGATAAAGCCTCCGTACCATATTTTACCCTTCTGAACAAATTAACGAATCTTGAGAAGGTGGTTAAAAGTCTTAGAGTGGAGATGGAGGAGCTGAAAGTTTTTTTCTCAATTTCTCCGTCGTGAGGAGAAACTGGCGATGCGTGCACTTGAGCGAGGAAACCTAACGTACGGAGAAGCAGCATCCCTCGCCGAAACGTCTACGCGCAAAAATGATCCGGCAGCCAGGGTGCTTGACGGAGTTGGTAGTCTGCCATGGACAGGGGAAACGGTCAACCCACTGGCTTCCAAGAGAACGAAGAAGCGCTCTCGGGCTCCCAAAAAAGGCCGACCAAGCCCAAGTGCTAATATAAGTTGGCCGAGATTGAGCACGAGCCAAACAAAAAGGGCACCTTCGCAGGCCAAAACGAACAGGAGTGCTGAACCTCGAAGCGAATCTGTCCTAACAAACCCTAGAGAAGCAGAAGGGGATGACAGTCGAAGGTGAGTACCACTCGTATAAACTGCATAGTCATAAAAGGCATGACAGAAGGTACTTCCGATACCCCGAAATCAAGATTAGAATAGGACATGAGGTTATTCAAAGAATATCTGAAATTCCTCCTAAAGGGTGAGGAGAAAGTCGAAGTTCTAAAGGCATTTCAAATGGGCCGTATAACCTAATCAAATAATGAACAACGCCAAACAAGACGGTTGAATGTTGTTCTAAGGAGTGAGGCCGAGGTCCAGCTATTGTTCAGCAGGAAACCAATACTTAGATACTCACACCAGATGGTTTTTTCAGCGGGGATTTTCCTCCGCGGAGCGGGAGAAATGGAGATTGCTAAAAGTAGAACTCCACAGGAGAAGCGAACTCGGCGAGCGCAATCTTTGAATTCTGAACGAGGAGATCGTCCATGTCCCGAGGTCACTCCTCCGGAGAAAGCCGAAAACACTAACAGCCTAGTCGGGATGGAAAACAGTCCGTCTCCATCAGCACCGACAGCTTCCTGCATGCAATCTCACGCAAGAGGCAACCGCCTGCATAAAGTGGTGACTAAGTCTAAATTGAGCTTTCTTTACACTCATGCCCAAAGTCTTCCCTCAATAATTGATGAACTCAAGGCAGTACTTTCGGAGCGGAAACCTGATGTAGTTGCCATAACGGAAACATGGCTAAAAAGCAGAAATCGCGGATTCGGAGATTTTGATTCCAGCATACCAGCTTTTCCGCAAAGATCGCCAAAACCGACAAGGATGTGGGGTTGTCGTGTATGTCAGAACTGAAATCTGTGTTGTAGAAAGAAAACACACTGTAGCCCTGGAGTATGAGTCCGTCTGGTTAAAGATCAAGAAGGCGAATTCACAGAACCTTGAATTCCTGGCCGTATACCGGCCACCCAACATTTTGAGTGGAGCCGACGACTCGCTCCTTGGTCTGGTGAAAGAAGCCGCTAGCCACTAGGAGGTTCTCATTGTTAGTGACTTCAATGCCCCTGCAATTGAATGGAAGAACCTGACAGTGGAGGCGGCGTCAACTTCCTTTAGTTCCAAATGAATGGATCTCACCCTTGACCTATCTCTAGTTCAGAACGTTAAGGGCATAACCAGATTTCGAGAAAACCAGCGGGTTACTTGTTTGGATCGCATTTTCACAAAGGATTCATCCTACAT
The DNA here is from genome assembly GCA_036362985.1 of Ligula intestinalis. Classification (NCBI taxonomy): domain Eukaryota; kingdom Metazoa; phylum Platyhelminthes; class Cestoda; order Diphyllobothriidea; family Diphyllobothriidae; genus Ligula; species Ligula intestinalis. The sequence continues at coordinate 3,186,575 of JAYGXS010000003.1, read as the reverse complement.
AGATGAAGTGCATTCAAGTGCTCCACTCGGTAAGAGTGACCATACGACGCTAATGTGGGATTACTCACTCCATACTCAACGGCTGAGGAAAACGGAGGACCAGCCAAACATATGGAAGACAGATCTCAATTCAATTAAGAATGCACTATCGACCGTGAATTGGGACTGCCTACTCAAGGGGGATACGAAGGAGGATTGGAGATCATTTAAGAGGGTTGCATTAGATCTGCTTAAGCGCTTTTGTCCGGTGAAGGTACACAAGACGACAAGTCGTCCTGCCTGGTTTACGAGAGACCTTAACAGGCAACTGATGAAGAAGAATAGGAAATGGAAGTTATTCAGGAAAACTGGGTCGCCAGTATATCTCGAGGAATTCCGACGCCAAAGAAATGTAGTAAAAAATCAATTCACCAGGCTAGGAAAAACGATGAATCAAGAATCCTCCAACAGGCAGAAGAAAAGCCCAAAATTCTATTCCGCTATATTAACAGTAGATTAAAATACAAGGATCCTGTTGCAGTACTGAAGAATGATGATGGCGGAGAAGTCGTTGAGAATGACGAGAAAGCCGAGTACTGCAGCCGGTTCTTTGCCTCGGTATTCACTAGGGAAACCGAGCTTCATTTTGATACTGCCAACAGTGCTGTTGTAAATGCCGGTCCAGCACTTCATTCTCTACTATTTCCAACATCTGTAGTTGAGAGGGAGCTGCAGAGCCTCAAGGAAGCAAAGTCATCCGGTCCAGACAATATACCAGCCAAGTTTTTGAGAGAATTGGCAAACGAACTCTCAGAGCCCCTAGCACATATATTTCGTTCTTCATTTGAAAAAGGAAAAATGCCATCTGAATGGAAAATGGCAAATATATATCCGATATGCAAGGGCGGAACCCGCACGAAGGTCAACAATTACCGGCCCGTCAGCCTAACTTGCATTTGCTGTAAGGTGATAGAAACGATAATTAAGAAGACGACAATGAAGTTCTTGGAGGAGAAAAATTTACTGTCAGGGCTCCAACACGGCTTCAGAAAGAACCATTCTTTCTCCTTAAATCTCTCAAATGGCATTCAAACCCCTAGACTTCTGAACGAAGCCTAAGACGTTTTTTCACTGTCGGCCCTCAAATTTCTGGCAACGTCACTGATCTGAAATGTTCTGCAGATCAAATGCATTGAAGAAACTGTCCTGTAGCAATCGAGGGTTCAAAGGTATTAACCTATATTTCCTTCAATAAAACCTGACCTCATCTGACCTGACCTCCTTAATTAGCATTTTTATAGTTAATAATGTTTGTTAGCGGTCAGAAATAAGCTTGTTTGATAAGTCAGCATCCTGACTCGACTAAAATATATTGAGATCAGACAGTATGGTCATTATTGCGACCATACGTAATTAAAACAGTATATTCCCTATCTCATATAACGTCACCCGGTATTCTGAAATGGGTTTTTCGATTCAAACATATGAATAACGTATGGCTTGAAAAATGGCGATTGTTTAGCCTAATCTCAATACATGTTGGTCACATCAGGATGCCAGCTTTTTTAAAGAGCTTCTTACTAAGCGCTTAATAAAGTTTTTTACCATAAAAAGTAGTTACTTAACTAGTATGCCCTTATGTCATTGATTTTGACTGCCTTTATAGAATCAAATATTTTTTTTTCGGAAAACATGCAGGAAAATATTATTTCTTGCACGCGTTTGGTAGCAGATAATGCTTTATTTAAATTTTATAACAAAAAGGGTATATTTCCTTTTAAAATGGTTTCTAAATGGCGGAATATTTTTGAAACTGAGTAATTGCCGCATTGGAATTCGAGGTTTACAAACTGCACACTGTTTATATCCTGAATAAGGAAAAGTACGTTTTCGCCTTCAGTTTGAGGAAGAACTCACATAGTTTTCATTAAATATTCAAATGTAAATCGAGCATGATTTATGCATTGAAGGCGGCATTAACTTATTGACGGATACGATGCACACCTGAAAAATTAAAATAAACTTATGATCAGAATATTTTTAAACTGAACTAAAAAGTTGGTTAGTCATATAATAACTGTCGTTCAGAGAACATGTTAGGAAAGCGAGACCAAATCAAGACAAAAATCAACTTTATCCTGTAACAAACGGTTTGATTTATCTGAAGATGGTTAATGCTACAATGAAAGATTAACATTGTAGCCATCCGTCTGCACGTAGTGGCGACGCCACCGAGTCTGATAGACAACAATGATGATGCAGCGCTCTGGACAGCTGCAGGACAGTACAATGAAAAATACCGACACTGAATAAAAACGAGAAGGCGTGTTGCGGGAAGAGAGAAGAGTTCATCGGCTGTCTTCACCGACACGCAGTAACGTCATCTCAGATCCGCGCGAAATGTGGGCGACACCATCGTCACATTCAAGGCTCTACGCAATTCGATTTCACATGTATATAATATTAACCAAAAATCTAGGCCCACCTCGTTCATTTACCCCTAACCCTCAATCTAACACTGATCAAAACTCTATCCAACACATATCAGCATAACTAAGCGCAAAATGAAAGGCAGTACATGAGCAGGACACGTTTAACGTTTAGGCTCGCAAAGCTGTGGAAACTAAGTCTCTAGGTAATGGATCTAAGACATTAAGCGTAATGCACACAGGGTGACGTAAGGCAAGATGAGTAACTCCTGCCGTAGATCGCGCTGATAAGAATTGTTAGGCACGCATCATTGAACTTGTTTAGAACAGTTAAAATTGCAATGCAGCTTCCTTGTTCAATGCACACTACCTCAAGTTCATATGAATTCGTAGACAGCTGTTTCCGACTCGCGACTACCTCAGGGCCACTTGAACAAGCCACCCTCCCCCCATCTGCTCCCAGGCAGACACAGTATGGGCCATTATAATTAAAACCCCTCGGGCAGTGCAATGCATCAATTAGATACTCATTGAACTTACTCAAAAATCATGTTAAATGAACAACCACCACAGTCCGTCACACTCTCTGGAATAAATGGCGCAGTCCCTATAAGTCCTTGCTTCGGTACTGACTACTGACACTTGCAACCGTAATTCAAGGTCCTGTGAACAATAAATCCCACATTCTGGTGCATTCTACGTTTTACTCACTCGGGATTTGGCCTGATAATTGAAGTGAGCCAAGTTCATCCAGTGCTTTGACGCTTCACAGTCATTCAGGTAACAAGGTAGAAAAGGTAGTTTGTGAGCACCAAACAAATTAGTGGGAACAGAAGGGGACTAAGCAGTGATTGACTGTACAAAGCAGGATGAATTACATCAGAAAAGTGTTCTGTTTGGATATAAAGGTAGTGCTGATACGTGGAGAGCGTAGCAGCATGGTGAAATGCAAAGACAGGCCATGGATTGTGCCGAAGTGCAGAAAGAAGGACGTAGATTGCAGCGAATACTGTGGAAGAGAAGGCAGCAGTTAAGAGAAAAGATGCGGCGGTTATATTAACCAACACAGGGCTACATTCCACCCGACGCTGGATCCGTGCAAAAGTGATACCGATGCATTTAGACAACTCTGCTTGATTCCCAGAATGTTACACCGAGCTACTTTTTGGCAAAATCAAACGCTAGCGGACAAATTAATTGTCTTTTTATTTGGTTTTGGCAGTAAGGTACTTTACACAGTGACATATTGACCTCCATTGACGAAACAATTTTCTTCATCAAGTTTTGTCTAGTTGCTAATTCGATTAAAAATATGATAGAAAAGAGCACTGCATTAATTGAACTCGAATTCCATTCGACAAATCTACGCTTATTAATCCACCGAAACATGCATACGTCAAGGCGGCCTACGCATCCTGTACAGATTTTATATAATAAAAAGTAATATAAATTAATATCACACGACTCGAACGTTCAGTTTGGAGGGCACAATGAACACAGACATGGAAATAGTTCGTTACGAGAGGAGTCCAATGAAATAAATAAGTAAGCAAAAATAAGCCTACTCAAACGCATTTAGTAGGTATCTGAGTACATTTCTAGCATGCTCCATACCGAACTATAGTCCTCTTATAATAACTTGCAAAAGGGGGCACAGGGTAAGCGTCAACTTATCGAAATGAACAAGTGGCTCTTTACGTAGATCTTCTAAAATTGTATGCCTCCATAACGCATTCTCAAGGCATGTCACATAGGAAAGGCTCCGATAGTTCCAGACCATGATCTTTTAAAAAATTGCACTTTTTCTCACCTACGAATATATATATTGTATCTTGCACAGAAATTACGCTGTGCCACCAACTGAACTGATGAACACCCACGAGCAAGCTCCTAATGCGGTGCATCACAAATACGCGTGCGTTAAACAACCAATATTTTTGTGCATGCAGTTTGTTGTACCTACTCCAAAATACCGAGACCCAGGTCAAACGGCAGGGGTCTGTTAAGGGCATATCAGTCTTAATCCCCCACAATTAGGACCAAAGCAATGCTAAGCCGTCAGTGTTACCAAGGACTGTTACACCTTCGCGATGTGAGCGTTTGGGTGAAGAAATACGTATGTAACTGGTCACTGCCAACTGCTCGAAGACTGCTACGTCAAATTTAGCTTACACTTTATCTGGAAAATATGTAAACTTCTGAATATTGAATATCCTCACATAGTACTTCTATCTTTATATGTCTAGTTATCCCGCTTGCTTCAATTTCCTTCAATTTCACTCCCTTCCTATTGTTTCACCATCGGACACCTTCACATTCTCCTCTTATACCACCTCCCGTTGGTACTTTATTCATTCTTTCGTTGTTTTAAAAACCAAACCCCTAATCGACATATGTTTCCTGCCTTTATATTTCATTTATCTTAGTCTAATCAATCTTCTCCTATGACTTATTCCTTATCAGATTTCAATTCAATGTATCGTGCCTCAATAAACTTAGTCAAGTTATTTGACCAACGATAGCACAAAGGTCTGTACAGAATGAAGACATTAGGTGAAGTCTGCATATGAAACAGGATATCCATGATTAAAATGACCATTTGTTCCGAAAATAAGCTTGTATGGCTTATTTAGGACCAAAAATATCACCGTACAATTATATATGTAGATCTCAGTGCCGAAAATGACGGGTTATATTCTTAAAAGCGGAAACCATTATTATATTTATCGGTAGGGTAAATGTACTTAAGGTAACTGAAATTGATAAAATATTTCGGTAAGGGTCGCTTATAAACAATACTGCACTTTAATATCATTGGAGTTTATTATATAGTTTAGTTACATTTTTAATTTATTTCTTGCACATGGTCTTCATTAGCTATCATTAAGTTTAGGCTTTAGCTTAGTTAATTATTTAACATTAAACTACGTTGTTGTCTACAGGAAACCCTTTTCAACATTTCTTAAACATGATCGGTGATTGTATGTTATTTGCATTGCAAAACACGATATTTAAAGGACGTCTAATTTGAGGAGGAGGAGGAATTATTTAGAACCAAATCAACATATGTTATGCTTTTTCAGAAGCTGACTACTGCTCAATTCGAGCACCGCTGATCTGGTTTAGAAACTGTGTACAATAATTTGTGTAGTATATGTCGTACTACTATCTGCATCGATAAGGGCCAACAAACTGAGATACCTAAGCAAAAGTGAAAATTATATCAATTTTTTCGTGAAGTTAGATATTTGCAGGCAGACTGTTGGCTCCTTCTTGGCTTGGCATTTCATCTAATCTGACATTTGTATATTCAATTGCTATGCCTTTGCTGTTAATGCTCAATAGTGGTGTCTAAACGCGTTTAGACTATCCATAACTTATGCATTCACGCACGCACTTACGCATTGCGCACGCCGTTGCGATCATCTCAGTTGAACGACACGTCGTAAAGGTCACATGTGAGCGCAACTGCTTGCTTTCAGCGTCCGGTGGGCCTGGCGTGAGATACACGCACGCACTGGTCAGTGTTGCGCAATACCTGTCAAGGGTGATTGAAGGCATCTCATCTCATCCGTATTTGCCAACCAAGTCTGGCCTAGACCCAGTTTAGCGTCTGACATTGACAACGGAACCACGATCCGATAGTCCCAGGCCATGATCTCCTAAATATTAACCCAATAGCCCCCTATGTTGGCATAAGTTAGAGAACCATGAAAATGCACTATTTCCCACCTACGCATAAATTGTGTATTTTGAAGAAGAAATCACGCTGTGCCGCTAATTAAACTGATGCGCACCCACTAGCAAACTCCTTATGCGGTGCATGATAAATACACGTGCGTTAAAAAACCGATTTGTATATGCATGCAGTTGTTTGTCCCTACTTCAAAATTCCGAGACCAAGGTTGAACGGCAGGGGTCTGGTAAGGTCAGATCAGTCTAACTCCCCCACAATTAGGCTCAAAGTAATGCTAAGCCGTCAGTGTTACCAAAGACTGTAACACCTTTGCGATGTGAGCGTTTGAGTGAAAAAATACGTATGTAAATAATCACTGCCCACTGCCCGGAGACTGCTCCGTCAATTTGAGCTTACAGTTTATCTTGAGAATATGTATACTAATAAAAATGCGCAAGTTAAACAGTCACATGAAATGTGTTTCTTTTACGTTGGCTACCCCATCTGCCTGCGGTCCCAATATCCTCAAATAGTACTCCCTTCGTCGACTGTCTTATTACACCAAGAACTTCGATTTCTTTTGATTTCTCTCCCTTTCTACCCTTTCGGCGTCGGACACTTTCACTTTCTCCTCAAATACCACCTCTGTTAATTACTTTATTCTTTCTTTCGCTGTTTTTAAAGAGCCAACTTACTAATCGACATATGTTTCTTGCTTATGTATTTCATTCCTATGACTTAAACTCAGTACAAGGATTTGTCACTTATTTTGCAAGTTCACGCTTGTTTTAAAAACATCCTACTCCTTAATAAAATTTGAGCACATTTTTATTTCGTTTCAATCTAAAATTCGCTTCATGTTTGTCATCATTGTTTCAAAGTGTTTGCGCCTGTGTTATTGTCAGTTTGCAAGTGATTCTAAGCCTTTCGGTTGCTTGTAAGGGTCTAAGCAGTGGGTTAACTCGGAGCATAATAATCATCAGGTAAATTCCCAACACAGTGAGAGATTTATTGTGCACGAAACCTTAAGTTGTTGTATCAGGCAGAAGTGGCCACTAGCGACCTCGGCCAGTAGCTGAAATTTGAGGCAATGGTCAGGCAAACTAGACAGAAATGTTGGCTGTCAAAGACAAGGTCATCTTCTAAGCGAAGTCATAATATTCAAAAGAAATATTGTACAGCAGCTGACTTCAATGCCCCTACATAAAAAATAAAAAACTTGCCATTTGAGAGAAACAACATGAAAAATATTGGAACATACACACACACCGTTGTTTGAATATTGTCCTCTTGTCTGCTTTCAATTAACAGCCGCCTAGTAATTGACATTATAAATTGTTAGGTCTAAAGAAATTCTACTGAAGCTTGATGAACCCCATCTGCATACTCTACCAAACTTGAGTCTCCACTATTATCCTTATAGTTAAAACACTGATGTCTACGTCTATAACAGTTAGTAACTTGCGAATAAGCATGCTTGCGTAGTCCTCCGCAGAGGGTTAAAACTAATAGTAAGTTCGGTAACCAATGATTTCAAAGAGCTAGATAGACACATCTTGTGCTTACTCATGCATTCCAATTTTAAGGGAAGTAAGCGGAGTCTCACAAACTGCGAAAGCCCCGTGAATTAGTCGTCAACTGAAGTATGTTTGACAGGCCTCGTTCAATGAGATGACATTGGAGCATGAATTCCCCTCTCACGATAGCTGTATCGTTAGGCCAGCGAAACGTGCGGGGTTTCCCTGTTATCGCAGGAGGGGCAGGTTCACAGATAGGGTTGAAACCCTATTACGTAACTTATAACTGCACCCCTTCTCCTAATCCATCCAAGCCACTGGTTCATATCCTACCCTCATCACTGTCAGGCCACATTTTGAAAAAAAGCCGATGACTATTAATCGATAGTCTTTGTTTCCCTCAGACTGGCGTTTTATATGCATGTCTTGCAGTACCTGGACAGCACGTGTGGTCTGAAAAAAAGATCAAACATTCTGACATTTCAGCTCCAGGATGCGGCCGCAGGGTAGGACAAAGAACTTCAGTTAAATGTTGGAGGATACTTTGCGTAACTATGTAGAAATATGTAGTCACATAAATATATTAATAGAGTCATAGTAGGAAGTTGTCTATCACTAGGTGCGTATGAATGCTCAACTTTGCTAAAAATTAACCTCTTAATCACTGAAGCCTTTCCTTTTGCTTGGCATGAGAGAGTTTCATGCATATAGTGCGAGATACACTATGGCAGAAACTGAAGAATTAAAAAAATTCGACTTTATTTTTTACCGCACGAATACCTATGACTGTAGCTAAACCAATACAATTATCAGAATATACTGTTTATTCCAATATGTTACCGAAAATAACCATCCCAATTTTGATAATTACATATGTCTGCAATTAATTATTCCAACGATTTAATTCAGAAAAGAAAACAAATTGCATCGAGTATTGAACTGCTTAAGTACGTATGAGTCTTTTTGGACACCCTATATATAGCTGTAGAATAGGAGAGCCAAAATTGATCGCAGTTCAAACCATATTCCTCTCAAACAGCTCATTTATTGCGACCAAATGTAATGTGCTCATTGAAAAATGCGATAGTAGAGCTTTCACCGATATCATCGGGTCTATCGGCAACTAAGACGCCTCAATAAAAGTTATTGACTTTGATTTAACTTTGTCTTATCGATTCTCGAACTTCGAAAGTCTACTATTTGTCCGATATTATGGCAAACTGCTACGTAAAGTAGATGAACAAACTCATGAAATGCCATGATAAAACTTAGAGTCGGACGTACGGTATGCATAAAGTGTTGTTTTTTTTAATGTTTTCAATCCCAGAAAGCCTTATACCAGTAAATAGTACATTTAAAGTCTTTTTAAAGACGATAAAAAGGACATTTCCAGATATCTAAGTAAATATCAAGTTAAGTCAAGTCAAATTTATTAAAGAAAAAATAGGCAAACGCCTTTGAACTCGCTCTTGGTATATAGGATTTCAGAAATGCATTGGCATAGCCGAAAATTCCAAAGAAGTCGTTGAAACCATTCCAGACGACTACTCGCTTGTTTCAAGTAATACACTCACACGCAGTTTACACGAGTAAGCAGTGTTACTGAGGTAGAAGAGCAGACGGTGAAAAAACGCCTAAGGCGGGCTCATAATTCAAAATGGAATGTCATTTTGTGGTTTATAGGAGAAATACTGTCGCTCGTGGGGGAAATATGTGAATAAAAGGGGCGTGATGCTTCTGTGAATGTTGACGACAGCCATGGCTTCCATGACGAATAATATCTACATCCGAAGGACCATACGAGGAGGAGACCTCGGAGTCACGAGAACGTCCTGAAGAACCGGAGATGCGACCATGATAAGCCTTTGTTGTGCCAAGAGCCGAGAAACCCGCCACGTCGTCAGCAGTCGGTCGATACGAGAAAGGGTGTGACAGGGCCGCGTAGCCTAGGACCATAGGTGCGGTAGATGCGACCTGAGATGCGATCAGCGCAGTGCACATAGCGAGCAGAGACGTCGGAGTTAGGCAATTTCTTAACGCATTTGGTTAAATACTAATAATAATCCTACGCTCAAATTACTAATAGTATATATTTATAGCATTTAAGTGTATGGATTTAGAGCGCTTCAATTTTGGGATGCGGAACACTTCAGTGATTGGATTAGGAGTACTTAATCGTGACGACACACATTAAATCGGTCTAGGTTTGCCTTAAAAACATCCATGGAAGGGGACATGACAATATCTGCAGAAAGGGCATTCCACGCCTGGATTACCCTCTTAGAGAAAAATAATTTTCTTGGGTCAAGTCTTGCCCCATTCACACATAATTTAAGGGGGTGTCCTCGCAGCCTAGAAGTGGTGGCCCGCTCAAAGAAGTCATTTGTTTGGAGGCAGCAGTCCTGACCACGCAACATGCGAAATGCCTGGATTAGGTCTCCACGTAGCTGCCTGTAATCCAGAGGAAAAAATGTCAAGATTTACCAATCGGGTCTCATAAGGGAGGATCCGTTGGCCTCCTACTAATTTTGTTGCGCCTCTTTGTACCCTTTCGAGGTTTTTTTGTCTTTGGCTGTCCAAGATATCGAGTTTTGGAAACTCACGTTTTCGATTATTCAACATCATACTAGTACAAAAGCAAAGAGGAGGGTAGAATTAACTAAAATGTAAGCAACGAATCAGTAATAATTATGGAGCGAGAAGGAGAGGTGTTAGGGGATCAAATGGTCAGATTCTAGTCTTAATAAGAAATCCGAGAGGGGTAGGAAAATAAATTCAGACAATTTGTTCATGAGGCCCCGTCGTTACTGTCTCGCGTCTTGTTGGGCAGTGTTAGAAAGCAAGGTGCCACAGTCTAGGGACGGCGTGGGCTGCATTGTGGTGAATTTTGTCGCCATCTAGTATCCGTTTCGCGGCGTGGTTGGATTCATGTGGACGGATTTTGAGTTGGTTTTCGGCAATGGTTGCCTAAGTGCCTGTAATAAACCCTCTTGCCCGGATACAATAGGTTTTGTTAGCCGTACGACGACCGTCTCTGCCATCGCAAGTATCATCAGACGCAGGAACTTGCAACAGTTCACGGGTATTTTATACACGACTCGAAGCGGTTGGTTGATATCTACCCAATGACCGTGTCAACCAAGTGAACCAAACTCGCACTAGATATTGACCTTACCTAAATTATTACTGATTTGTAGCTTAGACTTTTGTTAACTCTGCACTCCCTTATATTAGCCTGATGACGAATAAGCAAAAACTTTCGTTCGCCAAAGTGATTTCTCAAAACATTATACATGTAGTGAAAAGAAGTCGATGGCTTTGTGGTAGAAGGGTGTATATAAGGCATTCGTGGCAAAATACACGTTTCCAAAATGGGTACGTTCTTTTTGGGTAATTTGAATAGTGCGACAAAACTTTTTGAACCCCGATTCATGCCAGCGAGAGCACGAGGAAGCCTTTTGGTGTGAGCAAAACTTTAATTACCAGTGCTACGAGACCTAATCGGGAGCCGTAAAGTTAAATTTACAATTATAAAATATGGTGAATCCCGTTCGGTGCAGTCGGCAAAATGGGTAACCTGACCCATGTAACATTTCAGCTAAGGTTTCTAGAGTTTTCCTTACTGTTATTAGTTCGAATCCCACTGAGGGCGCTGAGTGTAAGGCGGTAAGGCTACCTAGGTTGGCCCTAACAGCTACGATCTTGAAGGGCCATGTTTTCTTTAGGTGAGCAGCGAAGACGGAGGGAAGCCAGATTAATAGGAACAATTTATTGTGTACACAAGAGTTGGTCAGGCATGGTCACTTGGTCACTTGGTCAGGCATGGCGTTCGGTCGTGGGGTCGTCACGTCAGCCAATAACGATGCCTACATCCGCATTCTAGTGTGCGGAATTCTGAGTTACGTCTCACTGCAGTAATCCCAGGCAATCGCCAAATGCTGCAGCCTTAAAGTTCATTGCTTGGACCACGCGTGGGCGAACCGGTGTGAATGCATTAGTAGTGCACGCTTCAGTATGTATGGCGGTAGCCACGGCCTTGAGGAATGTCCAGATGGATTGAGTTCACACCATTGTGGGTTGAGGCCAGAATGAGGGAGACATGGTGCGTGCGTTCACACGCACGTTAGTTGCGTCTGGCAGCAGTGACCACTACAAGTGTTTCAAACTGGTGTCAAATGAGTTAAAATGATAGAATGTTACAAAAAATATACCAAAATCGAGTGAATATTCGTCGTCTGCTCTCTGTCTCTAGCGGAGGCACTAAGCATTAACTTGACTGCATTTCGATTGACTTGACGATTCCTTTGTCGAAGATTCACTATCTAAGCACCACTGTATGGACCTACTGCCTTGCCTAAACGTCCCTCGAATTGCGAAGTAATTAATTGAATAAAACTCTATTAGAACTCTTGTAATTTTTCCACAATTGTTTCTTCAATGCATAAGGTTCGCAACTCCCTCGAAAAACTCTAAAAATTTGCAAGTGTGTAATTATTGAGTTCATTGCGAAATGCTAATGACTTTAAAAGTACATAGGGTGAGATAACCTTCGTTAATAAAAGGTTTTATAGTTTTGGAGGAAGACAGTAAACAAAGTAAAACATTTTTTCAAGAAAACTTTTCGATAGAACTTTGCGTCACTATGGAAATGTCTAATTTATGTGAATTACTCTACTGTTCGTTTACAAGAAACGATAGCTTTTCACAAAGATTAAAATTTTTAACGGTTATCGTTATCTATTAATTAAAAAGTCATCTTCCTAATTGTCTTTGTTTGTACGTATAAATAAATATCGACTATATTTTGTCACAAAAATTGTATAATGCCTGCCATGTTTATGGAAAAGACATAATATATCTGGTTTGGGCAAGGACGTAGGCAAAACGTCAACAAACTATTGAATAAAGAATTGGAAAATACTAATCAAAGCGAAAGTTATTTTTGTGATTGTGCCTGAAAAACGATGTAGGGCCTACATTCCCTCATGGAGACATACGGAAAACTGTAAAAAACTCTAAAAAACAGCATCTCCTCTAACGAAAAAGGGTAACTTTGAGGAACTTTAAATCCTCATTTATAGTTTTCAGTTATCTTCATTATTATGCCATGTAACATAGCGAATTCATCAGATTTCAGTACTCATTATGCTTCTTGTTTCTTAAACATTTGTTTTCTTATACTATTATTTTTACTTCCCCTAGATAGTATGTTTACATATTTTCGTAAATTATTAGTTTATCCGTACATATTGACATACTCCTAAAGAGATTAAAAACCTTTACTGCTTGTGTGCAGAACAAACAGGATCTATCTATTTTATTGCCTTGCTCCTCCGTTGTGTTTCTTTTGTGGTTTTTCTGGATTTCTCTCCTCATAATTGCAAAGCAAATCGAAGTTTTTTAGCCCAATTCGTTTTTGGATTTTACTTCTTGTGAGTGGAAAATAAAACCACAACCACTAAATTGGTACAGGATTGACATAGGCATGCCCAAGAGTGAATGCGCTGGTCCGAAAAATATCAATTAACCGATACCATACTCTACTTAGTACTTTGGAAACATGCATTTTGTCCAAACTCCAAAAGTAAGCCGTCATGATTGCTACTATCATCAGGTTTTAATTCGTCCTGCTACACGACGTCTTCGGGAAACTTACTTTGATGAGTTTTGAAGAAAACTTGCACTTCGCGAATTTCTTGTGCTCTCTGTTTTGATCTCACGAGTTTTTTCTTAGTAAAACGAACCCAGATGTCTGCAGCTATTTTCTGAAGTCGGTAATTTGTAAAAATAGGTGGAAACGGGGCCGTCTTCTACGTAAAATTGATAAAAATATGCTTTTCATTGCAAGGAAAGTATTCGGTATAAAGTTCAGAAACCCCAAGTACGTTTGCAGTTTTAAATGATTGGACACCTGAAAAACGTAAACGTAAGACCATAATAGATTATTTCACCCTACTAAAAATTTGAACACGAAGTAAGTCGTATCCTATGATTGCCAGAAAGGACATAATTGTTCATGTTTTATGAAATAAATTTGATTTAAGGGCATAACAAAATCAGTGTTAACAATTATTATACATAAGTGGTAATTTTTTTACGGAGCTTCCATTATTCAGATGGCCAAAACACATAAATTAAGAGGTGACATCACCTCGTGGTCGAAATAGCTGGGGAATTTTCTGCGGAATATTCAACCTACCAATTAAATCTTTCTAATCAAGAGCACGTTACCAATCTGATAACGGGACATATATGTTCTGTTGTGCATTCGAGTCTCGAATGACTCACACCGGGCTTAAGTAGGACTACACAAATAACCTGAGATGACAGAAATGGTCATTTTTGTTCCCTTATCTTTCTTGGTTCCGCATTATCGAATGTACATATATATATGTTTTGTAGGGAGAAATACAGAACTGAAAAAGCCGAGTATACCCACTCTGGGAAAATGTCAGTGGCATCGGTTAAAGTTAACTGTCTTTCTTAATACCTCAAATGTGTCTGAAGACGAACTGGGTTATAAGACTCGAATATTTCTGCAATCAAATGTGATTTTTACCAAATAAATACCGAGCAAGACACTAAGAACTCGAATGAAAATGTTTTGTTTGTTTGCCCCGTCAGACAGCCATCCTTAATTGTAAAGTATGCAAACCCTGAGGCCTGATCCCGTGATCTTGACGTTGAAAGCCCAACGCCCTCAACAGGGGCTTGTCGTAATATCGGTTGAAATCACGTAAATTAGCAATGGTAAATATGCCCTCACGTTTTACACTCATCCTCGAGCGAATCTTCCAGGATTATATGACCGTCCAATGACACTGTTCAAACTGTATTAAATACAACTCAGAAAGCCCAATTATAGCACAACGAATAAAACCCCGTGCCCAGTAACAAAGGTACTCAACCATTGTGGACAATGGGAGTTTATTCTTGTCAAAATTAAGGTAAGTTGAAGATGGAAATAGGTCTGCCTTCCCAAATAACAGATTGCTTTGTGTTAGATCACAGAGGATGCCTATTCTAGTGTTCTACCCCTTAATTAAATGCTTATATTAATCCTAAACTTCACCCTGGAATTATGTTATAAGACAGCCAAAATAAAGGTGGAGTGCTATTTTGTTATAACGGTGGCAGTTTGCGATCTCACCGTCGAATTATGCTTTTTAGAATCCCCAAGAAAGAGCAAAACAGAAGGGCGCAAAATGGGAATCAACCCAGAGGAGTGTTTGTTGTGAACAAACCATGAGTTGCTTTCTTGGGTGGCTGTTGCCGCTGGTTGATCTACAGCGCGCATTTTTGTCCCCACAGTGGGGGCGGACTGGCGGTGTTCTTACAGTGCGTTTTGCAGCTCACTGTCTAAGAGGCAACAGTGGCTGAGAAGGGACTATCAAGCGCGTTATCTGGTGGTCTGATCGGCCGCATTGGGATTGCTGTGAACAGTGGACACGCGTGCATCTGTGTCCTCTCCGGATGTTAACGTCATCGCGCGTGAACAGTCGGAGTAAGAAACAAAGACAGTATTGCACGCCTCAGGAAAGCCTCCAAGGTTGAAGCATTTGGTCAAGCTAAACTTCCAACATTTTTTCCCGGGACGTTTTTCTACGTTGGAAGCTTTTTAACCTGAAGGATAACATCGAGCACTAGAGTTGATACTTCTAGACAGAAACCTTTTCGAACTTCTACAACCACCGGGCGGTTTGAATTGCCAAACAGTCAGACTTGCGGTAGATCACATGTCGATGGCTTTTTCTGTGGATTTTCTCTACATTTAAAACAAAGATTGATCCTTACCTAAACTATGGACTTAAGTGCGAGGCCAGACTAAATAGAGACAGGTTACTTCGTCCCGTGGCCTTTAGGGGACGATTGTTTGCTACTTTGTAAAGTGTAAAACCCAGCATGCACGTGTTTCCTACATACAAGACCCGGTAGGCACGAATGCATTCCACGTGCCTTCGAAGATAAAATCTAGTGGTACAGTTTTGTACTTTTAGATGGCAAACATTCCGTACTACCATCATCATCACCACCACCAGAGGTATGAATTGCCCAAATGCCGCCCAAAAGAGCCAACAGTGCTCTTCTGCTAACAGCGCGCACAAGCCGGCAAATGAACTTTAAAACTAAAGTACCAGACACATTTAAAAGCTTGCACATAAATCATACGCCCTCTATCCCGCGCCCTCGCTGGGCAGCGTGATACAAAAGCCTTTGAAGTCTTCCCGGCCTACTTGTCTGGCGCAGACGTTCTCGGGCGCATTGTCACGTGATGGGGGATATCGGAAGCGGCTTCTTCATGAAACTACTCAGTACGTTTTCACCAAATGCACACACACGCACACACAGAGGTCTCACACTGGCACGGCAGATCGAAATGCCTACTAAAAAACAAATGCAGGATTTTCCACCCACCGGTAAAGAAGAGGGGGTTTGTGTGCATTTTCAGACATGTTTTATTTTCGAAATACGTGACTAGGGCGAGAGCAGTGTTGCTATAGGTATTACTTAAGCGGCTCTGTGTGTCGATAATAAACTTTAACTTATGAGGAAGAGAAGCACGAAGGATAGTGATTTAAGTAGTTTGCAGCCCACGCACACCTCAATTAGAAACGTATATTGTATACTGAATAAATATCTGACTTGCGTCTAACAAAAGGAATTTTATCCAAGACCTTAAAAATCCCAGACAGGGACTGACTGCCTAAGTTCTGAGACTCCGGAATGAGCGCCCTAGGAGCTGTACTGCCCTTGTTCAAGAGTCAATATTCTCTTACCTATTATTCCCCTCCGTCTGTGCGTAATTAATTGAATAGAAGGCGGAAGAACGTTCTCTGGGACTAGTATTCTATTTGCCTGACGTTTCTGATTCTTGCTCGAGGCCACTGTCAAGGAATGAAAGCGTACAACTCACTGCCTGATTAGGTCGGCCCTGTCGGGGGTGACATTGACCTCCGCTCCGCTGCGAGTGACCTTGAGACCTGCCATAGCTCGCACTACGCGAGATAGGCATCTGGACGATCAATACGCCTATTTATAGCGTCCGCGTGCGAAAGCCATGCTTCTTGCAGTAGGCGCGAGGGTTGGTCGTCCGACTGGCCTAGCATTCGCACGTGCGACCCCGGCCGTCCAACGTTTTCTCTCCTTCTAGTGAGCAGGGTCTGAACATCGCACTTGTCGGGGGTTTAATCTTGTTAACCTTTACTCCAAGATAAGTGTTTGCATTTTGGTGAAAACGTACTGAGTAGTTTAATGAAGAAGCCGCTTCCGACATCCCCCATCACGTGACCGTGCGCTCGAGAACGTCTGCGCCAGACAAGTAGGCCTGGGAGACTTCAAAGACTTTTGTGTGACGTTGCCCAATCAGATTAAATGATGTTTTCCTCTGACGTGACATCAACGAAGTGTTGTTGCCATTGGCTGGATACACGCCTAACTCAGACCTTTACATGACAGTTTAGACATGGCACGCGATACACTACGTCCAACTGCTCACTGGAATTTAATCAAACCCTGATTCTCATCCAACGCCTAGTCCCGCAGCAACACTTCGGTGATGTCACGTCAGAGGAAAACATCATTTCATCTGATTGAAGCCTCTGGCCATAGACGTCTGTTAGGAATTTGGATGCTAAAGGGACTGAGGCTCCAGCGTTTTCTTGGAGGAATTTTAATTTCGAGCTCATCCATTTAGCCAAATTATAGGTGGGGCTCCCTTTTAGATGAATGATTGGCCGCAATGAAACGCTCGGCTTATGGACCTTTGGCAGGCCCTAGAAGTGAGCTAGGGCAGTATCTGTTGTTTTCATCACACGCCTTTTGTTCTAAGTGATCACATTCCGGCTTGCTTTCGTTGACAGTCAATTGGTCCCCTACCTCTATAAATGTTGCTAGCTTTCGTTGATAGTTTTATTTCGAACGATGGACTCCCGCAAGAGTTCGAAAACACAGATATATAAAACTAAGATTCAGGTGATCGAAACCACTTCTTCTCAATCTGTTTATATACCCGGGATGCGAACCTTTTGCTGCAATCGTGATGGGGCTTAATGAAATTGAACATTTTAGTTTTGAAATGAAGGTCTGAGTTAGGCGTGTATCCAGCCAATGGCAAACATCTCGATATATTAAAAAGAATAGGCTAAGCTATAAGGGCAAGTCAAAGGAAACAAGTTCTGTATGAATGTGAAAGGTGATAAAAAGGCAGCCACCACTCATATTAAAGCCGGCATAAGTCGTGTGAGAGATCGGAGGGAAGACAGAAAATACGTGAAGAATGCTATACTATTGAGAAGAAGACTACTCGATCGGTGGGACAATACGTTTATTCGCCTGACGTTTCGACATCCGTCGCGGATTCATCATCAGAGATAGTAGTAGAAAACAGTAACAGAAAAGTGGATAACAGGCACCAGAGTTTGCAGTATTTATGGGACACAGCCATTACTAAAAACATGCAGCAACAATAAGCGTTAATTGCCTTCTTCGGCGTAGATATTTTGCTGGACAGCATGCGGGCTCTGACCTGTTGAACTTTCATCACGCGTGGTAGACTGCGGCCTGATGATTGCGGGGCCATCTGGCCCTGTGTTGCTTACGTAGGGTGACGTGATAGCCTGTCCGTTTCTCAAGTGGTGACTTGCTTTGGCAAAAAATTGGATATCAGCACCGAATATGGATTTGGCAAATCCTTGCACTTGTTTATGGATTGGTGGCCCGTGAACCATGACCCAAGTAATTTTCGGCTCACTCGATTATCAACTTCTGCGAGAATTTCGGCCTCATCAAATTTGAATGCATGGCCGAATCTCGTCGAATGAGCCGCGGCTGGAGAATTGGCATCATATTGCTGAACTGCTGCCGCGTGTTCGGCACTTCGTGTCTTGAAAAATCTGCCAATTTTTCCGACATTTTTTCTTTGCCCGCAACTGCACCAGATCCTTTAGACGACTTCAGATTATTCTTGCCATGGCAGTGGGTCTTTCGGTTTCATTACCTGATGCCTTATGGTTTCCGCTGGCCTGTGTACGGTTCCAACTTCAAGATGTGCGAGAAGGTGGCCGACAGCCTCCGAGACGTTTTTGTAGTATTGAATCACTCACCAAATTTTGTGGTTGGTGCTATTTTGTTGGCCATTTTGTCTGCGCAAGCAACCGTATTGTTTAGCGGCTTATTCTTTCCTAATCTAGCCGATGATAATCTGGAATACTAGCTAGAAGCAGAAATACCAACGTGCGCACAACCAAACAACGTAATTAGTCCACAGACTGGGTATGGACGATAGGTCACAACCAATCCAAGAACGAAATTACATCAGTGCGCCACCACCTCATTCCTCCTTCGCTGCATATGGATTACTTTTTCAATAAGTAATAATTCAACAAAACTTCGTATGCTTTTCCGACAACAATAGTTTAAGCAGTGCTCCTCATCTTTCCCCAGACTCAGCATTTTATCCTACGAAGACGGTGGTTAGAGGGTTTTGGGGTGGGGGGAAAAGAGGAAGGCAGCGAAGGAAATTTGAAGAAGTCTAAAGTGGAAAAATGCAGTGGAATTTCTTTCTTGCGGCAGCTGGGGCAATTTGTTTCGCATGTTAATTGAGGGTATGTAGGGCGCTTCGTGCCGTTGACTTTACTAATTTAACCTCAGGTAAGTTTAAGTAGACGACCTCCTTACCACCATCTTCATTTTTTTCAGAAACGTCAAGAAATTTGAGTCTTGTTGATCGGGTTTTATCTGCAATACGCTAAATGATAATACAGATACTGAATATATACAACTATAAATAAAAAATATTAACAAATTTTGAAACATTAAAATGTATATAGCATGTGCAAAATATTATGTTACTTAATTAAAATTGGTTTATTGATCGCATTAATAACGTTCAATTTTTCGTTAAGTTTTCATACCGACGTAATGTTGGCAATTTCTATTTTGGTTTTGTAATATTTTTTTATTTAAGTGAGTTACCCTCAATTTAGTTCACGATTTAAGGTTATCCATTTTTTGTTTTGATTTAGTTATTTTCAAATATTTGCACTTATTCGCGTGTTTATTTTTTTCGCTTTCTGTTGAAAAACATTATATCATTTAAATAATTATTCCTCTTCTTCCGTCTTTTATAAACGTAATGTTTTTATTCATATTTACTTTGTATTGGCCAAACTGTATACTCTTTATCATACCGCCAATTATGACGCCTCGACTTTGATCTCAACACTCCGGGTCTTGCCTGCAGGAAAGCCGCCCGCACTAACCCAGCCTACGTAAAGCTGAAGCGCTTACGTCAAGCACACATATAGCGTCCACACGCCTTCAGTCTTTATAAACGGGGTACTCATAGTTCTTGAAAAATCCTAAGGTAGTGAGGAGTAATGAGCGGGAAAATGTAGGAGGAGGGATGTACGCACGTGACCTCGCAATTAAATGAGTAGAAGATGAGAAAAAAGTGCTTAACTGAATACTTAAGTGGTAGGTAAACTATAGGCACCTTAAAGCATTTATATATGCATGCAGTGAAATAAGGTCATGAATGTGTCCTTGACACGAAATTGAAGTGAAGGTGTCTGTCTGAATACACTGTCGGAACTTCTCTGCATAAGCCTAAATATAGTCGATAAAGGGCCTAATGCTCAATAAATGGGCATGGTAGGACTTGTGCACTACTCTACAAGCGGCCTATTATTATCCAAATGCTAATCACTGCCTCACAAAAATTGGGAATGCATACTGGGTGTGACTCCTTAAAAAGCATACGTCGGCAGTACTTATAGTGTACTTAGTAATTGCATTAGTAAGCATGATTACTTTAATGCGCACTTTTAGTATCAGCTCGTAGCTACATCAGCATTATCTTAGTCCGTACAGTTCGATGGATCAAGTTGAGAATGGGGAAACCAAGACCAGCGCAGCTTTGCTTAGGAACCCAAGCATGCACTGACCCGAAATAGTAAAACCCAGATTCGCATTCTTTGTTCAGACCAAAGAGGATATGAGCCCTAGCTTTGGCTTAATCAGCTTCACCTCTGATAAATGGTGGCGTCAGTGCTATCGTCAGTACTACTACAATTCTTGTAAAGATTCAAGGGGTATGAGCCCAGTGCTGAATTTAATCAGTGTCACTTCTGACTTTCCAAACAGTCAGTAAAAGTACCAGAAAAGACTATCACCCAGCCACAGCCTATTAAGTACTGTAGGAAGTAGCATTATTGGTAGTAGCATTCCCATTCCTGGCTGACTAAAGTATGGCTAGACACTTCTACAGGTGAGTGAGGGTAGCCCATGCAGCAGTACCCGCGCAAAGTCTACGGTCACTAAACACGAAGATAGGCGAGGTTTCTGGCTGTGGCCTTCACCTTCTCCCTGCTCGGTCATCTCAACTTTGTTTTGTCACCGCTCGATGCAGTTGAGAGGATTTAGAGTGGGGTGGATGGCGACGCGTCTGCTTTTACTACACCTAGCCATAGTCACCATCCCTGCTCTCGGGCATATGGGGGAAATATTTGCTTGCGATGGTCAAGCTAACATGCACACATGTAGCCAATGCTTAACAAATTGATAAGTTAGGAATGGGTAAAGGCAAAATGTGACAAAAAGCTAATCAACTACCGGCTAACTTATAGTAACAGAGCGCGGGGCTGACAGAGAATACATGCAGACGGAAGCTGATTTCCTTGATTAACGTTCACCCGACCGCTGACGGTACTCAGTTGTCTCGCTCTGCCTGGTGCCTCGACAGAGACCCTTACAGTCGTAAAAGCTTCTAGCATTGCCAGCGAAGAGAAGACTGGAATGGCCATTTCTGGCTCATAAGCCGTCGTCAGCTAGCCTTATTCAGACTCAGGAACTGTCCCATCCGAACTTCGAACAAGTGACCATTTTGATCAGTCAAACGCATTTTTTTTCTAATTTATTCAACTTGCATGAAGCCAACGCTAAGCATGAATGCCAGCTGGAACCAGAAACACGACCAGGCGCTCGTATACAGCAGATGGTCAACATAATAGGCCTAGGATATCGGTCAGAAGCGCCCCAACTGACCGGAGTTTATCAGTTCCTGCTGCTATGTGACTGCTTGGCAATTGGCTGCGCGGTCCGCCACTAACGAGTTCCTGAACCGATCGGTGAAGGCCCATCCACTGGCAAAATGGGGTCATTTTTTGCAGGCATCAAAAGTATGTAGAAGACGAGCATGCGCACTTATTATACGCGCAAATGTCAGGTTCGAATAAAATAAAACTGCGGACAAATTACACATCTTAAAGCGGTTCGGCAAAAAGTGATTTTTAATTTGTCCGTGCTCTTATTAGCCATGAAACGTCAGCTATTAAGTATTTAAATAAAACTGCTAACTTCACATGAAGAATCTTGATAAGAAGAAGCTAATAACGCATATAATAATGCATACTTTTCTGTTTTTTTGTGTCTAACTATCGGCAAAATTTAACACTTTGACTGCGACTGCCAAAATAGCCTGTATGCCCGAACCTGCATGCGTATACCGCATATGACGCACGTCGCAGTCAAACAGTTAAAGAACCTTTTGCACGAGCCAAATAGGTTTCCTAAAAAATGTAAACAAAGTGAAATGATCAAAATGTAACTCTAGTTAAGCGCTTAATCTATTTCATTTTTCTCGCATTTGTCAAGAGCATGCTACCGGATTCGAGGGTAACACAAGCCCTCAGATTTTGAGCAGAAGTACATTTTGGGAATGCAATATTATGCAGACGCTGTTGCTTAAGATAGCTCTAGATAAGTAAACATGGAAAAATGTTCCTGGCTGGGCATCACATATGCCCTGGAGGAAGGCAATATTGGTTTGTTCTCATTAGCCAATTTTTCCCCGCAGGTTTCTTAGAAACACGAATTTGGACAAGCATACACTCAGTGTACCAGCTTCGAATCCCAGGCGATTCATACCTGGCATTGGTTAGGTCTGGCTGAAGACGGTTAATAAGCCTGAAATGTACATTTTAGTCTATTTCGTTCTTGTCGGTATCACTTGCCCCTATGCGACCTACCGCAAGGGCTTTAAACTTCACCAGCGCTTGCATGTTTCGTTACCTAATCGGTGAGGATCACTCTAGCACAAGAATCTAACCAACAGGTAATTGAGACATAATAAGTGGTTTGAAGCTTAGAACACGCATAAGCGACTGTCTGCAGATGATGTTACATAGTTCCATAACTGTACTGGACATTTTATCAATTTAGTTTATGGGGGCGTGAAATAGTAATTTGAGAAATTCATGCTTCTTAAGTAATAAAATATTAGGGCCTGTAGCTTTTTGGTCAAAAGCAGGTAGCCTGCCATGATTCAAAGGATTGGGGTTTATGCGGCGTGGTATTAAAGGTACTAACGTAATTTTGTCCCATTTGAAAACACGTTTCCGATTTTTCGCACATCTATTAGTACTGGTTAGTTCCATGTTATGCTTATTCCTTTGTAAGTACCATTTTCATGGTTAGCTCAACTGAGGAAACCAAAATGCAACCCATAAGGTCGTAAAGACCGTTGAATTGCTCAACATTAACTTTTCGCATGAAATAAAGCTTGTTAAACCCTAGAAAATGCGATCATCAGGCCCGCTTTCCTGCTAGGCAGTCATCACATGACGTTCTGCGTGAGTCGGCTGTTATAGCGGCCAGAAGTACTAATCGTTCACAAGTGTGGGTTCAGCTGGAGCTATTAACAACAAGCGTTCACAATTTCACTTCATCTGGAACTAATCACCATAACCTCGCAGGTCAAAGGGGGGCCCTGGAACCCCTGAGAGGAACCTACTGTCCAGTGTTTACTCCGATTTTAACCCTCGTTTTATGTCACCCATGTTCAGTCTTTGGCCAAAGAGGCAAAAATATGGCTTATTTAATAGTTTGCACTACTACAAACATCTTATAGGATAGACAATTCATAAGAAAATCCAATTGTGAACAACTTCATCGATTTTATAGAGGACTTTATTGAAGTCGCCTAGATTTTTGGCAAAAACATATGTTGCCAATAGAGGAGAATATACGTGTTCCAGGCAGCAGTTCCGAAGAAGAAGATGCAATCACTGGAACAAGGACTTTGGATTCCTGACGTTTCGGATTCCGTCGGGAATCCTTAGTCATAGGTAATCAAAAACAAGTCTGAGACATGCGCAGGAAAATAAAGGAAAATAAAGTCCTTGTTCCAGTGATCGCATCTTCTTCTTCGGTATCTGCGCATGTCTCAGAACTGTTTAAGATTACCTATGACTAAGGATTCCCGAAGGAATCTGAAACTTCAGGAAAATAAAGTCCTTGCTTCAGTGATCGTATCTTTTTCTTCGGAACTGCTGCCTGAAACTCGTATATTCTCCTCTATTGGCAATCTCTTTGAGCGCGATGCACTCAGGTCGGCTCGTCGGTGGGAAACGTTTGCCCTTCGAGAGTCATCTACTTTTGCGCAGATCAGATTCCTGCACAGGTGTCTCGATTATAATGTGCTACCGGTCAATACAGAGTTAGCGAGATGCAAAGTTTTTAAGCACGGCAGAGAGATGATCCGAGTGATCCTTCAAGACTGTCACGTGAGGCTTCGCAAGTACTGTCAGAGGATCAACGAAGAGAAGGCAAAGTGCTTTAAGTTCATGGGTGAGAATGGCACACAACTGCTCCAGCAGAGGGTGGCGAAACCAGCCCGCGACCAAAAAACGAAACGAGAGGCAGCATTGGAAATGAAGTTTCGCAAGCTACCTCACCCGAATTCATCCAAAGATGACAAATCGCTGCACAATCTGTCATCCAATAAGCTGACGGAAGAACAAATGTAGGTGTTAAGGCATGAAGCTTCATTTAATACAGCTGATGCCAGACCTGCCAACATGGTTGCTGCTGTAGAATCAATTCTGAGCCAAACAGAAGCAACAGACGAAACGAAAAAACCTCATGCGTCATAAGATGTCGTCTCTCGTCATGGCACGTCGACCACGCGACGCTCTCTCCAAGGTCGAACGTAAGGCACTTAGAGAACTCAGAGCCGACAATGACCTCGTTATCGTGCCGGCGGACAAGGGGTGGTCTTCTGTCGTATTGGACAGGACAGACTACATTCACCAAGTTTAGACTTTTTTGGACGATCGTCAGTCCTACGTCCCGTGCAAATTCAACCCCATTAAAACGCTGACACGCGAGATCAACACAACGCTGTTGGCAATGGAGAACTCAGTTGCAATATCACCAATTGATCGACGCATGGCGAGAGCGCAAGAAACGGCCCTGGTCCGCTTCTATGGTCTCCCCAAGGTGCACAAAGAGGGCGCACCCCTCCGGCCAATCGTATCTCTCAAAGGAACTCACTCCTACGGACTGACAAAGTGGCTGTTCCGACGGCTCAAATTCTTGACCGCTGATTCAGGCACAACAGTCAGGTCGTCCACACAATTCTTGGAGAAACTTAAAGGGGTAAGTCTCCAGCCAAATGATATCATGGTTTCCTCTGATGTCAGGTCCCTTTATACTTCTATTCCACAGGACCTGGCCGTCGAGAGTATCTAACTACTCCTTCGAGAAAAATACGATGAAACGGAGAATCGCCTTGGGCACGCTCAAATCCTCCAGCTCCTGAAGTTCTGTCTGAAGACTTACTTTACCTTCAATGGAACTATCTACGAACAGGTGAAGGGCGCGCCTATGGGTTCGCCTATTTCCGGACTCATAGCAGAGGTGATCCAGCAACGGCTGGAGTTGCTGGCTTTCCGACACCACAGACCGAAACTCTGGGCTCGGTATGTGGATGACAACTTCGTCGTTCTTGAGCGGGATCAGGTGCTGACATTCAAAGAACTTCTAAACGCCGTCTTCCCGGACATTCAATTTACGATGGAGGAAGAAGAAAACAACCAGCTGGCCTTCCTGAATGTCCTCATTTGCCACAGAGACGATGGTGGCCTTAAAACTAAAGTGTTCAGGAACGCAACTATGCAAGTCCTGAACTACAATAGCAACAATCCAATTGGTCACAAACGCAGCTGCGTAAGAGCGCTATTCTGGCGCGTTGAAAGGCATTGCAGCGAAGGGGACGACAAAGTTGCAGAATTACAAATGGTTACCCGCGCAATTTTGTCAACCAGTGCATACGCAAACGAGAGACGAAGCCACGTCCAGCTGGTCCAAACGTTTGGCGAGCTCTTCCGTACGTGAAGAATGTATCGGAAGTGGTCAACCCATCTACTCACCCACCTTGGAGTTGGAGTTGCACAAAGGCCGGAAGCAACCATCAGGCGCCGGGTCATGAGGCCGGAAGACCCACTGCCACGGCAGGTTACGGCTGGAGTCGTTTACCGGATCTGGTGTAGTTGTGGACAAAGCAACTACGTCGGAGAAACCGGGAGATTACTCCGGACGCGAATTGCCGAGCATGCAGTGGCGGTGAGGAAGAAAAACGTCAACACCCAGGTTGCAGCTTACTCAACGGGACCCGGCCATATTTTCAAGTTTGAAGAGGCTGAAATCCTCGCAAGAGGGGACAACCGCATGAGCCGCAAACTGCTCGAGTCATAGTTCTCAGGCTCCCAGTCCATCAACAAGCGCAACGATTGGACGTTCCCATACGGTGTACCGAACAATTTCCTGAGCAAGAAGATCAGTCACATGGGAAGGA
This sequence comes from Ligula intestinalis, assembly GCA_036362985.1. Lineage (NCBI taxonomy): Eukaryota > Metazoa > Platyhelminthes > Cestoda > Diphyllobothriidea > Diphyllobothriidae > Ligula > Ligula intestinalis. The sequence goes on along the minus strand of JAYGXS010000003.1, from coordinate 3,160,340 downwards.
CTGGGTGCAATTCTGACGACAGCATCCGACGCGGACAAGAAAGCTGTTGCAATAAAGGAGCAATTACCGGACCAATTAAGACCTCCAGTGGTGGCTACAGGAACGGACAATCATAGTACGCATGCGGGTGACCGCTGTGAATTATAAATACAGTCCAATCTGTGCAGGTATCACCCCTTATCTGCGCATGTCTCAGACCTGTTTGCGATTACCCATGACTAAGGATTCCCGATGGAATCCGACAGGTCAGGAAAATAAAGTCCTTGTTCCAGTGATCGCATCTTCTTCTTCGGAAAAACACATGTTTTGGCATTTTTCATTTGCTAAGTAGGTGCGGTTTTCGTGTGGAGGTGGATTCTAGATAATATCTTAGGAAATCCTTCCTCATCAGCTAGCTTGCTGTTCCTAAAGACCGCTGAATCCACTTTGTTTTAGTTGTATTTGTCAAAAGCATGTGACCGGGTTCAATGAAAACGCAAACCCCCCAGATTTTAAGAAAGAAGCCCAATAAGAAAGGCCTTATTTTGCGGACGTTCTGACTAAAAATAGCAACAG
>JAYGXS010000003.1:3147698-3154785 GCA_036362985.1 Ligula intestinalis | reverse complement strand
ATTGACCAATGAGAATAAACTATTATTGTCTTCCTCCGGGAATTCTTCTTCGCGTGTTTACGCATTTGTTGCTATTTTAAACCAGAACGTCCGCAAAATAAGGCCTTTCTTAAATGGGCTTCTGCTCAAAATCTGGGGACTATTGTCTACCGAGTTGGTCTGATTTTAACCCTTCTTAATGTCACCCATCTTCAGTCCTTGGCCGAAGAGGCCCCAATATGGCTAAGTTAAAAGTTGTTCTGGCTACCAAGATCCTATAGGATGAAGGATTCATAAGAAAATCTAATTGTGTACAACATCACCGATTTACTAGAGAACTGTATTGAAGTCGTCCAGATTTGTCGTAAAATCATATTTTTCACATTTGTCGTTTGTTAGGCAGATGCGGTTTCCGTGCGGAGTCGGATTCTAGATGATTGCTTAGAAAATGCTGCCTGGTCAGCAGGCTTACTGTTCCGCAATGGTGGATTCTATACGAGCAGTAAGTTGGGTGGATTGAATTCACGGCGCACGGTGAACCTCGTATCTCAATGGTAGAGCACTGGCTGCACAAAAGCTCTCCCTGTTGCGTAGGTCAACTGAGTCAAACAAATCTGCCAAACTGTCCTATCAGTTAATTTGCTTTCATTGAATCAAAGCTTTCATTTAAAGTATTGTAACGTTTTAGCAGCGGGTAAACTCGGAACGCTACAATCATCAGGTCAAAAGCAGTAGGTACTGGAATGGTGGATTCACTGTTTACAGAACTTTCAATTGCTGTCGCAGGCAGCATTGGCTACTGGCGAAGCCGGGGTTATTGTTCACTGCATTGAGTCATGCCTGGGTGAGATTTAAACAGTCGTGGCAGCCACTTTTTTATTTTATGGAGCTATTTCAAGCACTCTTTAGCTAGTGTGTCGCACTTTCCGAGGGCTTCTCGTATAGTATGACCCACGCTGCATCAGTCGAGGGGAAACATGTCAAAGTGACTCTTAAGAGTGCGTCTTAGCTGTCCACATTGTAATTTTAAAAAATCTGTATTCCATATGTTGTTACTGTAGTCACTTTAAACACAGTCATGCACGTCAGTGTCAGGAGCAACCTATCGAGCCATAATTTGCAAAGCCTGCACAATTTGCAAACCATCAGTGATTTATGTGACCAAGCTAGCTTCTTCTCCGGGAACATTTTGGTTTGCTGGTCACAGAATGCGTACTTTTCCTACAATTCACAATATAGTACGGCCTTTCCTGCACTGTTTTAGGTTCCTTCTGTCAGCCGTAGCAACGGGCTTTGGTATTTTGCATGATTAACTGCGCGTACCGTCCTCTCCAATTGGCCGAACGAAATGATATATATCACTTCTTGGTTGCTAATTTACTCCGCTAAACGGCTAAGGTTCAGCCTGGGGGTAAAAAATGGTCGCCCGTGCTGCAAACAGCCTCCAAAACAAAAAGTAATTTAGTCGTTACTATGTGAGTGCTGTATTGTGTTCGGATTTGCATGTTCACTAAGAATTATTGTCAAGTGGGTGCTAATATAGGCGGAAGGAAGGCCAGCTTCAGAAGCCAAAAAACAAAAAGTCATATTTGTAGAAGGGACGCGCTGTCCTTTCTTAATTTGGACCAGGTGCAGAGGAAGTAACCATCTGAAAGTCCAAGTCTGGCGTGGCCGATATGCCGCTCTGCGTTTTTACAGGATTCTCCGAAGGGTGCTGACTGATTTTTTGAATAGCTTTTGAAAAATTGAAATTCTTTTCTGCTTTGTAGAATTTTTGTTAAATGGACAATGATCTTCACTAGGTGATGTATAGTATTTAGTTTTCTTCTTTTCATATTGTTCTGTGGGGCAGCGAGCGCCGTTCTGTATCACAAACTACAGAATATTAAAACAATCACTGCAATTATAGTTTATTATCTTCTAATATAGCATAAAATATGTTGTTCGTAACGCACTGATCGAATCTTTGAATTTCGGAGTAAACTTGAAACGCATTGCTTGTTTGCTGGGTTTGATAGAAAATCGAAAGTGTGTCACCATTTTTATCGATTAAGTGTATTGATCGATAATGTCTAAAGAGTGCAATTCGTAGAATTATAAGGGCGTAATGATAAAATATGATATTGATAAGTTTTCTAACATGAGTTTTAGCTCGGTCATAATTCTACCTAAGCGGCTGCAAATATCACAAGAGCTTGCGGAGAAAGATCAGCCAGTTAACGAACAGTATTTGGTTAGTTCAAAAAATCTGTAATGAACCTTCTCCGAAATGCTTGCAAAGAATAGATAGGAGAAGAAGAAGAGGAAGAAGAAGAAGAAAAAAAAGAAAAAGAAAAAGAAATAGAAGAAGAAGAAGAAGAAGAAGAAGAAGAAGAAGAAGAAGAAGAAGAGGAAGGTAGAGTACGGTCATGCAATCTCACACTACAAGTGTGATTTTAACCGTCGAATAAACCTTGGCTAAGGTGTCTGTGAAATTTTTGACGCACCTGCTGTCCGTAGTCTAATGATGTCTGATCAGCTAAGGCAAATGGGTAGAAGAAAAGGCTACAAAATGGGTCCCTTATGGAGTTAGTAAAACTTAAATTTAGCCGTTTGGAATGTTTTAGGTGCTATTCCTGTGAAACGCTACTGAGGCATTTCCTGATCAAAGTACTGACATGGAAAGAAAGGCGAATCCTTTATGATAAAGTTAAGCAATCAAGAGCAGGACATGACTTTGACGTAGCCCCAAAACCTTCCTGAAAACGAAGTTTCCTCAGCAGACGTTTTTGATAGCAGCCGGACGGTGGGATATCGGTGCGATTACAATTTTCATCGAGGCTGATAAAAGTGCCAAAGCAGAGGCTTAATACAAGTTAATCTTAGAAATTCATGTTCACTTCAAAAAATGAGACCTGTGCTAGTGAATCCACCTGACTTAATTCTGCTCCATGATAGAGCACAGCCAGGATGGAACAGCAAAACAGTGACCTGGAGAACGAGGTTTTTCCACATCCTCCAAATCTTTCACTTACTGAATAACAGTTTTTTTTCAAACTCTTGACATTCGTTAGCAAGAAAGCTTTTAAAAACAAAACAGCGATTAAAAACTGAATTTGCATATTTCTTAGCATCGAAGCTAGTGACTGTTTATTCGCAAGGCCTAAATGAACCTATTCGTCGATGGCAGTGATTCAAAAATGTTCAGGGATCGAGCATACTCTGAGAAATGTTAGCGTGTTTAGTCATTAATGTTTTTAATATTAATCTTTTAGTAGAAATCTCTCTCTGATGGTAAAAATGTCCTAAACATATTAAACTTTGTTTCTAAAATAGGCCATTATTTCAGAAACAGTCTAATCTTAATAACATTTCAAGACAGCTGTTGAAAACCTTTTACGGAAAAAATGTCATCTAACGATTTTTGATTTACTGAATATTAAAAAAAATAGAGAATAAGATCACATTTAGGACCAGCCTGTACTTACGATATCTTCTTAGATGTACTTATCATTCACTACATACACAGGTCCAGTTTACTATTCGGTTTTTGAATGTTAATTTACGACAATAAGGCGCATTATATCCCGGCAGCTCGGACTATTTTCCGAATTCGAAACAATATTCTTAATGGAAAAGAGGTGGCATAGAATGTTCGACAGCGACTAAATCGTCACAACTACGTAATGTTTAGTTAACTTTTAGGAAAGTTCATTATTCATTTTTCCCAGGCTAAAGAGTAAAAACTAATTATTAGAACGCAATCTAAGTTTCTGCCCAGTTGATTAAAAACAATGAAAAGCATGACGTACTCACGAATTTTTCAACGCCGATTAAATCGAATGACATAATTACCTATAAAGAACGTTGGTGAAAAAAGAGTAGTCTTAATATCAATAAAACGGTTGGTCTTTCGTGCCGAAACACACTACGTCGCATACTAAGGTGAGAGAAGATAATGAAGAAATATTGGACTTCAAGCGTTTTCAAGGCAGTATAAACTAGACATTAAATTGACACAACATGAAAGGTCGAACTTATGGCATGGTATAGGCACATGCAGGGGTTGTATTTTAACTCTCCACTATCCTTTAAGCGCAGAAATGATGCCTCAATGACAGAGCTTGGAACCAAAGAAATTCCCGCTGTCTACCGAGAGCCTTATATTGCATGCATTGATAATTTGTTTATCGATACCAAAAAAAGCGTAATGTATATGCGTGACTGACTGTCAAAGTTCAGTTTCTATCTTGGCAAGGAAAATTTTGCCGCCCATCCGGTGATATCAGCCAAATATATGCACGCATTGTTCTGCTTTTATCATTTAACATATAGTAATTTTCCTTGACAGGTTTATGGAACGTGCGGTTTTCTGCTTTAGAACATTGGCTGACATGTTGGGTTGATTTCTAAACTTAAATAAATAAATAAAAGGTATGCGTTGTTTGACATTCATCAATTATTTCACGCCATCGTAGTTGCCGTGGGCATTTTGATCAAGAATACAGTTATGAAACATTAAATGGCCTCAAGATGTTTCGAAGCCAAATCCAAACGGCCTAGACTTCGGTATACCCAGGGCTCGAAGCCCCTGACATAAAGGTCTTACCACCGTCTAAACTGCCATACTGTCCCTTATGATGGATCAGCGAAAGATTTAGACATGTCAGGTGAATAAACTTATTGTCTCTGTGATTACATTTACTGCTATCTGGTACTCCGTTTTCAAACTACCCTGACAAATTGCCTACTTTCATAGGATGTACCAACGGCATGGGAGTAGATCAGTAGTTTAATTGTTTTACAAAATGACTGTATGTTACTAGTTCCTTAATTTAAACTCAACTTTTGAACGCGATATACATCTACGGAATGCAGTTATCATAGCGTGCATTTGAATAAATGTATACGCTGTCAACGAATATTCCGACCCGTATAGGTTTTGTAGAACACTTCTGGATAGAAAGACTCAAGATGCTACCACCGCGCGTGCTCTAACCTTTAAGTGACAGTAAACTCTAACGGTTTCTCTTACTCGTTTAGATAAGCTTTCAATTAAGGTAGAAAAAAAGCTTTTAGATAAAATGTTAAATAAGCACGTGAATTTATCTACAAATGGCTTAGTTCCTATTTCTTACTTCGTAACATTTCGGTAACTCCTATCTTAGGTTCCCAGGTAGACCACTTGATATCCCACATACTTCTTAGGTTTTTATTCACCGTCACTGCTGAACAAAACACGTCGTTGAGGGCTGGGTGGTTATTCCAGCAGGTTTCTATCGTAATTTTCTAAGAACGATCATCCGCTAGATACGATGACTTGGTACAGTTCATTTTTGCGTATCGCAATCTTGCCTTGTTGTGGCAAGTGGTACAAGGTCACTGTCACTAGAATAAAAAAATTACCATTTTCGACATTTGCCTCATCTCTTTTCCAAGCAAGTTATTAAAGATGCCAAGGCTTCCCGTAAAAACTATGTTGTGTATGGCGAGGAGGCAACACCTGAAAGTGCCGCTCAATAGCTTTTGATACAGCAAACAAAATGACACGTTTAAGGGCGCATTGTGCTATGAGTGATCGTTTGCTTCCGATAAATGGACTTTTGACAGACGATGGTAAGCAAACAAAAGGAATAGCGGCTGGATGGAAAAGTGCTAAAGCTCCGGCCACATGTTATGTTACAAAAGGAAAAGCCTCGAAGCTTCCACGCCAATTTGCTCATTCAATAATGAAGCGTCCCTGTACCCAACTTAACGTCTGCCTGTCGCATACGCACTGGCGATAATCAACAGTGCTTTTAGTCCGAAAACGCACACTTAGGAGTGAAAAAGACCGTGCTCAGAGAGCAGCAAGAGAACATTAAAATAGTTCCTTTATTCTCAATTTGGTACATGCCGTGAGAAAAGGGTTCTGTTAAGCTAATGACGGAGACCCTGTGGACCAGATTTTTGAATTATATGTTGCTTACTTTGACATTTCAGTTTGCATCGTGACAGGAAAAGAAATGGCGACGTCTTGAGCAGCTCGTGCCGTTTCAAAATGTGAACAACCAAAAATATTCGTGTTTTTACGCACAAATACGGAGAAGAAGAAGACTCGATCGCTCGATCGATCACTCTTCTTATCAATTGCTTCCTGGGACACGGATGTTCGCTTGTATTGGCACACAAAATACTCTCGTTGTCTTTTTCTGCTTTCATACTTGTACTTTTATTTATAGAGGCTCATGTAAATTAACGATAGAGACCCAGCAGACCACATTTTGTAATAAAGTGTGACTGAGTTTGGGATTTCAGCTTGCATCTTGGCAGGGAAAAACTTCGTGACGTCTTAAGTTGCTTATCTGATTTCTAATGTGATATAACCCAAAAACGTCATATTTTGACACACCAATACTTTCTCTTCTTCTTTTGCCTTCGTCCTTTGAATTTGATATATTTTTCTTGCTTCAGGAAGACAAGTAAACGGGACGTGGCGGTTTTCTGCTTTTGAAAATCCGCTTACATTTAAGATTGACTTGCGAATTTAAATAAATGAATAAAATATATGGGCCTTTTGACATGCATCAATTATTTCCCACCGTCTTAGTAGTCGTGGGATTTTTAACTACAAATATACTTATGAACGATTTGGTGGCCTCAGTATGATTCGAAACTAAAGCCGAACGGACTAAATTTGGGATGCCTAGAGCTCCAAGCACCTGATCTATAAGGCCCACAGTGAAGGCGTTCATTTTTTATCTCGCATGTCTAACCAGCGACGAGACTGCCGGCCGACTTGTCTCTGATGATGGTTCAACAAAGGATTTCGAAACGTCAGGCAAAATGCATTGTTGCCTCAACGATCACACTTACTTCTTCCCAACTTCAGAAAATTTCAGGATGGGATACTTCGTTTGAAAATTGTCTTGGCAAAGCAAACGCATTAATAGGATGTGCCAACGACATAGGAGATGGTAAACATCTCCGGACTGCAGTTTAATTATGTCGTGCATTTCAAGTCATGCCGGTGCTGTCAACAAACATTCCGCGTTAGATAGATCTCGGCGAACACCTCTAGACACGACAACTCCGGATGCTGCCTCTCCAAATACCATCATGCAGATTGCGCCAGAATTCGTGCAACATG
>JAYGXS010000003.1:3027698-3142698 GCA_036362985.1 Ligula intestinalis | reverse complement strand
TTATCGTTCGCACAGCGGCCGGAACTGGACATGTGGACTCTTCCACCCCTGAGTTATGATGTAAGACAATCTGCTACGTATTCACAGTATTCATGGTGGTCATTTAGAAGGGAAAACGCGGCATCTTTAAAGGCAATATGCGTGAAGATTCGAGGTCCAGATATGATATCGTTTTCACTATCCCCTAAAGAAGAGGAAGAAGAAGGTACGAGTACATGGACCGATTTATTTTGAGACTGACGTTTCGGACACTCTCTCGATTCCATCGTCAGAATAACTGGATGGTTGTTCCTGTTCGCTGGGACTGTTGCAGCCTTACCACGTGCCTGTTTTTATATCCGCGCTCGACGCGCTCGACCTGCCTGATCGATATTGATTGACCGTGATATTGATCACTGGTGAGCTCGTGGGATTTCTGCTCACTGATCGGCTGGCGCAAGTCAGCGTACTGGCTGACGTGTTCATCGTCGACTGACGAGTGTTCCTGCCCGCCTGAGTTGATGTCAACCTCGTGGGCGCGGCGGTGATGTGGTTCCTGGCCGGCTTCTCTACTTTGTACTTCCGAAGTCGGTTCTATTCAAAACTCAAGTTTATTTTGCCCTCTTGTTGGCCTTGTTCGAACTGACTTGAGCCTTCTGCACAACGCCTGGTAGGCGAGATAGAGGTCTATGGCTCTGTTGAGTGTGCCAGTCGAAGACCAACTTTCCAGCAGCAATCTAGCCCTTTTGTCATTGGCTCGGGCAAGGATCCTTGCTTTGTCAAACGCTAAGACGTGGTTCTTCTGTTGTGCGTGGGCATAGCCCATATACTGCTTATCGTTGCGGTCGATTGCCTCTTGATGCTCGTGCAATCTTGTGCCCAGGCGTTTGCCCGTTTTACCAACATACCTTGCAGCAGAGTCTTGGCACGGTATGCTGTAGAGCACACCGGATTGTTCTGTCAACGGTAGCGGGTCTTTGGGCCTCATGATCTGCTGTCTGATAGTTGACTCCGGCCCTTGACGGTTGCAAGAAACAAAAATTATCCCAAAATAGTCATCTCTTCTAGTGAATGACAAAGTTCACATTGTAAACTGTTGGTCTGACCACCAAGGACGCTTTCAAATGACACCCCCCCCCCTGCACTCCCATAACGGCATGTTTGCTCAGTGGTGACAGCGTAGCATAACCTGATAATTATAAGGTCAAGGCAGGCAGCTGAAAGGACATCGAAGGGATGCACTCACCAAGGTCGGCAGTGAACAATTATTTTTGCAACGCATTCATACCAGGAACTACACATTTATTTTCCTTTTGTAACAACATGAACAGCTGTTACATGGCTGAGAAAAGGTAAAAGTGGGAAAATAAACAGCTGTATTCTGGCGCACATGGTTGATTCCGAACATCATTTTGACCCCAACGGAGCCTTCCTGCGATCCAGAAGGTTCCGCAAAATTATCAAAAGTACCTGGGTGGCGCCTGCTAGAGACAGTAGAATCGAACTCTATCAGGTTCATGTAGCCAGCATTGTATGCACAAACGAACCTCCTACAAGCTCCGCTTCTGACGTGGCCGACAGTCAGGCCAGAACATTTGCAAGGTAATTAAAACTATACAGATGGACGGGGTTAAATAGTGTAGTCTAATTACAATTCATCGTTTACGCGTCGCCCGCATGGCGAGTTCGGCGTTTAGAGGTTTGTGCGTCCGAGGAGGGGAGGAGGGGTAGGGAGGGTAATTGGGTTAGGTTGTGGGGTTGATCAGATGGCAGATGCATGGGAGGATAATTGCTGCTATTTGTGCACAGCGAACGACTGTCACTGGGGCGTGGGGGCAAAGTGCGATCGTCACCTGTCGTCAGGGTCGGCCACGGAAGTGAAAGGGCTTCTGTCAGTTTCTTCTGACAACACAGCACCGGATTCTCTAGCCGTATAGCTACTGCTTCGGCTGTTGCAAGCACCCTTTGGCGTAGGCCCATGGAAAAGTTGACTGGTGTCCGGTAGACAACCTGAAAGGCTTTGTTAGTATCGACTCGATACGCGACTATAACGCGGACACTGACGCTCTGGTCGCGAAGTTTAACAACGCGCACCCATCTCTCAAATTTACTGCAGAGACAGAGGAAAATGATGAAATTTCGTTTCTTGATGTCCTTCTGCGAAGGCAAGATGATGGATCGATTCTGCGTAGAGTCTTTCGAAAGAAAACCTGGACGGGACAATACACCAACTTTCACAGTTTTGTCCCCCTAAATATAAAACGAAATCTAGTCCAGGGACTAGCAGCTAGAGTACGAAAGAGCTGTTCTCCCGAAACTGTGGAAGCAGAGCTCCAGCAGCTGCAGCAGATGCTTATCGAAAATGGATACCCGGAGAGGTTCATCCTCAGGAATATTGGCGAGCGAGCCAAAAAGCCTGATACCTTAACAGCAGCAAAGAAAGACGTTTTCATAAGACTGCCTTTCTCGGGCGATGCAGTAAGCGAGCTGGTCAGACGGCGTCTAAGAACTGCAATCGCTAGCGCTTTCCCCGCGGCGAACTTACGGCTGTTTTTCACGAACTCTCCCCTCCTACGATTAGGAGGAAAAGACCGACTCTCGTTGAAGGCCACATCCATGTGTATTTACTCTTTCACTTGCTCCTGCGGAGCAAGATACATAGGCCGAACAACGAGGCGCCTGGAAAAGAGGGTACGTGAGCATATACCGGCCTGGTTAAATAAAGGTGAAACTAGATCGATTTCGAGTTCTACTCTCGCACATCTCGTCGATGCGAATCATCGAGTCGATACTAACAAAGCCTTTCAGGTTGTCTACCGGACACCAGCCAACTTTTCCAAGGGCGTACGCCAAAGGGTGCTTGCAACAGCCGAAGCAGTAGCTATACGGCTAGAGAATCCGGTGCTGTGTTGTCAGAAAAAACTGACAGAAGCCCTTTCACTTCCGTGGCCGACCCCGACGACATGTGACGATCGCACTTTGCCCCCACGCCCCAGTGACAGTCGTTCGCTGTGCACAAATAGCAGCAATTATCCCCCCATGCATCTGCCATCTGATCAACCCCACAACCTAACCCAATTACCCTCCCTACCCCTCCTCCCCTCCCCGGACGCACAAACCTCTAAACGCCGACCTCGCCATGCGGGCGACGCGTAAACGATGAATGGTAATTAGACTACACTATTTAACCCTGTCCATCTGTATAGTTTTAATTACCTTGCAAATGTTCTGGCCTGACGATGATTTGCTGAAAACATATGTTTGCCAATCTTGACTTTTTTATCTTCGTAACTCTGAAAGGATTTAGAAAGTTAAGGTTAGAGGGGCGACGAAAACTCAAAGAGACGATATGAACACTCAGTCTGTACCGGGCCAAGCCCTTCTTCCCTTCCCTTTTAATACAATTGGCTCAAGAGCCGCCCTGAAACGAAATGACAGTAATTTACCCCCTCATTCCACCTTCCATGGGGCTGAAGGATTAGTTTGCACAGAGGTTCCTCTTTTTTCGAAGTAAACAGCAATCTTACCTCTGTAGCGCTGTCGCCATGCCCGCAAAGCGCAAGTGGCTTCGCTACTCTACCTCTTTGTGGACCAGCCAATCACAGGTGCCGTTAACTTCTATTGGCGAAGTAGGTGATCGATCGTCCAGTGACTCACTCTCGTATGACGTTTATTCACTTACGCCCACAGCACAGTTCCTGTACACAATAAACAACTCCTACTGGTCTTACCCCTCTTCTTCCTGTACGGAACCTGGCGTGATAATTGTAGTGTCCTGAGCACACTAACGGCTTCCATTCCTACACCTCTGCTTGGCGTCTGCCGCGTCCCTAGAGTAACACGTCATGCTTACATTTTGGCGCCTGTCAACGGCTTGCAACGCCTGTCTTTGAGCCTTCATTTGCAGATTCCAGAAGGCCTGTCACAGAGTGAATTGTTGAGACAAACTGTCATATGCGAGAGGGCAGATAAAGAGAAATCGAGAGACTGTTTTTTAGCCGTCCAACTAGCCACAACGCAGTAAGCGATTATGACTGAACGCACTGTAAGTCGTGTAAAAAACTGCAACTTCGGGTTGGTGTAAAGGAGTAAAGGCTAAGACGGTTGACTTTAACTGCTAGGATATTCCAGGTCCAGGCCCAGTTCCTTGGGAGATGTGAAATGTCTTCGGAAGGCCAGAGTATTTAGAACAATATATTATGTACAAAAAAGTTATAAGGAAGTTGCCACTCGGTCCAGCAGGGCGAGAGTGGGCGTTCCCCTCACAGCGGATTCCCAAGTGTCCGTGACAGAGGAATGGAGAGCACTTCCGGGAGGATGATTGGCCACGGGCGCTTCGGTGCGCTAATGAGCAAAACCTTTCTCGCTTGCGTTTGTGCGCCTCAGCTGCCTCGCATGCGGACATGGGCCGAACGGGTCGAGCGACTGGGCGACCAAGATTGTACCTGCTAGATCACGTATGTGACGTCAAGCGTTTGAAGTGGGCTGTAGGACCACTACAGTGTCAAACCGATCGCCTGCGTGGGCGGGGGGATCGAACCAGAGCGCATTTGGGGCTGTCCGCGCCCTAGTAACGCTTGTCCTATACATATTTGTGGTTTTTTCAGGTGTGATTTTCCCTACAATTGCCTCTGCTTTGACGAATATTGTGTATTATTCGAAATTCTCGTCTACAATGTCTCTGTCGCTATTTTGTGTAGCAGCTAAGCATTTCCTAAATAGCAAAATATCGAATTACAAAATCGTGCATTATCGACATTCGCTTGTTGCCAGCTGATCAGTTTATTTGCTTTATGATGCCGTAAAAGCATTATTGCATATCGCAGGTGAATATTTGACAGTGAAATTGTTGCTTGTGCACACAGGCTCTTTCAATTACGCAATCGAATCGGTAACAGAAGTGGAGCGTTGAAGCTTGTCCGTTTGCGACATAACGTGTGACATGAACTTTTGAACTTTTGCCATCAATCTTTAGTTATTGAAGATGCTTTGGTTGTACCATTCAGGGTTTCCACCAATTCAGCGTTTATGCTCACAATCTTCTGTCAAAAGTGCAGTTATCGACGGCTGATGGTCATTCGTAACAAAATGCGCCGAATGCCTCGGTATTCAAATTAAATTACGTATGCACCTTTTCGCAGAAAGAATTATTCACGCTCCCCCCTCCTAATTGTCTGCAAGGACTGAAAAACAGTATTTGAGAGTCAATCGAAAGGAGAAGGATTCAGTAAACTTTATTTTACTGAACGCTAATTAGCTAGCTAGTAAACGTCCCTGCAGCATGGCAACGAATGCCCTATTTACAGCCACTATTGCCAATTTAGACAAAGTGGCCAAATATCCACATGATTATATCCGTTGTGCACAAAAATGACGACACGAAGTAAAATACCAAGAATCACACATTTTTCCGCTTTTCTGTGCAGTCTGTCTTTGCATGGAATTCCTCAGTCGTTCGTGCATACACCAGGGCAATCCATCAATCGAACATCAACCCCAAAGTGATGTTTGCGAACCTCAGTACTTGTGGACACACTTCCATGCTTGCCTGTAAGCATAAAAATGGCACGCAGAAGGGGGCGACCCACTCTCAGAGAGTTACTGCACCCATTCTCATCAACAGCCAACCAGGGGCTATGACAGGTCAATTGGACAGAGGAGATATATTTGAGATAATTATAGGAATTCCTTCACTGGAATAATGCAAACATTATTTAGGCTATCACGAGGCGTCAACGGTCACGCCTGGCAGCTGTGAAGATAATTCAAGCCTTTACCACTACATAAACTGTTGTGATGAGTGATAACAGTGTCTCGAATCAGTGGATCGTTCCACTTAGACGCCACAAAAAAAAACATGGCGAACCCCTCCTTATGTATGTCATGTGTCTGAACTCGTTGATAGGCATCTGAGAAAATACTCTGCATACACAGCTTATACACATATCGCTGGGGGTTGAGTAAGTTAAACCCTAGCAATTGCGATCTTCAGACCATGATTCCTCAGTGGAGAAGACGGCGGTGGAGGGCAGAATAGTAGAAATAGTACATTGTATACACAGAGGAACGAAGAATAAGCAGGACGAAGGTCGACTACGGAGAGCACGACCTTCCGATGGAGTGGCGTGATCCAAAGTGCGGGAATAATTACAAGGGCCCAGAGCGGGCATTCTGTGAGGCAGCTTCAGGATGCTGATTGGCCCGACTATTCTGGGGTGCGCCCCAGCTGCCCAAGGGCAAATGTTACGCCTCGCATGCGGACATCAGCCATCGCGCTGGGTCAAGCGACTGGGTGGCCAACATTGTTCCCGAGAGACCACGTTTGTGGCGTCTCGCGTTTGAAGGAGGTGGACTATAGCACCGCTACACGCACTAAGGATCGGGTTGGCTATCTCGATAATAAAAAAGTCTTTTACAAGATCCCATGCGAAGCTTGTGATACCATATACCGTGGCCAAACAGGAAGGACAGTCTCCAAACCTTCACGGGCACCAACTGGCAATGAAAAGATGTGAACAATTATCCACAGTGGCTATGCATAGCCTTTATACAGGAAAGTCCTTCGCATGGGACAAAGGACGCATCGTCGGAGTTGGCCCCTTCTAAAGAGGCCGAAGGTATCTTGAGGCCATGCACTCTAATGATCTACGCATCAACCGACATATCGAGTTGAATGTAATTTGCAAAAATATCAAACGACAACGGTAGAGACGAAAGCCGAGCAATACAGCCTGGCATAAACCAAAACTGGCAATCAGCGATTACTTCTGGTGACTATTGATTTTTTCTGCATGCTGGAAATGTTAATTTTTCGCCGTATATTCTCTCTTGTGTGAAGTGGAGCTGGGAAACTAGTTTCATAAATTTACTGAATACGCTTACCTTGTTTTTCCAAAGCACAGCTTTTCTTCAAATAATATTTCTTGGGATGCTTGATTTTCAATTTCTGCACTTTTGTAAGAGGAGGGCGCGTGTCGTGCAGGGTCCGGTTTCGCCACGTTTCTGAACAACCTCTACTGGTCTTACCCCTTTTCTTCCTATAGGGAACTGTGCCTGATATTTGTGGTGTTTTTAGCCCACTTACACCTGACGAACGCGGTCACAAATTACAGTATCGTCACGGGAACCACGTCTGCTTAGCTTCCAACTGTGGGTTTGAGTTTTGAAGTAAGGTCGGCGTTGGAGTTAGGGCTAGGATTGTGTTAGGGGTTGGATTCCTGCTAATGCTAAGACTTAAATTTGGAGTAGGGTTTGCGTTAAGATGAAGGTAACATTTTAATGAAATGCTGGGGTTGGTGTTGGAGTTAAGACACATGCATATATATCCTTCCTGAAATTTACCGCAAGACAATCTACTTGAAGTGTTCTGCAAATATTTTCATGTTAAACGTGAAACGTCTATTTAGCAAACTGGGCCGGTACAACTACACGGATAACGAAAGTCAGAATTAATAACTACCTTAGGATCACAACTCATCGTTTTCAGAACGTCCGCGTAAAGAACTCGGCATGTAGAGGTCATTGCGCTGGAGGAAGCCGGCAGTTAGGATCGGATGTGAGTATTGGTCACGGGTCAAGTACATTGAGTGAAAATTACTGTCGCTCACACGGAATGAACAACTGTCACCAGGGCGGTGGGGGCTATATGCTTTGGAATCGACCACGGAAGAGGGAGTGCATGTACTATCGTTTTCTGTCGGCACACTGCCTTGGCTGTTACTAGTACCCTTTTCTTGTTAAGGCGGTGATATAGATCACTCTTTCTCATTGTTGTATCCAGGCGAAATCAGTCTTGCAACTCGACTCGAACCGCTTACATAGGATATAGTTTCTCAAACGGTAAAAATTATTAGAAAGACAGGAATGTTGTTATGGTAGCCAAAGCCAAGAAGTCACTGCCTAATTAAGCGTTGTGTGAGTCCCTAGGTCAGAACACGACAAGAAGTGGGCAGAAGCAGATGTCTTTTTCCATACATAGTGGATAGAAGTGATAGCAAACAAAGCGTACAAAATTTGACCAATCGAATTGTGCTCTTGAGGGGTTACATTCTGACTGACGGTCGAGCTGGACACAGTAATAGCGCAGTGTGTCCCCCTTCAATTTCCTCGGAAATAAATGCGCAAACTTGGAGTTAGTCCCTCAAAAACAGATATCATCGTTAGTCTCGGTCCGAAACTTGGACTGAAATACATCAGCTACGGCTACCGACTTTCAAATCACCGATACGTTAAAATCCTTTGCCAGAAAAAATCCAAAACCACGTGCGTTGACGGAAGAAAAGAAAAAAGTTCTGGTTATTTGCCCAGTGCTGACACAAGCTGGACTCGCCTAAGCCCCATGACTAGTTCCCCCGTCACGTGAGGTTGCACGACGCCACACACGCCTCCTTTAATGCCCCGCCCCGTGGCAGTGCTGCGGCGAATCGACTGCACTTGCGAGTCCTCTGCGTCATCCACCGCTCACACATGCATGGCGTGACGCACGTGAGAACCAATCAAAACACGGGAATGCTTTGTGAATCGTAGCGGTGGGAGTGGACAAATAGAAGCTTTCCAGGGCCATTCCCCATTATCAATATTTAACACTCGTCAAAGGTCCACGATTCACCATGAATACACATAATTATGCAGCATATACAGCACTGGATGATCACACCTGATACACAATGCCCGCAATCTGTCGCTGTCGACATTCTGAACAATATTCAGTAAAAATTCGTCGCAAGGTTAACACCATATTTTAGAGCAAGGCTAGCATAGTGTGAAGGTGGCTTCACTAGTGAAGTCTAAGTCTACGAAGCATAGAAGCGAAAACAGATTATAGTAGTAAAACTGAACCTTTGATATGTAATTTAGAAAATTCCCATGTGACTGGACAGCAATAACCTGATGGCTTAATTTTAAAAGCTAGCTTTTATCACATTCACTTACACCTTTGGATAAGGATGACTTATACAGGAACAGGAATCACTCAAAATACCAACTTCCGGGGAAATTATGTTTAGGATAAAGGTGCAATTTTGGGTAAGGTTTGAGGTTTGAGGTTAAGGTCAGAGTTGGGGTTAGGGCCAAGATTATGCTTAAAGTTAAGGATTGTGTTAACGTCAGAAAATTTACTAACAAACATACGAATAGAAGCGAATATGCGAGCCCCAGGTTCCCGTTTTAAAGACGAAGAAGTCGCGATCTCTGGAACGATAGCTTTACTCTGAGCTTTCGACTCCACACGAGAAGCCATCGTCAGAGTAAATGAGAACAGCAAGTATCTGCAATTATTGATTTATCCCTGTCCACACCACGTCCATTCTCACGCTATCTTATCGTGTCTCCGACGCGCATCCCTAGAGTAACGGCATGTGACCTTGACGTGGTAGCCTGCATGCTTTTGGAGGAACTGGGCCCTGCTTTCTGGTCACGGGCACGGATGGCAAAATAACAGGGCGGTGTACCCACATACCTGTTTATGGAGTTAGGATCTCACACCTAGGCCTCCAGCAGTTCGCGTCCCGTTTTATTACTGGCGCGTACCATTATCCATGTGTTCGAATTCGTTGCCTTCTTCCAGAGTGTGGGCAGCGATCTGGGACTGTGGGTCGCTATTCCGCACTGCCCGTTTGTGCTCCCTCATTCGCGAGCTAAGTCGTCGCCCGGTCTGCCCTGTATAATGGCAAGAGCAGTCGCGACATGGCACCTAATAAATGACGCCAGACTGCTCACCTACATCCATGGGTATTTGATTTGCATGACTCATGCACGCATGGTAGCTATCGGGCGATGAGCAATACCCAGGCCGAGCTCTGCAGCGATAGGCTCGGTTGCTTCTAACACGTGTTTAATGTACAGTAGAGGGTTCCAGAGCGTTGGTGGTCCCCTTTCGTTTGTTTCCTATGGGCGCGTTCGGAGGCAGCGGTGGATGAAGCTGTTGGGGTATCCATTCCTGGCAAGTTGGTCCCGAAGGTGTCGTAATTCTTGTACTCGTCGCTCTGGCTCACTGCAGTGTGTCTTCACCCCCCTGTCAGGGGCCGACTCAATGGCGTGCGCAAACAGCCCTGACGAAGACTTGCCACAGGAACCGATCGATTCACTCAGTCACAATGCACTCGGTAAGGCCATGCAGGTGCGGCCGGCACAGGGATATAACGCAGCTGCCACATTAGCAAGTGCCCCACCACTCAAGTGCATTGTGTGACGTCTCTATCAGACTAGCACGTCAACTCCCATGACTCATCCAGACAATTAAGTCGTGACCTTCTTGTGACTACGATCTTATTTGCCTTATTTGTACATCCGAATCCGCCTGCCTTAAATTATGTTGAACTAGGTTTTTCCAGGACTTCTGCTTTCTACCCACCCTTGTTGTGTTCTTCCTTCGGGGCTCACACGAGGCGTTAGTCAGACGGGAATATCGCAGCTTTTGGCCACCGTTATAACACCCCCCTACCAACCCCATCTATGCGTAGCTGACGCTTGTTGTTCTCATTTACTCTGACGATGGCTTATTGTGTGGAACCGAAAGCTCAGCATAAAGCTATCGTTCCAGAGATTGCGTCTTCCTCGTCTTTAAAACAAGGACCTGTTTTCGATAATTTCTCGTCAGCCCATCACATTTAGGTGGTGATCAACTAAATAAACTATGCGGTAAGTAGAAAAAGTCTTGTGGTTGTCAGGGGAGAAGGGGGAGGTGGTGAGTGGAAGTGGCTTAAAATTTGATCGGCGTTAGGCATGACTGGTAACCTAGGGGTATCATAAGCTCCGGCTTTCGGTCATGGTAATATCCGCGCTGCCACGAAGTTATTTTGGGCGCTTACGACCAGTGGGTGTAGCCTGATGGCGGCTGCTTCTGCCATGGCCAACAGACGCTGTCCAACGAATTTTCAGTAGCTTGAGGGCACCTGTAAGACCTCTCTGTCATCCACGCGATGGTTTGAGTCTACCAGGTGGGCTAGAATCAAACTGTTTATTCCCGTTATTTGGCCCTTCCCAAACTATGCTGAAATGTTTTCTGGTAGTCTTTTGGACAAACAACGGCTCGTGCAACAAAGTAAGCCTGCCCCACAGGAGCAGCTTGTGTTAATGCTAGGTTTTATGTTTGGGCACGGTAGGGTTGTATTTAAATTTCCTGAAATGTACCGCAGAGCAACCTTTTTTAAGTCTTATGTATTGCCCTCCCAAAGTTAAGTGCCAAAAAAATCCGATGAGCATATTTCTCCCTCTCGAGGGCGATAAGGTGTCAAATGATATCAGCCGTACAAGTCCTTATTATCTAACTTTATATCTAGGCGAAATCAGACGTGTTATTTGGCTCAAATTCGTCACATGGGATATGCATATGGTGTCTCAGATAATAACAGAATGATAGTAAAGTGTGCCTTTAACGGAATTTTAAAAAAAGTCTGGTTATTGCTCTAGTGGTGACGCAGGCCGGACTCAACTTAACCCCATGACTAACTATTGGCGCGGCTTTCAAATTTGAGCCACCTATTTTTTTTGCTTTCCATTCACGAGGGAATTTTTTATCCTTTACCATCCTTTCTAATCCTCTGCTTTGTTTGTCTGCATTTGTTATCATGAGGTCATATCTACAGTACACTGCTACCTTTTTAAATGAACGAAAACAAGTTATTTTGCCTACAACATATCACCATCCCAATATTTGTCAAATGCAGCCAATCTGTCGCAAATGCAATTCACCAACACCACCAACATCGACAATTCTCCGTAGAAAAAAGCATGTGAAGAAGCGGAAATGGAGAATTTGAAAGCCGATCTGCCTCCAAAGTTGATGTGAATGTCGAGAAATACTTGACTTGTGAGTATTGCATGACCTTTTACCTCTGTCCATTTAAAAATGATCCTTTATTTACCTTACCATCTGCTCTCCGTGAATGGAGCCATTTTTGCTGAAAATGCAGTTTTGTAAAATCCTCAATATAGCATTCTTTTTCTTCTTCTATCCCATCCCGCGAGAAGGCACGATGCCACCCAGACCTCCCCCCACCCCGGATAAAGTTGCCGCGACGACTTGACTACAAATGCAAGCCCTCTGCGTCATCCACCAGTCACGCGTGCAGGGCGTGACGCAAGTGCGAAGCAATCAGAACACGGGACCGTAGCGCGACGGCGGTGGGAAGTGGACAAACATTAGGTTCCTCAAGGCCACTTCCCAGGCTGATCACGAGGGCCTGTAGCCCAAATACCGGACAGATGCGATGAGCAATTCTGTTGACAATCCTGTTCTGGCACAGGGGATTCATGCGGTGGCGGTCATCCCCTCCCGACTGCCACCGTGCCACACAAGAGAGCGTGGCGTCAGCTGCTAAGCGGACGAAAACACACCCCCATGCAGAGTGACTTGCACAACAGCAGGCCTAAAGCCAGCTGGAAGCTTAGTGGCCAATACTATTTAGAAGTCCAGTTTGGCGAGTATACGTGTACGCTCGACAAATTCTCGTCAGGCCTTACATTTACATGGAAACTGGGTGCGAGTTTAAACGTGTTCATCGTTTCGGACAGGTGAGTAGTGGCAATGGGGTGGGGGCCGATAAGCGAAGGCTGGTTGTAAGGGTAGGGTTTGATGGAGCAGTCTAGGGGAGGGGGAGAGTGAGAAAAACAGCGTGGATGACTGCATGCCGCTAAGTGAGTGTGGGCCATGCCAAATGTGGGGCTTGCAGGAAGTTATTTTGTGCATACAGAGCGGGCTTCATCAGCCTGATAGACGTCGGTTCTGCTGCTGGTAGCAGGCGCTGACCCAGGGGCTTCGGATAATTTGGTGGTACCCTGTAGAGCACTCGGAAAGCTTCGTTGGGGTCCACCCTGTGTCCGGAATCGACCATGTGCGCCAGAATAGAGCTGTTTATGCTCCTGACTTCACCTTTTATCAGCCATGCCGGGAGGTGTTCTTTCATTCTTTTGGATAGGTGCCGGCTTGTATGACCCATATAACCTGCTTAATAGGATCAAGTGAAAGAGTAGATGCACATTGAGGTGGTCTGAGCTGGTAACATATCCTTACCTTCCCCATGTAAGATTGGGTTGGTTGTGAATAATACCTGAACTCTGGCTGCTGGAAAGGTTCTTGCAACGGCTTGGCCCACAGTCACTTAGCGGCCTGCAGTCATCCACGCTATGTCTGTCTATGCCTGCTATATCATGATGGGCTTACGACGGAAGCACTGCGGAGCGTGTACACTTCCAGTAGATGAAGCAGAGTCTGCATAGCTTAAATGGCCAACCTATCGCATTGTCGGTAGCGGGATTTGGCAGATTTTGCTTAATTCAGTTGACTCAATTGTGGAGTTGGTGGGAGTCGAACCCACACAATAGGTAAGGCTTTTGCGCAGCCAATGTTCTATCGTTGAGCTGCGAGGCTCATCGTGCTTCGTGAATTTAAACACACTTGGATCGATTTTACCCGCCTAACTTACTGCTTCTATAAAATCCACCAATACAGAACAGCAAGCTAATTGAATTAAGCAAATCTGCCTACCTCCCTAACAAGCGAGTGTGCCTAGTAGTCAGTCTTGTGGACTATAGATGATTGCTTTGGAAGTCCAGGCTAGGAAGTTAGTTTGCTGTTCTGTGATAGTGGATTCTATACAAGCAGTAAGTTGGTGGGGAAAATCGACCCAAGTGTGAGTAAATTCATGGCGCATGGTGAGTCTCGTAGGTCATTCGGTAGAGCGTTGCCTGCACAAAAGCCTTTTCTGGTTCTGTGTGGGTTCTATTTCCACCAAGGCCGCGACTTTTTCACAATTCGGTCAACTGAATCTCATAGTCTTCCGATTTGTGACTATGGTTTCGCCCAGCAAAAATAGCTGTTCAAACACGTTAGCCACTCAGTAACTGTCAGGCCTCGGTGACTTGCGGGCTACCACGTCGAATGCCCTTAGCGGGGTTTCGCTGACATGCTCGACTGGCATGTGACTGTATACGCATCCGAGTGGCATAACCACTGAGCGATCACTGAACCTGAACTTGAACTTTCCAATACAAAGAACGTAAACAAACAGTCAATATCGAGAGTAATTTAAAAAGTCTCTACCTTATCGCGGTGGCTGAAATTAATAGACCAAACCCATGACGCTTCGATCTTCAGGGCCGGTAACTAATAGTTAATGCAGAAGTCGTTCTGCATAGCTTGACGGCCAAGCAGCGAGCGGAGAAACATCGATCAGCGCAAGGCCAAAACTCTGGTCCAAATTAAAATTTGCTGATCGATAAAGTCAGTTTACGCTTCGACAAAGGACAGCCGGTCCAGCTGTCCGTAACGTCAGCAAACCAAAAAATGTAATCCGGTGAGCAAAACATGGACTAAAATTCTTATCTGAGAATTTTGACTATTCACATTTGAGAATAGTATGCTATGTACGGAGCTACCGGAAAATAGGTTGAGGACAGTTATTAGCCGGACGAGTGAACCACCATCCACGAGGGGCCGCGTCTTAAGTTTGATAGAGGGAGAGTCATCACAGCGTCTACCGCGTACTCATATGTGAGTCAGTCACGGGAAGATCATTGGCCAGACCAGAGTTGAGTAGGCAAACACAGATGCATAAATAAAAATGAATTTGTGATTTGATCGAAGAGATTCTTCGGAAAACAGGAACAAAGTTTATTGTAAATTGTCGACACTGGCACACCAGGTCGTCTTTGAACGCAAGGGAATTGCCTGAAGAGTAGTCCGCATTGTTAAACGTGTCAAAAAATCGATAATGCTGCGTCATCCGTGGTCAATAGCTTGATTTGGTGGTTGGCCTTTTTTCCAGACTTTCTGAGATTGCTGTACATTGAATCTAACTCAACGTACCTGTTGATGCATGAGTCGGCGGAGTTTTCAGAAGCCATCAACTCCGACTACTCGTTGGATTCAATGTACAGCAATTTTGAAAAAGTCTGGAAAAAAAGCCAACCACCAAAAGAAGCTATTCCCCACGGATGACGCAGCATTATCGATTTTTCGACACGTTTAAAAATGCGGACTACTCTTCAGGCAATTCCCTTGCGTCCAAAGACGACCTGTTGTGCCAGTGTTGACAATTTACAATAAACTTTGATCCTGGTTCCCAAAGAATCTCTTCTATCAAATTATGTTTCTCGGGATGCCTTTTTTTCAAATGCATAGGAATTTGTGAGTTTGTTAATAGTTACCGAGCCATGATGTCAACTAGTAATTTTAACAGACAGAATGCATGCGGGCGGACGATGAGCGTAATGTACAGCCAACTGCCACGACAGTGCATCAACGGCTTATGGCGTCCTATTTTGAGCATGGCACCACTTCTGAGGGAGACTTTTGGCAGCTCGCCATCTGTTGCTGTGCTGATTCTTCTCGTGTTCTCTCGCTCTCTCTCTCTCTCGCTCCCTCTCTCTCTCTCGCTTTGTAACCTTGTCTACCTGAATACCCAGCGCTGACTCATCCTCTTATCTCTGCGCCCTATTACTCGTTCGCACCCTTGCTGTCGACGCGCGTACGCCCGAAGCTAATTGATACCTTGCGAGCCCTGATGCCAAAAGCTACACCCTTTCCTGATTGGCAATGCTATTTAATAAGCCAGAGCAATGGAACTCTCTAAGTGTAACTTTTCAAAAAACTGTAAAACGAATGAGTTTTAAAAATTGCCAACCGCTTATACGTGAACATTTGGAAAAGTCTTCATTTTTCAACTTTAATTGCGGAATTTCGTGCATCTTTGACGGTAGGATGTTCGATAATCAGAATCGCCAAAACAGATGCAAAAACGATGAAGAAAGTCTAAAATGACAGTTTTAGACTCGCTTGAGATGTGCACTCGGACAGCTGAATCCTTCTAGGCTCCTGCTGTCTGTGTAGATATTGCTCAGGCAGACGTTTTTTTTGCGATTGATGAGATGTGCTGACTGTAACGAAAAAGATATTTGCCTCCCTGTCACAATCAGATACAGTCACATATAGGGACTAAGGAGAAGATTCCATCGCTGGGACAGTGATTTTATTAGCCTGGCATTTCGGCATCCGTAGCGGATTCTTCAACAGAGGCATGCTCCAAAAGCAATAGCAGAAGAGGTTAAGAAGCAGTCTACTTCAACTTACCTGGGATCCAACTTACTGTTCTACAGTTAACTTACTATAATCCACGGCGCGAAGCGCCGCGCTCACCTTCAGTTAACATGCGCAACTACTTTAAGCTAGTTTATTTTATTTGTTTTACTTAAATTTCTGATTGTAAAGTTCTATTTTTAGTTCATTATTATGTTTATTACTTTTATTATGTTTTCGATTATTCTTTAGTCAACTGATTTTAACTTACTTAAGTTGATGTCTTTTAGTTTTGTAATTTTATTTTTAGCTAGTTATTTCCCAATACTTGCATCACGTGATGCTACTAATTGTGCAGTGATCCGTGTGTCCACAAGTGCTCTAACGGGACTAACGGCTCCCATAAATCCGGGACTGGCGTACGACTGTAAGCAAAAAGCTCACTAAGCGTTGGTTGCTAATAGAAACACAGAAGTTTGGACGTTCACCGGACCATCGTACAGAACATGAAATAGTAAAGCCCACTGTGTCGCACGAACATTTGGAGGGGAAAATCCGATGGATCTTAGTGCCACTACGGGAAACCTCGTAATCGTTAATGGCTTTTAAGGCGTAAAAGTTCAGTTAACCATGGTTTCACACCCTCTAAGAATTCCGATGCTCTATCTTGGTCAAAGTTTTGCTGGTCCAAATGATGTTTTTCATATTTCTTGCATCATCCCCGGAAGAGGAATCAGAAGGGGCGATTTCTGGGACCAGGCTGTATTTAAGCTGACCTTTCATGCATTTCAAATAAAGTAGAGAGTTGTGTCGTGCAATGACCGTTAATAAGCCAGAACAATGCGAGTCCAAACGTACAACTTTTGAAAAAATTAAAAGGGAATGAGTTTTAAAAATGGCTAATCGAATATATACGAAGATTCGAAATAGTCTCCATTTCATGAACTTACATTGCGGAATTTCTAATGCCATGCACCTTTTGAGGTACGATGATTGACAATCAAGACCAACAAGACTGATGCAAAAATGATGAAAAGGATTAAAATTACAGTTTTAAACTCGTCCAAGATCTCCATTCGGACAGCTTGATCCCTCTAGTCCCCTTCTGTCTTCGTAGATATTGCTCAGTCAGACGTTTTTTGCGAACGATGAGATCCGAAATCTGTAAAAAAAGTTAATTTACCTACCTGTCCCCAGCCACATACACGAATTGAGAAGAAGAATATTCAATCGCTGGGACAATACTTTAATTCGCCTGACGTTTCGGCATCCGTCGCGGATTCTTCGTCAGAGACATGGCCAGGAAGCACTAGCAAAAGAGGTTAAGAGGTCTTCTACTTCAACTTACCTGGGGCCCAACTTACCATTCTGGAATTAGATTTGTACAGTTAACGGCGCGAAGTGCCGCACACACCTTTAATTAGCATGCGAAACAACCTTCTGCTAGTTTATTTTATTTGGTTTTCTTAACTTACTCACATTAAAGTTCAGTTTTTATTTCATCATTATGTTTACTACTTTTATTTTAGTTTTCGATTATTTTGTAGTGAAATGAACTTGACTTACTGAAGATGATGTTTTTAAGTTAGTTAATTTTACTTTTATTTGGTTATTTGCCAATATTTCCCTGATTGCCCATTTGAATTATGGTGCGCATTTCGTTGATAAACATAAGACTATTTAAATAATATTTCCCACTTTTTCTACTTTTATAAATTATTTTTATTGATATTTCCTTTTATTTTTACCGTTCAGACTAGACATTATTTATGGATGGGGCTTTTGCCTGCTGATCCGGGACCCAAAGTAGGAGTCTCACATTAAATTAAACGAGGATGAAGCGCATCATTCCATGGGATCCTTTTAGGTCACAATGGACTTACCGCTTTTTGTATCCGTTTTACTAGACAGCGAGGGCGAATTGTCGAAAAAGCTGATGCTCAACTATGGCCAGCATTGTGTGCTCATGAGCTTCTAAATCCTGCCCCATACTAATAAATTCAGTTTGTTTTTTCTTCGCCAGTAGGCGGCAGAGAACATCTGTCGGTAAGACATCAAGGCACGCGGACGTCGGCTGACACGTTGTCTTGGCACAAAGCCAAGTTACGAAAACTTAGACGCTGAACTACTTACCAGGATGCTGCAGTCACTATCGTCTTGTCTTCCCGTCTTTATGAACTCGCATCGAAGTGTGTTGCTTCACGCTGAAAAAGCTGATTTGTAGCTGTCCCCCGGTCACGTCGTCAGTGCTGTCGCCTGTGCGTGCTGCACGCCTCGAAGCCGATCGATATTTCCCTCCTCACCAATTTTCGCAGTGGCGGGCGCATGCTTTTCGGCGGATAATCATTTGCCATGAGTGCTCGAGTACTCCTCTGCCTCAAAAATATTTTTTCGCCTAACTATCTACTCGGTCGTCTGATTCACCACCCATTAGGTTGACGATCATCGTACCTCGAAGGCTGCATTTCACAATGTGTTTTCATAAAAAGCAGATATGTTGTTTGGTAGGTATTTTCGATTCTTAATATTTATTCGATTGAAGATTTCTAAAACTCATTTCATTTACTTTTGTTTAAAGTCTGCACGTTAATTAAACTTCAACGAAAAGCGCAGGATTTTGCCCATATGACCAGAACATGTCGTCTATCAAATCGTTCTTCGAGACAAGGCACCGGAATTCTAACATGGCATAACACGAACCTGTACGCTTTAGGAGCCATAAACAACTATGAGCACTACAGTAATACCATTCAGAGCAGCCGAGTTTCCCCTCAAAGTGTTTGCTCCTACGAAATGGGTTCGTTATTGTTCTCTGTCTTCTCCAGTAGTCCGGAGATCAGTCAAACTTCTGCATTTAAATTATTAGCAAAGCTGTTATGTGCTTTTTCGCCCCCCAGTTGTATGATAGCCTCAGTTTTATGGGAGCCGTTTGTGCCGTTGGAGGAATTGTTGACGCCCGATCACTGAACAGTCAGTAACACCACGTGATGGGGAAATTAAAATGCAAATTCGAGCTAACTGCGCCATCATGCGTATTCCACGATCACTGTGACTTTAGGGCCTGTAGACGGTTTGTAGAATTCGACGTCTGGCATAACTACTGCAGCTCCTAGCGAGTATTATCCCAAAATAATAAGGACATAACACGCAAAAGTATTAAAAGGGATAATATTGAAGGAACGAGCAAATCCAGCTGCGTAGGTGTCTTTGTTCGCGGGTTAAGCGAAGCCGTTTAGTCATCAGCCAATCAGGAAAGTGGGGGGTATTGACGTCAGAGTTCGCAAGGAATCAATTAGCTTCGGCGTACGCGCGGTGAGAGCGGGTGCGCAAAAGTGCAAGAGCGCGCACAGAGGATGAGTCAGCGCTGGACGCGCGACTAGACAACGGTTTGGCAGATGAGAGGGGGGTGAATACGCGCAGCACTGCCGAATGCAGGCTGCCACAGGTTTAACCTAACGGCTCAATCTGTTTGAGGCGGTATCATCTAGTCACGAATTATCTACTGCTGTTGTGGTTGGACATGGCTCCTTCTGGCGCCATTAAAGGTCTAACCAGAGTGCGTAGGCCACATTCCTTCGATAGCCCAACAGTCTGGGTAAGCTTTGGCTGGCCAAATAAGGGTTGCATGAGAAAGTGTGGTGGAGGGTTAGTTACCTGTGTTACCTGAATTTAAAGTGGAAGCCTCTCCTCCATCCACTGGTACGCCAGTTTTTGGCTGCGTGCTTGTTCTTCCTGGTGTTCTAAGTTTACCTTAATGGTGGATAGCTTTGTGGGATACGATGTAGTCCGGCCTGATAATAGGCGATAGAACGTATCCCAATATTTATAAGCTAGTTGATAGGATAAGGCGTGGAAGGCCGGATTGTTATGGATAATCTACTGAGAGGTAACAAGCGTAGAATGTAAGAAACATGCAAGTGACTCCCAGACAAGTGCAGTCCAGCCAGGAGTGGGCCGGAGTCCAGAGTCGCATTCCGGCAAGTCGATCACCGGGTCTGGAGGTCTGCAACCAAACAGTAGATCGTCGGTTCCGGGAGTGACTGAGCGTAAACAACTCCTCCGCATCTTGTGCACTGGTCTCGCCTTGAGAAATGATTGGCTAGTGAGGCCAGACAAGTCCCGAACTCAAGTGGGCCGGAGTCCGTAAGCCATACAGAGAGTGACCTTGAAAGGCTTGTCCCCGCGGCGTTCGACGAAGGCATGGCTACGAATAGGGGGTCGCTAGAACTTCTTCAGATTCGCAATATTGTTGTTGCATATACGGTGCTTTTGAGAGAGATGAATTTTTTTATTTAGAAGTGAATATCCTAAATTCTCAGTGGAAAATGGGGTCATTCACGGAGAGCTAGGGATAAGGTACTTTAAGCACGTCATGATAAATGGTCAAAGGTAAAAGGTCATTACACGATTTCAACTTCTCAATTTCCGATTCTTCACACATGAGGCAGCGTACTAAGAATGGGAGTTAAGAGTGCTGATATGCCGATGTACGGCAAGACGTATGACGGAAGCCTTGGTGCAGTGTACGGGAAAACTTCGTGGCCATTGTTGCAGAGTGGAGCCGATGAGTATCCTCGCTAAGAATACATTCAGCAAATTGCTTTATCGTTTCAAAGTGGCGCTGAACTTTAATGTCAGCTAAAAAAACGTAGGAAAGACCAGCAGCTGAAGAGAGCATTTGCAGGGTACGTTTTAGAATGACCAAGTCTTTCTAAGTAAAGAGAGCAGTAAAGAACGAGAGTGCAGTGTTTGTTGGGGTTCAGTTGTCATACCACATCTTACTACTGCATTTAGTAGTTCCCGCATTCATTGACGAGAATTGTATGTGCTTGGATAATCGTTTGCCCACTCTCATGTAATCATTGATGTTTATACTTGTCATAATGATACCTGGAGCATTTGGCTTCCAAACGTTAGCATTAAATTGAGTGTTTAAGGAAAATACGATGGAAGGCATCATCTTCCTTATCTTTCTTTGCATCCGCTTTGCTAATCATGGGGGGTGTGCATTGAAAAACAATCGTGTCTACAATGTGGTGTGGGATCATCAGGCCCTACCTTTCACCCCATAGTGAGGTTCAGGCCAAAAAGTGTTTGTGATTCTACAGTAGGCGGCGGACAATATCTGCCTGTGAGATTTTAAGGCCCATAGACGTCGACGGATGAGCTGGTCTCGTTCAGCGCCAGGATCGCAAAGATAGGATGTTGGACTACTGATCAGGATGCCGTAGTTACTGCAGCTCGCCCACCTTGGTGCTATCATATCGCATCGAAATATGTGCCGTCATGTCAAAAAAATTGGTTTTTAGCTCTCCTTAGTCGGGTTGTCGGTGCCGTCGCCTACACATATCACCTTTGGTCCACCTAGAACATGTGACACGTATCTCGTACGCACCCAAAACTATGGATTTCTATGTCGTGTTACCGATCGATATTTCTCCCCGCAGTGATTGGTCGCAGGCGGACGAAGTTAGGGCGCATGCACTTCGGCTAATTGTTACCTTATGAAATACTTGCTTAGAGTGCTTATGATTTAACGCTTTACCTCAGTAAGGGTTGTCCATCCAACCCGCTTCCCCTAGAGGAGACGTATGGTTAAAGAACCATCAGGTTGCCGATCATTGAACCTTGAAGGCTGCACGGCATTAGACGTTTAGCAATATATTTTCATTAAAAGCATAAATGTGGCTGACAACTATTTCCGATTCCTAATATAAATTCATTTGGAAATTTATAAAAGGCTTTCTACCTTCTTATTTTGAAAGGTCCCACGTTCCGACCCTCACTGTTCTGTTTCATTTAACTTTATTAAAAAAGCAAGGCCCCACTGGATGTTACGCACGCATGAAGACCATCTTGTCCAGCAAAACGTGCCTTGAGACAGAGCATCAGAATTCATACATGGCGTAAAACAAACTTTGATGGTTTGAGAGCCATACAAAACCATGAACACTACAGTAATGCCATTAAGAGCAGGCGGGTTTTTCTTCCAAATTTTTGCTTCTACGAAACGGTGGCAAAATTGTTTTCTGTCCTGTCCAGTCGTCCGGATATCAGCCTTGCAATGAATTTCCGAATCTTCATATACATTTGATTGGAAATGGTTTAATCCATTAATTTTTTTTCAAAGGGTCATACTCATGGACTCCCACTGCTCTGGTTTAGTAAGGATTATCGATTACGCCAAATGCTCACTGAGTTTACACACACGAGACGGCCATTTGGAATAGCAAGAAGCTTTCTAAGACAGGGCATGATAATTTGAAGATGGGCGTGAAACAGTCGTGAGATGGGCCTAGACAACTTTAAGGTCATTACAGACCACGGGCACGTCAGTAAAGCCGTTTGGAGCAGCCGGGTTTTCCCTCCAAATGTTTCTGTCTACGCCACGGTGGGCCTTTTCGTATGCTGCCTTGTCCAATGGTCCGGAGATGAGCCAAACTTGGGCGTGTAAAGTGGTAGCCAATTCGTTTTTGGACTGTTGACCCACAGACGTACGCCAGTGAACGTTTGATGGGAGTTTTTCATCTTGACGGATCAGGTTTAGTCGACTGTAGCACGTTGCATTCAGAAGAACTACGTAATGGGCAAAGTAAAGAGCGGTATCACGCATATACCACGACCACGGTGACCTTGGAGCATGAAGCCGGTTTAACCAAACAGATCCACCGGTTTAAAGTCTCACTATCTAGTCACAATTTCGGGCGCATGCACTTTGGCGGATACCTAAATGTCACGAGTGTTTGTGTGCTTCTCTGCCTAGTTAGCTATTTTTTTGCCCAACTTTCGTCCCTGTGGTTTGATAAGTCCACCAGTAGGTTGTCGATCATTCTACCTCGAAGGCTTCAGGGTATAAGACATTTCGCAATATGTGTTCATAAAAAGCAGAAATGTGGCTGGCAGCTATTTCCAATTCTTAATTAAATTGACTTGAATACTTATGAAACCTTTTTCGTCTTCTTTTTGTGAAAGGTCTCACATTCCTATCCCCACTGCTCTGGTGCAGTAAATTTCATTGAAAAACACAGAGGCTTTCTGGATTTTACGCACCTGACAAGACCATATGATCTAGAAATCACCCTAAAAGACAGGGCATCTAAATTCTTACGTGGCTTGAAACGAAATCGGACGCTTTAAGAGCCATAACAGAACATGAACACTACAGTAATACCCTCCGAATGCTTGCTCCGACGAAATGGTGGCTTCATTGTTTTCTGTCTTCTCCAGTGATCAGGATATCAGCCAACCTTTGGACTTTAAACTAATAGCCCAGCTGTCATGTGCTTTTTCGCTTCCATTGTATGCTTGTCCCAGTTTTATGGCAGTTTTTCTTCCTGTTGGAGCAATTGTTGACACCCCGATCACTAAACAGTCAGTCACGACACGTGATGGGAGAATTCAAGTGCGAATTCGAATTAACTGCGCTATGATGCGCAGTTCACGATCACTGTGACAGTGGGGCGTGAACCCAGTTTAGAAAAACAGCCCGACCTGTTTGAAGCGGCAACCGCAGAGTCACTAGTTGACTCTTTTCGATTGCTTAGCCAGAACGTGTAGGTCGCATTTCTTCGATAGCCCGACAATCTGCCTAAGCATTGGCTGGCCAAATCAGGCTCTCATGAGACGGTTTCATGAATAAATAGTTTCCTGTGTGTTGCCTGGATTCGGATTGGCCCGCCCGTTTTTGGTTGCACGTTTTTTGGTGTGTGAAGTTCAGCTCGATGACAGCTAACTGTCTGTGACGTCTTGTTGTAGACCGTCATGTCAGAGCGGTCACCGTCTATGTCGCTGCATGGCCATCGGCTGTTTTGCTCATCGAATTCGTCAGTTTGTTGATATTGCAGGCAGTCGCTACTGAGGGCAGTTACAGGAGGCTTCATTGATAGACGCGCCAGGTAGTTCAGGGTATTCTGTGATGGTTACCGAACTAGTTTATTTTTGCACAATCAGAAAAATGCCTATTTTGCAATTATATCCCCTTAGATTAAAGGAATTGATGAGAGGCACCAGAATGGAACCGTAACTTGACAAAAGCTCCGGCCAAACACAACTGGCCCCTTTTAAACCACAAGCTTCCGAGCTAAACTGTCTCGCCTAGACGCGACACCACATTGAAAACAGGATGTCATAATCAATTGAGTCATGTCCTCTTGAACTGGCAGTAGACTTCCTTCAATCTGCCCCCCCCCCCCGTCAACCATGTCCAATTTCATAAAGAGCGGAGGTGTGTCTAGGGGACTTGGTGGCACACTTGTCAACGGTTTCCGGCCGCGCCAGCCGTCTGCGCTACTTCTCGCCTCTTGACTTGGTAATAATATTTGGATCTGGTGGGAAAAAGGGAAAGAATCTACTGTAATATAGTATACGTGACTGTCGAATTGTCGGAGATTTGTGGATATGCCAGAAGAGAACGAGGCCAATGCACCAAAGGTCGGCTGCCCTATCAACTGTTAGGGAGGTTGGCAGATTTTCTTAATGCATTAGACTCAGTTGTTTAAAAATTCGTGGCCTTAGTGGGATTCGAACCCACACAGCGAGGCAGCAAACGCTCTACCACTGAGCTACGAGGCCCACCGTGAGCCGTGAATTTAATCACACTTTGATCGATTTCTCCCGACAAACTTACTATTCGTATGGTATCTATCATTACGGATTAGCAAGCTGACTGCCCCAGCCAGAGTTCCCAACCAATAATTTAGAATCCACCAGAATGACTACTAGGCTCACTTAATTGATAGGCGGAAGGGGTAAGCGGATTTGCTTAATTCAGTTGACCCAATTGTCAAAACTTCGTGGCCTCGGTAGACGTCGAACTCACACAACGGGGAAGGTACAAGCCTCACCGTGAATTTAATCACATGTTGGGCTTATTTTTACCGCACATCAAGAAGTAATGGGCATGCCACCCCTGCTGGTCCTTTCCCACCCTTTAATCTCGACTATACTTTCCACCTTAATACTATTCTCTTACTTCTAACTTTAGAACGCTCTATTTTTATACTCTGTAAACAACTTAATCCTTTTTGTCAGAAAAATATCGCAGAAAATTGCTAATAAATGGTGCCTATTTGCAGCCCACAACGGCCACATCTGTTGCTTTTGTGACTAAATTGTCTCAGAGCAAGGCTTACATGAGAGAAAGTAACATATATGTTAGGGTCCAAGATACCAACCTTTTTAAGCGCACATTTTGCCGAGTGGAATCCAGGCTACATGACTGTCAAAACCAATGCGTTATGGGAGAGATGGGAAAACCAACCAAAGGCAGAAGCAGGTTACGCGAAACCACTTTGAATTTATAAAGGATTTGCGAGCGATTGGTAAGCAAACAACCCAATGGCAGAGGTTATGGCCAGTGCAGCTGTAGATATCTCCACAATAAAACTTTGTGGCTGATCTAAAAACTGGGTCGAGAGATAAAAGGGAGGCTTTTGGGGTAAGGGAGGGCTTCGCCGCATCTTATGTGCAAACAGAGCAATACAACTAGAGATCAAAGTTATTCTTGTCGGAATAACAGGGTGTACCCGCCATATTTCCTTTAATCCGTAAACAGTTAAGTTGTCAGATGTTATTTATTTTGAATGTGTTCTTATTTACCTTCTCCCATATTCGTAAACATGCGTTAGCAGAGGAAAAAAGGGATGCGGCATACGATGTGGTCCTGCCAGATAATAGACAATCTAACGTATCCCAACATGTATAAGCTAGTGGATGGTATAAGGCGTGAAAGGCCATAATGTCAGGGAGAATTTACTAAGGTGGGAACAAGCCTAGTATGCAAGCAATATGAGAAGTGACTTCCAGAGGAGTGCTATCCAGAGTCGCATTCCGTCAAGTCGATCTCCGGGTCTGGAGGTCTGCAACCGAACAGTGAGTCGTCGGCTCTGGAAGTGAATGAGCGTAAACATCTCAACTGCATCTCGAGCACTGTTCTCGCCTTGAGAATTGATTGGCTAGTGAGGCTAGACCGCCTTGAGAAAGCCAGACAGGATTGACCTTGAACGGAGGCCTTGACTATGGTGTCTTGCGGACGCGTGGTAGTCACGCCAGACATGACCTAGTCCGCGCGGCGTCCGAAAAAAAAATGACTAAGAAAGGGAGTCGCTACAGGGATATATACAGTGTGACGAAACTTAACTTTTAAGTAAAGCATATATTTGTTCGAGTTATTTTGATGCATTAAGTAGACGTTATCATGCGAAAGCCTTTTAGTTAGGTACATTTGCTGTTTAAGTTAAGTTTATTAGGGACTATGGGCATTCATTGTCAGAAAATTGGGAGAAGTATAATGTCGAAGGAAGTTCATATGCTATTTAGTACGACAGAAGCAAACGTCTGATGAATATGCATTGTGCTATCGAACAACCGAACAATAAGTAGAAAAAGTACAAACAATTCCCTTCCAGAAACGGAAAAGGTTCTCCGAAATTGTTCAGATGGAAGTAAGTTCAGGTTTAAGGAATCGCATTATTTTCGGAAACAAGTCAAAAGTCCACCTTTAAAAATTATTATTTGCTACTCTGGGAAGTTTTCTGTCACAAAATGCAGTAATAAGTTTGTGTGAAAAAATTAGTTTGATCGTACCGATAACTATGAGCAAATAAGTAAAGTTTCCATATATGTTACCGTGAAGGTAATGTAAAACAGGCCTTATTCAATGCAATCTATGCGTTCCGCTTATGCGTTATTTAGAAACGGAACGGACGGAGGAATATTAATTAATTAAACAAAATGGCCATATATGGCCACCCTTTTTTTGCAATCGCAAGCTTATAAAAGAGCCCGAAAGTAATCAACTATGGCAGAAAATAATTCATTATGAAGGTAAAAGAAGGTTATGTCTTCTCCATTGGAATTGACTCGTTTATATTTATGTAAATTATAACAGTTGCCAAGATTCTCCAGTTTTATTTTGATATTATTTTGGATAAAGGTTACATGCATAATAACTCGTCAGCTAAATATCCAATGAAGGCACTTTTTAAAGAGAATACTTATTGTGGAAATGTTTTTAGGAATAACAATAATCGAGTTATCTTGCGGACGTTCGGTATGCTCGCCAATGTGGTCTGCTGTTTTGAGAAATTTTTAAATATGAGCAATATGGTCATATTCGTACGAACTTATAGATAAACACTTCTTTTTTGGAAATTATGCCAGAATTTAACGGGAGATATTATATTAATTGTTATCCATTAATGGCAATAAAGATAAAAATGACTTCTACGTTGGTTTGCCAGATTTGCTTAATTTGAGTTGACCCAAGTGTGAAAAACTCTAGGCGTTTGGCGGGATTTGAACCCGCGCATCAGAGAAAGCCTTTGCCGGAGGCTAATGCTCTACCGCTAAGCTACAAACGCCCACTTCACGCCATGAGTTTAATCACACTTGGATCGATATTACCCGCTCAACTTTTCGCTCATATGGAATCCACCAATACGGGAGAAAGTTGACTGCCCAAGCAGGATTTCCTAAGCAATCATCTAGAATCCACCAGAATGACTGCTAGGCTGACTTAATTATTACGTTGGTTTGGCAGATTTGCTTAATTTGAGTTGACCCAAGTGTGAAAAACTCTATGCGTTTGGCGGGATTTGAACCCGCGCATCAGAGAAAGCCTTTGCCGGAGGCTAATGCTCTACCGCTAAGCTACAAAAGCCCACTTCACGCCATGAGTTTAATCACACTTGGATCGATATTACCCGCTCAACTTTTCGCTCATATGGAATCCACCAATACGGGAGAAAGTTGACTGCCCAAGCAGGATTTCCTAAGCAATCATCTAGGCTGGGAGTCCTCCTTATGCCCCTATGTCCATCCGGTTTCACACTTGCAGGCTGGCCGGATGAGCTGGCTGAGCTGATGATTGCCACTTCCGGTTGAGGCTCAACTTTGGGTGTGTCCACCATCGGCTCTCGAGTTGTCATCGATCGAAGAATTCGTCCTAGGCCGGTACTCCTATTTGCGCTCATGCGTCCATCCGGTTTCACACTCGCAGACTGACCGGATGAACTGGCTGAGCTGATGATTGCCACTTCCGGTTGTGGCTCAGCTATGGGTGTGTCCATCATCGGCTCGCGAGTATGCAGATTCGTGTTCCGTCTATGGTCCCGTTTGCTCTTTTCTTCATTAAGATGCGTTCGAAGGGCTTGGTGGGCCGTGGGAAGTATAACACAACGATTGATTGAGGTTGTCCCCGTGTGTCAGGCCTCGATTGTCTCCCTGACCACGCGGTCATTTCCTCGACCCAGGATTTCGGCATTTGGGAAGGAGAATTTGTGTTGGGAAGCGAATAGCTAATAGAATAGCTAATAGAAGCGAAAATTCGAGTCCCCGGGCATAAATGAGAATAAAAGGCGATCACGGGAATCAAAGTTTTACTTTCCTGACGTTTCAAAAGCGTACAGGCCTCTGTGTTCAGAGGTGGTGGTTGTACCGCGCCTCACAGCATTTATAGTAGATGACAGTCATGGTCAAAAGGGTTTGAGTCAATGCAAAGGAAAGGGGGGTGGGACGTCGGAGGGATGCTCAACCATCGGTGCCTTGAGGCGGATTAATCTCAGTCAAGAGGTCTCTCGTCGGATTCTGCTGTTCGCGCCTGTGCCACTGTCATTGATCTAAGTAACCGTCCTGGGCCGGTGATTCTGTTTGTCATGACACTTCCAGCTGGTTTCGCACTCACATGATGAGCGGATGAAGCGGTTAGGCTGATAATTGCTCTGTTCGATTGTGATGCGGTGACTTGTGTGTCCACCATGGGCACGTGAGGGCCCGGATTCACGTTCCGTCTAATTTGGTGTTCACTTTTCCCGTCATTGAGTTTCTTTCGGATGGCTTGGTAGGCTGTGAGAAGCGACACACAACGGTTAATGGAGGTTATACCCGTGTGCTAGGCCTCGATTGTTTCCCTCACCACGCGTTCATTTCCTCGACCCAGAATTTCGGCATTCTGAAAAGCGAATTGGTGTCTGGAATTTGCGCAGTGTTCCGCCACC
This sequence comes from Ligula intestinalis, assembly GCA_036362985.1. Classification (NCBI taxonomy): domain Eukaryota; kingdom Metazoa; phylum Platyhelminthes; class Cestoda; order Diphyllobothriidea; family Diphyllobothriidae; genus Ligula; species Ligula intestinalis. The sequence goes on along the minus strand of JAYGXS010000003.1, from coordinate 3,113,709 downwards.
AACGAAAGTCGCTGCATCGTATCTACAGCCCTGCTGTGTTCTGCCATCCGGGTCTGCAGCCACTTCCCAGTTTCTCCGACATAGTCGACCGCGCAGGAATCACATTTGACCCGGTAAACGACGTTTGTGCTTTCACCTCGGGGCAGGGGTTCCTTCGGCCGCATGACGAGATTTCGTATTGTTGCCTCTGGTCGGTGGGCGATGCCGATCCCCAGGGGTTTAAATAGACGGGAGACTGCCTCCGAAACGCCGTCAATGTATGGTAGCGCGCGCCATAATTTCGGTTGTTCGGCTGCCGGCTCTTCATTTGATCGGACCTGTCTGCTGCGTTCGGTGAAATTTCGAGGATATCCGCTGGCCAAGAAGAGACTGGATGTATCGTAATTCAAACTTCCTGTCCTGCGGCTCGCTGCTGTGTGTTTCTGCCCGTTTGTATAGTGTTCGCACAAAACTGCGTTTGTGGCATACCGGGTGTTTGCTATGGTAGCTTAGGATTTGGCGCGTATTGGTGGCCGTCCTGTTCACCGGCATTCTGAGGCTCCCATTAGGTTTTCTAAGGACGAGCACGTCAAGGAACGGCCTCTATTGTAAACTGGATATGAGTGAGGACAGAATTCAGGAGATCGTGAAATTCCTGGACCTTTTCTCGCTCAATGATATATAAAGGCTTCCGTACTAAACAAAGTTCATGAGCTTTGTTGATTTCGGAAGCCTATTCGATCGGTTTTCGCACATTTCTGAGTGAATATATACCCGATCAGCAGGGACAGTAAATGGCAGGTGGCGAGGCGCTGATGAACTGCGATACGATGAAGTGCTTATGACCCATCTGACAGACACCAGTGGTGGACCAACTGCGCTGTCTGTGAGTGCGTTTGTTTGTGTTGTCCGACCAGCTGGTGTTCAAGGTTATGCTTGGCTGATGAAGGCTAATAAGCCCGAAACAGTTCTGTATCAAGTTACCTCCAAATGCTGTCATACCCCCTTACTGCTATTATGACTTGGCCGGAATCGGCCTGGCAGGCGGTTACCCGTTGGGTACCTCTGACCACAACATGAACTTTTTTCAGTTCGGAAGCCTATTCGATCGTTGTTTTCACATTTTTGAGTCTGGGCTTTTAGCTAGTATCTATGCGGAAGTATGGTATAACATCATTTTCATATATATATATATATATATATAGGAACAGTGCCGACAAAACAATGGATACTAGAATGATAATTTCTAGTTTATCGGTCGTCATCAGCCAGTCATACCCAGCCCGTCATATCTCAGATGTGGAGCAGATGTTATTCGAACCCAGCACCCATTGTAATACTCTGATATCGCGACAAGAGCAGTTTGTTAGCCTTAGCTCCTTCCGCATATGGTCCCTCTTCCTCATGCTAAATGCGAGCTGGAGGTCGTCAGGGTTCAGCGTGACTGAGAAGCCTATCAAATAACGCTTATAGCAGGCCGCGCCATCAGCATAGTGTGCGTTGTATGTTTAGTGGTTGATCAGAGGACATTCAAAGAAGGCGTAATTTGCTACCTAATGAGTACAGAATTATTCTTCTGCATGCCTTCGTTAGCTGCATTTAAAAGAAAACCACATACCAATGGAGAGGGGGCATACTACTTTAAAAGCTCATGAGACAGTACATAAACGGTGGGTGAAAGTCCGTTTTGTAAATAATTTCCTACAAAGTGCTCTAAAGATGGCAAATACATCAATCAAATATGGTCATTTTAACGCCGAAAATACTGCTTATTTAACGGTCTAGGCCACTGACCTACAGGTATATCGAAATTATTTTCCCTCTCTCTTGTTGCTTATTAATCGTGTCCTCAATACATTTCACCCATACGTCCCTGGGGGAAAAGATTTATCATTGAATTGCTCAGCTTACTGCATTAGTGCTTATGTTGGGTTACAATACTCTGATATATATTGCCTAAAATGTGTATCATTTAAAACGTAAACATACGTCTGTATGTGGAAGTCAAGCGAGTTTTTTTCATGTTTAAGTCCCAGAGGACTTGTATGGCAGCCTTTTAGTCTATCAACATGCCATCCATACTTTTTACCCTTTGTATCTTGAAAATCAATTTTTCTGCCTATTGCCCGCCGGTTCAACGATACCTGTGCTCAATAAAATAGGAAATGCTACGAAAGTGCGATTGGACACACTTAATGAGAAGGGTAGGGTGCGATCACTGGAACAAGGAGTATATAAGCCGTACATATCGGATTCCTTTTCGAACCCATAATCGGAAACTATCGCTGGTTAGTGTAATATTATAGTATAAAAAGGCCTTTTTTATCTTAAATTTGCGTTGATATATTCGACATGTTGCATATACGCAGGAACATTTGGGCGTTAAAACAAACTTTCTGACTAGGCTCTTCTTTTACTGCATTTAGTGCAAAAAAACTTCACATGATAGCTAACCATAACTTTTGAAATACATATCTACAATATTAATGCAAATAAGTGCGATGCCTTTAACTTGACTTCACTTGAATCTGAACATTTTTGGACAAAATTTTCCAGTTCTGTAAGGGATACCTTCTATATCTATTATACTTATTTTGGAGCTCCTTCATCGTACAATCAGCTGAAAGTTTTTTCTCTATTTCTCCCTCGTGAGGAGAAACCGGCGATGCGTGAACTTGAGCGAGAAAACCTAACGTACGGAGAAACAAAATCCCTCGCCGAATTGTCTGAGCACAAAAATGATCCGGCAGCCAGGGTGCTTGATAGAGTTGGTAGTCTGTCATAGACAAGGGAAACGGTCAACCCACTGGCTTCCAAGAGAACGAAGAAGCGTTTTCGGGCTCCCAAAAAAGGCCGACCAAGCCCAAGTGCTAATATAAGTTGGCCGAGATTGAGCACGAGCCAAACAAAAAGGGCACCTTCGCGGGCCAAACCGAACAGGAGCGCTGAACGTCGAAGCGAATCTGTCCTAACAAACCCTAGAGAAGCAGAAGGGGACGACAGTCGGAAGGTGAGTACCACTCGTATAAAGTGCATAGTCATAAAAGGCATGATGGCAGGTACTTCCGATACCCCGAAATCAAGATTAGAAAAGGACATGAAGTTATTCAAAGAATATCTGAAATTCCTCCTAAAGGGTGAGGCGAAAGTCGAAGTTCTAAAGGCATTCCGAATGGGCCATATAACAGAATCAAAAGATGAACAACGCCAAACAAGACCGTTGAAGGTTGTTCTGAAGAGTGAGGCCGAGGTCCAGCTATTTTTAAGCAGGAAACCAATATTTAGATACTCACATCCGATGGTTTTTTTCAGAGAGATTTTTCCCCCGCGGAGCGGGAGAAATAGAGATTGCTAACAATAGAACTCCACAGGAGATGTGAACTCGGCGAGAGCAATCTTCGAATTCTGAACGAGGAGATCGTTCATGTCCCGAGGTCACTCCTCCGGAGAAAGCCGATAACACCAACAGCCTAGTCGGGATGGAAAACAGTCCATCTCTATCAGCACCGACAGCTCCCTGCATGCAATCTTACGCAAGAGCCAACCGCCTGCATAAAGTGGTGAATAAGTCTAAATTGAGCTTTCTTTACACTAATGCCCAAAGTCTTCCCTCAAAAATTGATAAACTCAAGGCAGTACTTTCGGAGCGGAAACCTGATGTAGTTGCCATAACGGAAACATGGCTAAAAGCAGAATTCGCGGATTCGGAGATTTCAAATTCCAGCATACCAACTTTTCCACAAAGACCGCCAAAACCGACAAGGAGGTGGGGTTATCGTGTATGTCAGAACTGAAATCTCTGTTGTAGGGTATGAGTCCGTCTGGTTAAAGATCAACAAGGCGAATTCACAGAACCTTGAATTCCTGGCCATTTACCGGCCACCAAGCATTCTGAGTGGAGCCGACGACTCGCTTCTTGGTCTGGTGAAAGAAGCTGCTAGCCAACAGGAGGTTCTCAATGTTGGTGACTTCAATGCCCCTGCAATTGAATGGAACAACGTGACAGTGGAGGCGGCGTCAACTTCCTTTAGTTACAAATGAATGGATCTCACGCTTGACCTATCTCTAGTTCAGAACGTTAAGGGCATAACCAGATTTCGAGAAAACCAGCGGGCTACTTGTTTGGATCTTATTTTCACAAAGGATTCATCCTACATAGATGAAGTGCATTCAAGTGCTCCACTCAGTAAGAGTGACCATACGACGCTAATGTGGGATTAATCACTCCATATTCAACGGCTGATGAAAACGGAGGACCAGCCAAACATATGGAAGGCAGATCTCAAGTCAATGAACAATGCACTATCGTCCGTGAATTGGGACTGCCTGATCAATGGGGATCCGGAGGAGGATTGGAGATCACTCAAGAGGATTGCATTAGATCTGCTTAAGCGCTTTTGTCCGGTGAAGGTACACAAGATGACTAGTCGTCCTGCCTGGTTGACGAGAGACCTTAACAGGCAACTGAAGAAAAGAATAGGAAATGGAAGTTATTCAGGAAAACTGGGTCGCCAGTACACCTCGAGGAATTCCGACGCCAAAGAAATGCAGTAAAAAATCAATTCGCCAGGCCAGGAAAAACTATGAATCAAGAATCCTCCAACAGGCCGAAGAAAAGCCCAAAATTCTTTTCCGCTATATTAACAGTAGATTAAAAAACAAAGATCCTGTCGCAGTACTTAAGAATGCTGATGGCGGAGAATTCGTTGAGAATGACGAGAAAGCCGAGTACTGTAGCCGGTTCTTTGCCTCGGTATTCACTAAGGAAACCGAGCTTCATTTTGATAATGCCAACAGTTCTGTTGCAAACGCCGGTCCAGCACTTCATTCTCTACCATTTGCAACATCTGTAGTTGAGAGGGAGCTGCAGAGCCTCAAAGAAGCAAAATCATCCGGTCCAGACAATATACCAGCCAAGTTCTTGAAAGAATTGGCAAGCGAACTCTCAGAGCCCCTAGCACATATCTTTCGTTCTTCATTTGAGCTAGAAAAACTGCCATCGGATAGGTAAATGGCAAATATTTACCCGATATACAAGGGTGGAGCCCGAACGAAGGTCAACAATTACCGGCCCGTCAGCCTAACTTGCATTTGCTGTAAGGTGATGGAAACGATAATTAAGAAGACGACAATAAAGTTCTTGGAGGAGAACAACCTACTGTCAGGGCTCCAACACAGTTTCAGAAAGAACCATTCTTGCCTTTCCAGCCTTCTACTCTCCACTGAGCAGTGGACTCGCGCACTAGATGAAGATGGTAAGGTTGACGTCATCTATACGGACTTCAAGAAGGCATTCGACAGCGTCCCACATAAGCGTCTAATGTATAAATTGTCACAAATTGGCATAAGAGGAAACCTGCTGGCATGGATCACAGCTTTTCTCACAGGGCGATCGCAAACTGTGTGCATCGGTGACTCAAAGTCAAACCCTACATCTGTTCTGAGTGGCGTCCCCCAAGGCTCCGTCTTAGGGCCACTGCTCTTCCTTATCTATATCAACGACTGTGTCAACGGCCTGGGTTGCAGCGCTATCATGTTTGCCGACGACGTCAAACTCTGGAGAGCCATCAGGTCTGACGCCGATAGGAAAGCGCTTCAAGAGAGTCTTAATCGACTTAGCTGCTGGTCTGCTCGTTGGCTTTTTAACTTCAACATTAGTAAGTGTGTGGTTTTAAGACTCCGTACTAGAAGAACTGATGAGGAGAACGATTCCTTCCAATACCTCCTCGATGGGCAACCGCTTTCAAATGTGAACGAACAAAATGATCTCGGTGTTCTAATAAATTCCTCACTTAAACCATCTACTCAGTGTGTGAAGGCAGCTAAACGCGCGACACAGGTGCTGTTTGCGATTAGGCGGGGATTCATCAACATTAAAAAGGAGCTCTTCAAGAAAACCTACGGAGCGTTTGTTCGGTCCCACTTGGAGTATGCTGTCCAGGCCTGGCGTCCGTGGTTCAAGAAGGATTACCTGCATTTGGAACGAGTGCAGGCGAGGGCTACGAAGATGTTCAAGAATCTTGGTCATCTGCCTTATGAAGACAGACTGACCAAACTTGATCTTCCCCTTCCAATTATAGGCAACTCCGCGGGGCCCTCATACAAACCTACCGTATTGTTAGAGGCCAAGACTGCGCCCTAGAATTTGATGATTTTTTCGAATTGGCTCGGACTGACCATCTGCGAGGTCATCCTTTTAAACTACAGAGAAAACCGGCCCGTATCGACGTTCGACGAAACGCCTTCTCTCAGAGGTTCATTGGAGCCTGGAACGGACTCCTGGAAGATGTGGTCCTCTCAGATACTGTTGAAATTTTCAAAAACAAACTTGATTCTCATTTGCTGAGAAACTGTGGCAGATATAATGAGCAAAGTGTCAGTAGCAGCACCTTGCAACTGGCTCACACTTATCGCTGATGTTAAGCCTACATTTTTATTATGTACTTTTGTTACGGTAGACCTATTATGCGATTTTGGTTATAAATAGGGAGCTCAAGGGCGAAAGCCTTCTTCCCTTAATAAAGTGACTTAAAGTATGCAGTTTGGTTCTCATTTCGTAAAAGCATAGGAAATTCCTTTGATATGAGACTTCTCCTAATGTCTTCAAAATTAGTGGCCAATTCTCTTAATAAACGTAACTATAATGGTGATTTTTCTAACTAGAAAGCTTTCGCAGAATCCAATCAACTAAATGAATCAACATAGTGTCACTAAATATACGCTTAAGTACCAAGTCAAAGTTCTGATGAAATTTTCATGGTCTTTAGCGACAACTCTATGTTACAGTTCACGATAGACTACTTCGTATAATGCAATGGCTTGGCATTTCAAGCAAGAATCCAATACTTCAGGCCAGTAAACGTCTTGTTACAGTGATCGTTTCTTTCCCTGATAAACTGCTACCGACAACTTGCCTACTGGCCTCTATGAGTGGTCTCGAAAGTCTTTTTAGGAGATATCTCATTCTGAAGCAAGCAAATATGGCAGAATTTATTCGATCAAATAAATTTCGTGACGGCTCGTCAGCTGCGGCCCGTCTTTGCATGAATGAATAACAAGTGGGTTACAGCACAATTTGAATATCACTAAAAGTACCAGCTTTTTACCGCACTTCGTTTCGATCGCCTGAAAAGCAAACCGTCTTGGTCAAAATAACTACTTAAGTAGCACATGTTTTTTCGGGCGATTTTCGATGCCTTTACGACTTAGGACATATTTTCTAAAAAAAGACAAACAAGTCATTTTTGTAGGTTTTTCGTAACAAACCACTTCTTCTCCTAATTTTATATTTTTGAGAAAAAGTATCTCGCAGTTTTACGAATGTTAAACTTCTTTAAAGTTATGCTATATTCAAGTTGTTTCCTATCTGTTCGTCTATTAATGCTGCTTATGTAGTGTGCGCCACAATCGACGTCTATTGCAAAATGTTAAGGTCCTATGTGGTTTTTTGTTAATGACATAAATGAATGTTGTGTTTTCCTCGTATGGAAAGTATACGATTTGTGCTCTTAAATCCTGGACGCAAATGCAACGGCTGATCGGACTAAAAGGCATTGCTCAATTGACAATCGGTAAGGGTAGTTTATAGGTATCACCAAAGTAATCCAAGGACCCCGGAGTTCTGTTTCACTGAACCGGAGGTAAAATTAAAGCTATTCCTTTAGCATGTATATCTGGCATTTGAACAGGAACCATGTGTTACATGTAATGAAAGGCAGCTATATTATTACTACGGTTCTATTGCGTCCAGTTATCTGTTTATCTCATGTGTTGATGGTATCATTTAACTTGCTTTTCAAAAAAGCCTAGCAAAGTTGATGAGCTTCAGACTTATTGATCGACCGTGCGTTTCGTCACGTACTTGTGACAAGGAAATGGAGCCCAGGCACAGTGTGCAACGCTCGGACTAGCCAATTATCTTCACGAGCTGTTATGCACACCCATAGAAAGGCGTGGAATAGAAATAGAAATACATGTTGATACACCTCCTTCCGGATACCACGCATTCACTCGCATGGCCAAGAAGAGCGGCCAAATTCCCAGCCAAGGACGCACCCCATGCAACGGCGTGTACTCAACCTTACCACGAATGCAACCCCTACTCCGTTTTCCATTGGTGAACTGCAACAGAATGGCCAATTTGTGCTCCACGCTTATTGCCTCTGAAGATGTCCTTTTTACGAAGTCAACAGCTCCGACAAATAAGCCTGTTGTACTAGTGATCCCGCCTCTATCTTGTTTGTAAGCGTATGCCAAAAACTCTGGCGTTACACTCCACCCGCGCATGTTTACTATACGCTCACATCTCTGGGGACCTGTTTGTTCGGAGGACTCTTAATTCAGGCTTTTTTTCTAAGACACTGAATAGTCTTCCAATGCTGGCGCCAACATTGTTTCTGTTCCTTTGTCCTTTTCGTTGTACTCACACACGAAATAACTTGCATTCTTAGTTTTGAAAAGTCGTGTTGGCAAACGATCTTTTTCGGTCATTCATCGTCAGGCCAGTACATGACATGGGGAATAAAATTGGTCAATTAATTACATCGTTTATATAATCTTCAGGTTGAGGGAGGGGGCGGGGGGAGCAAAAGTAAGAGGGTAATTCAGCAGCTGGGTTTTCCCTCGTCTCTTGCATGCGGGCGCCTGCGCGGGTAGGACGCTGGTTGCCATGCCGAGATGAGACAGGGGGGATGTTCTCGCGGTCCGCGGATTGAGTTCTGTATGTCAGCCGCGCAGCTTACGCTTGACTATTCTCCGTAGCTTCGTCTTCTTTGGATTCAGTAGGTGTTGGATTTCCGCGTGCAGTTGGCCAAGGAGGCTGATGGCTTGTACCAGGGCTTTTCGACAGCATAGAGTAGTTTTTGCTAGCCACATTGCCACTGCCTCTGCTGTGGCTAACACCCGTTTGCACAGGCCTTTGGAGTAGTGTGTTAGCGTGCGGTATATGACCCGAAAGGCTTCTCTCGCGTCAACCGGAAGTCTTTATGCAAGAAGTCCACTGACGACTACTTTCCACTGGACGCAAAGGAAATGCTTCTAAATTTATCAGATCTAAAACTAACGAAGCTACAATCACAGGCTTTATCACTGGGATTAGACTTTTGTGTTCCAAACAGAAGAATAAACCCAGTTGAAATTGAGGCCCAATTTGAAGACTTAAACTCTCAGTTAGCAGATCTAATACCTAGGTCAACTAACGATGTGGGGTGGCTTAAAGCAAAATTTGTGGACATTGCTCACCAATATCGCAATGCTCCTGTAACAAAAACAACTCCTCTGACAAAAGAACACATGGCTGCCCTCACCACTTTGAAACACCACGAGGAAATAATAATTTCTAGACCAGACAAAGGCCATGGAGTTTTCATTCTCAACCGGAAGGATTATGTAAGAAAAATGGAAGCTATTTTGGGTGACCAGAGCAAATTTCGTATAGAGGTGTCAGGCAAAGGTCAAACCAAAGCAATAGAAGATTTAGTATGGAAAGCTATTAAAAAGTTGCGGAACAAAAACCTGATTGATACTGCAACTGCATTATCTTTAAAGCCTAAAGGAACACACATCCCCAGACTATATGGTCTGCCCAAAACACATAAGAAGGACATACCTTTGCGGCCAATTTTGTCTATGATTAACTCTCCTCAACACAAGCTAGCACAATGGCTTGTCAAGGAATTAAAGCCGATTAGGAGCCGGTTCTCCACTTTCGTGACAAAGGATGTCTTTCAATTTGTTGAAGATATTAAGTTCCAAAATATTGCAAACAAATTTATGATTTCTTTAGACGTTGAATCCTTATTTACAAACGTATCATTGGACGAAACAATCGACGTTATATGTACTCATGCATCCTATACTCGTCTACCACCTGATATACTAAGGGAATTGCTTACACTATGTACGAAAAATGTGCAACTACTCTTTAATGGGCATCAGTATAGACAAATCGATGGAGTCGCAATGGGAAGTCCACTTGGACCTACTTTTGCTGACATATTCATGGGTCATTTAGAAGAAAACCTGTCATCACAACTAAACAAGACAACTTTATACAGACGTTATGTCGATGATATCTTCACTATAGTTGAAACCAAACAAGACGCTGAAAACCTTCCTCGATTCATGAATAAATTGCATCCAAAAATAAAGTTCACGATGGAAATGGAACAAAACAACAAGTTACCTTTTCTTGACGTCCTCCTGTTTAGAGAGGCTGATGGTTCAAGAAGGCGAAGTGTTTATCACAAGGCTACCTGGAAGGGCCAGTACCTACACCTTACTAGTTTTGTGCCAATCCAGTGGAAGCGAAACTTGGTACTAACTCTCTTCCAGCGAGCTGAGAAAATTTGCAGCAATGAAACATTACCAACAGAAATTTCCAGCATCAAAGACGCCCTACTTAAACGTCGATATCCTTCACGTTTCATGCAGAAATACAGTAAACCTTTACGGCTGAAAAAGCCCGTTTTTATATCTCTACCCTTCAAAGATGACAATGTATCAAATACAATCAAACGACGTTTGCGATGCACCATAGAGAGAACGTACAATGCAGCTGCATTTGTGTTCCTCAGCCCTATTAAAGGCCTTCCCGTTAACGGGACAAAAGATGCCTTGCCTTTGCACGCCACTCAAAACTGCGTCTATAATTTTACATGCACTTGCGGATGCAAGTACATCGGGCGAACGCAAAGGCAATTGGCGACCAGGGCAGCTGAACATTTACCCTCTTGGCTTTTTAAACAGGAAAACAAAGTACCTCGGTCCTCTATTACAAAACATCTATTGGACAGTGGTCACTCTGTCGATCCGAAACAATCTTTCCGAGTTCTTGTTCGAGCACGAACAAACCGGACATTACGCTACATGGAAACAGCCTACATACGGCGGGAGAAACCCGACCTATGTAAGCAATTAGAACATGTGGCGAACCTACAGCTGCCTTGGGGTCCATAGGCCTACATTTAGTCACCTTTTGTTTGTTTTTGTGTTGTTTTCCCCCCTAAATTTCCGCCCTTTCCCGAGTTAAGTTGACAATATGAATGTCCGCTTACGCGTAAATTTGACCTTGCATTTATCGATTTTGTTGATATTCAAATTGTGCTCTAACCCACTTGTTATTCATTCATGCAAAGACGGGCCGCAGCTGACGAGCCGTCACGAAATATATTTGATCGAATAAATTCTGCCATATTTGCTTGCTTCAAATTTCTTCCTGGGAAAAGATGTTTCACATATCTCATTCTAGCGAAGGTCAGCAACCAGCGGCAAATTTCAGTTGTTGAATTCAGGGGCGTCCGACAGACCCCTCTTTCACGTCTCTTGCCATGTGGTTATCGTACCGTGCCAACATCTGGACTGTGCCACAGTCAAACTTGGGATTCGAGTGGGCAGCACGCATAGCCGCGTGTTAACTCGGGTCCGAAGTCCGCGACACCAGCCTTCAAAACAGTTATCCAACGGTATTACGTTCTCCGGTGCAGAATTGCAGCCGGGAGACCCCAATGTCTTTTCCGTTAACGGACAGGGCTTTTGGGTTTATGTTCGGTCGTTGTAAGTGGACTCGAGGTGGGAGCATCAATTTTGCCGTGCGGGTTTGCGTTTTAACTGTGCCTCTGACTCCTCTACATTAACACTAACAGGTATCCCTTGCCTTTCGATAAAGCTGTCACATTGGCTTAACTTACAAGGAGAATACCCTTGCGGCTGTGATCTTTAGACCCGGTTTCATATGGGAAGGGAAATAGTGGGATGTCAGGTGGACGGAATAGTAGTTTCTGCCCACATATAGTCGTGAATAGGTTGGAGGAAGTTGAAAGTAAGACGAGTGCACGACATGGCTATACATGGTGGCGTTTGACATTTGAGAGTGAGGCAGTAGTCACAGTGAGGTCCAGTGTGATTTTGCCTAAAAAGGTGATTGGCCAGATGGGACGAATAGTATTTTCTGCACAGAGCAAGTGAATAATATGTTGGAAGGAGTTGACAGTCAGACGAAGGAACTACCGCTCTAAGAAAGGGTGGCCTGCAAAATGAGAGAGTGTGGCAGTAGTTATGGGGAGTGAGCCTTGACGGTGATTGACAAGACTGCACTGTGGTCGGCATTAACTGGTGTTTTTACACTTGCATCCGAGAGAGACGACAGGTGGGACGTTGGACGCTGGGTTGGACCACTATAAATACTATGTGTGGGCAACGTCAATTATCCTAGCAGCTGTTTGAATGGTTTACGTTTAAACCATGCTGTAGAGTGTGCGTAAACAGCTGTATGTTTGCTGCATCAGTTTGTTCCTCCAACGCTGTGGAGTATGCAGTTTGTTTTAGCCAACACCGCAAGGCCAGATGGTCATGGCTGATGCGACAAATCAGAAGACACGCAGGATATTTATCGATTTCTTCTGTATGTTTACATTTTACGGCGAAACCCGGTGCATACACAAACTGTTTCTGCTACTGTTCTGTGAGTATGTCTCTGAAGATGAATTTGTGACAGATATCGAAACGCCAGGCAAATAAACACAGTGTCCCAGCGATCTAGTTGACTTCGACGTCTCCATTTGGCTAAGAATTTTAGGCGAAGACCGATGGACGTAACTGTGGACGTGTGTCTTAGAGTAAGTGATTTTGTTCTGCTCAGGGGTAATGCTTCTCAATTCACCTCCCAGTTGCTTGAACCATGGTGATATTATCGCAGCGGCTAAATACGGGAGGCGATCTTCAAGTCAGGAAAACAAGGAAGTAAGACGCCCGATTGGAGGAAAAGCTTACGCCGTACAGAAATAGCGGAAAAAAGGATGGGGAAGTCGACATCCGAACAAGTGCACAAGCAACCTTGAAGGGGACAGTGTCAGAATTGTATGAGCGTGACAGTCCTCACCGTTTTTACAGCACAGCCTTATGTGAGTTCGCCACAGCGAGTCGATTGGCCAGATCTGATTGAAGTAGACAGTCGCCGGTACGCATGCACTTGCTTACAGCCGTGTCATGCGGGCTGGAAGTTTCCTTGAAATGCCATGATCAGAGTTCACGATTGTGCCTTCCTAAAACCTGCAATCTGAAATTTGTGGGCGCGTATCTACAATGCATTTTTAACTTTACGTATACGTGGTTTATCTGCTGAGTTTTGGCTCTATTGGGGCAAACCAAGTTTCAGAGTTTGATTCAACAGCACCCAGTATCTATGCGGGCAAAATGCAGGGGTTCCTAGAACAATACTCCCAGTAGATGTATTCCATGCGATCACAATTCAGTAAAATGTATTATTCCAATCCTTTTGAGAACGAATAAACTTTTTCAGGATGCATACACAGCACTGAGGTCCTATGTAGACATGTTTAGCAATTTCGTTAATTTAAGTCACAAACCAAGTCGGATACCCCATATTCCGGGGTTTTATTTGCTACGACGGAAAACTCGCTGGGCGTTGGATTTAGTGAACAGCGAAATCTAGTTCGCTGTTTAATGCAAAGAGCTAGATAAAAATTGCTCAGAAGATACTTTGGAAGATGAACTCGAGAAAATCCAGAAATAACTCTGTGAGAATTGATATCACGAGAGACTTATTACCAAGCATATGGCTGCCAAAGACATCAAAATCACAACGTTTACTGTGGAGAATAACACCTTATTTCTTATAGTGCCCTTTTGAGGAGACGCGGAAGGCGAACTTCTAAAAAGACGCCTTGATGAGGCCGTATCACGAACCTTACCAGCAGCGACAGTTCAGGTATTATTCTCAACTAACCCGGTCTTACATGGGGAAGGCAAGGACAGGTTACCGACTCAGACCACCTCCATGTGTATCTACTCCTTTACTTGCTACTGTGGAGCAGGTTATATTGGTCGCACGAGTCGGCACCTATGCAAAAGGATAGAGGAACACCTACCACAATGGCTAAGGAAGGGTGATTTCAATACCAACAGCACCATCAACAGCTCTATCCTGGCGCACATGGTGGATTCCGGACATCAGGTGAACGCCAACGAAGCCTTCAGGGTGATCTACAAGGTACCACCAAGCTACACTAAGTCACTGGGTCAGCGACTGCTTGCACCAGCATAAGCAACTGCTATCCGGTTGAGGAAGCCAATTTTGTGCGCGCAGAAGAACCTGCTGCAAGCCCCAAACTTTGCATGGCCAACGGCCACCCAGCTACCGGCATTTTCCCAAGTCTCTTCTCTCCTCTTCCACCGCCCCTTCTCCCTAATTGCCGCTTAATTAGCTGCCTGCTTCTACCCCGACCCCCTCCCCTAACCCTGTGGAGTAATTTGCTTGTAACTTTGAGCATAATTAACCTTTTACACTTCAATGTAAAGGCCTGATGAGAATTTATTGAAAGTAAACGTATGCTCGCCAATTGCTCTTCGGATTTCTGTGATGAGAATTTTCGCAACCTTAAAACAGTTGGGTCAAACTTAATATGGAAATCTGCCAAACCCCTCCTTATATTATAGCTTAGCCTGAAGAATAATGGATACAAGACTTTCAAATGTAAAACTGTTTGTTTTTTATGGTTTGTTTGACGTTTCGAGTATTAATTTCCTATAGCAATGTTGTGTTGATCAAAAATCAAGCTCCCAGCTTACATAATATTCCGCTATCTGCCTTGTGTGTAGCCAACTAATATCGACTGCGGAACTACGGCAATAAATTTCCGGCTCCTTGCGTGTGTAGACTAAGCAAATATCAGTTAATCCAGACAGAAAATAAACCTTTCATTGAGATTGCACCTTACTCTTTTGACAGCTTGGCATATAACCTGATCATATGCCCTGGTTTTTTTCCGACATACTTTTCTCTATCATCTTAATCGCCTACTCCCGGAGAAATGCACTAGGCGAAAACGTAAAAGCTAGGAATCAGGTAAATATTTTCTTCTCCATCACCGCTAACACTAACTGTCCTTGTTTAGCCAACATCTAGGATGGAGCGAAATGCATGCATCAAAAAAAGTTAAGCAGGCTGGAAAAATTTTAAAAAACGGCAGCCTATCCTGTTACTTCTGTCGGGCTTTTTTGCACTCTCGGTTGCTTTTTGATGCTGTTCCTTCTGTCTTCTGCTACTGACAAGGGAAAGATTTGCAATTCGCTGTGTGCGTCTGTGTTGCCTTTCCAGCGTCAAAAGGTAAACCAAACGTCCTCCAAATTCCTTCTGACATCAAACAGACGATACCGGTAGTTTTTTGCAGTCTTTACATGCCAAAAGTTGATAAACGTCGGCGCACTGACGAGGGAGGGGAGAGCCGGTACATGACAAAATCGGAACACACGCAGTCAAAGCTGTAAGTCGGAAGTGCAGATGGCTTATGACCAAAAAATATGTTCACGTATGTGGGGGGCATGATGTTAGTAGAATTCATTTAAGTCTTTAAATATGTATAAGCTGCACGTTACGTTCTACATTCACATTCAAAAAAATGCTTAAGCCGCCTGAATTGTTGGTACTAGGCGGTTGCTCATCGCAGACAAATAAGCATAGTAAACACGTATTTTGGCCTATTGATGGGTAATAAAATGAAATCGGCACTTCGTAACATATTTATTTTCATACGAAACTAGTTGTGCTACGTTTAAGTGTAAAACATAAAAACGGTTTTGGATTGCGGACATCAGGTGGACCCCAACGAGCCTTCAGGGTGATCTACAGGGTCCCACTGGATCAGGGACTGCTAGCATCAGCAGAAGCAACTGCTATCTGTTTAAGGAAGCCGATTTTCTGTGTGCAAAAGTACCTGCTGCAAGCCCCAAGTTTAGCGTGGCCAACGGTCACCTAGCTATCGGCATTTTTGTGAGCCTCCTCTCTCCCCCGCTTAATTAGCCGCTTGTAAATGTGAACATAATTTTACTTTTTAAACTTTACCCTCTCCCCCTCCCATAAAAATGTAATGGCCGGATGAGAATTTATTGAAAGTATACCTATGCTCGCCAATTGCTCTTCGAAGCAGTGATTTATCGATCTCGGCTTTTAAGCGTCCACACGAGTCCACTGCCAGGGATGACATAGCAACAGTATTGGACGCGACAGTTATGTGGCGGTTGGGCTCAACGATGAAAGGTACCAAGGAGGTTAATGCGTTAAGGTGTAGCGGCTCGTGCCTGGCTGACTAGCCCTAATCGAAGTGCACTTTCCCAACGGCTCGCCGACGCGGTTTTTGACGTCTGGATCAGCCAATCACGGTCCCCGCATCTACGCTCAAAAACCAGGCGACGAATGGGAGCTTGCACGCGTGCCCGACGCAAGTTGCCTCTCTGCCCAAAATCTCCATGCCGACCTAGCCAATGAAAGCTATCTCTCTCTCGCTCTGTCTTCTGGCCCGACTACTCAAAGACCTCACTTGGAAATCGGCTCTGGGCGAGATGGGTTAGAGGGCGCGCGCTCATGTGCCCTCCGGCCGTACAGCCAGGCCGGATGGACTGGCAACTTTCCCATAACTTTTCTGTAAACAATACACTGTTCCATCTACTCTCGACTTTCCGCCGTCTTCTCTCCAATCTCCTAAGGAACCAGGGTCTGGAAGATTGTAGGTGTTAAGGCCATAACCGTCCTAGCATTGGCACTTATAAAGGTACTCGCTGCACTCAGTGCATACCTAACGGCACATGAGACGTGTTATAGGAGAAGTCGAACGATGTTACCGTGTACATTTTTTGTGCATTTGATCGTCGTCAGCCAACGTAGGGTTTCGGATACCTAGGAAACTAACCCAGGGTTCTTCGGTCATTAAATTTATCCACCAAACTTATAAACCTTCTATTAAACAAACCCTTACCTACGAAGGATGATGAACCTTTCTTCGACCTGAACGAAAAGATTCGCTGTTTGTACTGAAGAACGTCCGGAGGGCCGTCAGCTGTCTCCTAACACAACATCGATGTGCGGTTCCACGTCTACCGGAGGCAACCATCAGACGCCAAGAAGGGGATTAGAATTACTCGTCACACGCTTGACCAGCCACTGTGACCAGATCTATCTCCATTCTATCACTTGACCCAGTGCCCGGAGATCGACGAATTAGGTAGCAGAGAGGAGGGGGGGCGGTTGGTGGGCTCCATTACCCACAACTTCCCATTTGCAATCCATATCACGCGAACTTCCCCGATGTTCCCACGACAGGCAATAACTGACATAACTCCCGTAGCGTGTTGTGTGCAATCAGCTCGCGGCACGTCTGAGGTTCTAAAGGCCTATGTTTAGCCTACCGCGCTACGGAATTCACTTTCTCATACAAAAGACGTTTCTAGCAATTTTGTGCGGAAGTATGCGCAATACTCTGATTAGGCAATTTCGTCTATTAATCCCCAGATCCCATCTCTAAGTGTGGTTCTATGAAAACAGATTAATCTGGTTGGGAAGGATTTACCTAAACGAACTTCGCTAACTGAAAGTATGAATTTTCAACTGGCGTAGAGGAGGTGAGACCAGCTGTGACTAGGCACGTTTTTTCTTCAGAATAAAATAGGGTTTTACTGCCTTATAATTTTATTCCATAAAATACACAATTAAAGCCTATATTTTTAGGCACAACCTTAATTTTAAGGGCACAAAAACACCCCATAACTTATCCATCCTACCAAGCGGTTATTCTAATTTCGAATCAACGTGAGAGCATTTAAGTGCGTTCCTGCTTATACTGCTAGGAAAGGCGACGGACACGATCTAATCAGTTTAAGTGGTATTTTTATCGTCGAACGGGACCTTAATTTATTTTGGAACTAAATTATGGACGTGGTTATTAACCAGCAAAGACCTTTCGGACCAGACAGCAGATTGGTGACCGGCAGCATGAGGTCGGCACAGTTCGGGAGCAACCGGCGATAGAAATTGACCATGCCCATGAATCTTTGCACCTGACGCTTGGAGTTGGGTGGAGGGAAATCACGAATTGCGTCCACCTTGGAGGGCAGAGGACTCAGGCCCTGGGAGTCAACACGATGGCCAAGGAATTCGAGTTAAGGCACACCAAAAACACACTTGGAGGGATTGATGAGGACACCAAACTTGTCGAGACGATCAAAAACCAGGGCTAGGTGCTCCTTGTGCTCATACGCACTCCGACTAGCCACCAGGAGGTCATCTATGCATGTGTACACAAACGGCAGGCCACGTAGTACCTGGTCGATGAACCTCTGGAACGTCTGGGCAGCATTGCGAAGACCGAAGAGCATGCGGACGAACTCGAACAGACCAAAAGGTGTAGTGATGGCCGTCTTGGGAACATCTTCGGGAGCGACAGGGATTTGATGAAAGGCACACACCAAGTCAATCTTCGAGAAGATTTCTTTTCCGAAAAGGGTTCCGGCAAAGTCGTGAAGGTGTGGCGCGGGATACCTATCGGGCACTGTTGCGTTGTTGAGGGCTCGGTAATCGCCACAGGGTCGCCAATCGCCCGATGTTGCCTTGGGCATCATATGCAGAGGTGACGCCCAGGGGCTCTCGGAAGGTTGGATGACGCTCAGCTGCAGAATATGTTCGAACTCTGCCTTAGCAACCTGCAGGCGGGCAGATGCCAGTCGTCTTGGCCGAGCGAAAGCAGGGGGACCAGCTGTTCGGATGTGATGAACGACACCGTGCTGAACCTCGCCGCTGCGAAACTGCGGATTAGTAATGTTCGGATGCTGGAGAAGAAGCTCCCTGTAAGCACAAGCAATATCTGTGTCCAGTACAGATAGATTGGTGGGAGTCGTGAAGGGAGTCAATCCGCGAACATACAGGCCGGTCGAGCGATGCAGAAGTCGGGAACGGCGTCAATCCACCAGGAGTTCAAACTCAGCAAGAAAGTCGGCGCCACGAATAGCATCAGGGACATCGGCTATCACAAAAATCCAGGAGAAAGATCTTCGCAGGCCAATGTTCAGGGTCAGGGATAGGCTGCCAAATGTGGAAATAGATGAAGAGTTAACAGCTTGGAGATGTAGGCCAGGGTTAGGACAGTGGTTGTCGGCTGGAGTCGGTGTAACGACGCTCAAAACGCCTCGGGTGTCGACGAAGAATCGTCTGCGTGTCAAGGTGTCATCGACATAGAAAGTGCGACCCGAGCCTCCAGAACCAGAGAAGGCGGTCGCCTCTATTCTCTGGCAGACTGGTTTCCCTTTGTTGGCTTGAAAGAACAAGGGAAAACACATCTGTATGCTTCCGAGCCAAATCTCGCATGATAATGACACAGGCCATCGGGACTAGTTCTTGAACCAGAGTGACCACGGCGGGGACTGACAGACTGGCGCGCGGCGAGGCGGGCAACTTGGAGTTTAAAAGAAGCCATATCTGCTGCCAGGGCCGTCATTTGTTTCACAAGTTGCTCGTTCACACTGTGTGCTGGCGCAGTTGACATTCTCAATATAGATGGTGGCTGGAATCCCTGCACTTCCATCATTCTATCAGCCATCTCGGAAAGTTTTGAGACGCTCAGATCCTCGAAGCCGGAAATCAGGATTGTCTGGATATCTGCTGGTAGACGCTCCAAAAAGATTTCTTCAGAAATCTTGTCGTCTATCTGAAGCTCGCCACGATGAGCTTCCAATCTTCTCAGCAATTCGCTGGGTTTTTTTATCTCCCAACGAATCTTCTCGGATGAGTTGATTGTATCTCTGGCGATCAGATACTGTGTGCAGGCGCAGGAGCGCTGCCTTTAGTTCAGTATATGGTTCTTCCACAGATGGACTTTTAATTGAAAAGTCGTGTTGGCAAACAGCTGTTTTCGGTCATTCACTTCAGGCCGCTACAGTGCTAATTGGTACAGTGCCAATTGTAGACTGCACTTGAGACAACACTTGCAGTGGCAGCGCCTGAATCAGCCTGTAGAATTTTGTAACTTCTTTGGTAATGTTCGCAGAGTAAAAACTTGACTCGATGCGAAGAAAGTACAATTCTGGCGCATTTGGCCAGTACTCAGGGAGCGTCAGCGCGATTGTGCATACTGAGTCCTCGTTCGGCATATTTTGTGACAGGAACGCGTCAGAAAATGCGCGCAGCGAATGTTGCTGTAATTGATTGGTTGTTGACTGGCTTGGAGACGCGTAAAGTCAACGCGCTATGTACGCGTGATGAACAGATGGTCGCTGTCCAAAATACGAGGTCACCACTTTAGTTGAGATAGGCAATCGATGATGCGATCCCACGCTAATAACACGTAAAGCCAAACCCGTTTAGTGAAGAAGACCAATAGTTAGAAAATGTCCGCTATTTAATCAACATAAAACGAGTTCTAGTGTAGCGGGAAACGGTTGTGTGCTAACTTAAACAAAAGGTTCTAAAGGCAAGTTACAGAAACGCTTAATGGCAAGGGTTAGTCTAGACAGTTATGTACAAATGAAAATATGGCAAAAATGTAAATGCGTACAAGTTTGGCAAAGGGCTACCACACCACCATCTGCATAAAAAGTAGCGTCCGACAATTCATTACTCAGGGGAGAGTTTAAAGATTAGCCTCATTTTAGGCTATTAATAAAAATCAAATGCAGAGCTTTTTGGACAGAGGGTAAAGATGCCTGATTTTTAAGGTAATCGACAAAATTGTCTGCAAAAATGGCTCCCGGAGACCAAGGAATAAGGTAAGTAATGGGTCATGGTAAAAGGTCATAAAGTACTCAAAGGTAAAGTATAAAAGATATCCACGTCTGTTATAGGGACAGGTCAGTTTTCAACTTCTTAATTTCCGTATTTTCACCCTTGAGGTAACGTGCTGAGAATGGGAGTAGGGAGTGCTGATGCGTCGTTGCGCGGCGAGGCTTGTGACGAAAGCTTTGGCGCATATTACGGGAAGATTTCACAGGCATTTTTTATCAGTGGATAGGGTAAGCAGCCTCACTAAAAATACGGTCAGCAAATTGCTTGCCCGTTTTAAAGTGTCACTGCATTATAATGTCAGCTTACAAAGCATTGGAAATACCGGCAGCTGAGATGAGCATTCGAAGGATACGTATAAACACGACCAAGTCTTTTTAAGTGAAGTTGCAAAATAACTGGAATGCGGCATCTTTAAACGGCCAAATTATGGCTTTTGGTGTACGATATAAACGCAAGCCGTGGATATAATATAAAAGGTTATGGCTTTTATTTAAATCTCCTTCAATATGAACAGAAAATAAGAAGTAAGATGGCAGAGTAATCCCAACGTATCAGAAAGGACACTATGGACCGTCTCATATTCTCTGGTACTTTAAAGACACAAAAAAGACCAGAAGACTTCCCCGACAGCAGAAAAACTAATGAAAACAAACAGTTAAAGCTCATACATTTCTCACAATAGCCCTTATAAAAACATGACCTTATATCAGACAGTTAAATACTGCATAAAACGCAAGTTCTTGAAAACGTAATGTTGTTATTTAGACGTCTATGCAACCCTATACTTAGAAAATTTTCTCTGTTACTAACTGTGCTGGACCCCATATCTGCGTGTGTTTCTATAAGCACACACATATCCAATTAAGAGAGATTAACCCAAACTACTGCCGCCAACTGGAAGTAGGATTATTCAGCCAGTGTACATCAGGCGAAATATTAATAACCAAATGTTTTTAAAGAATAACATAAGACCCAATCAGTTTATGACCCTCGAATTCAGCATTATCGCCTAACGACTATCTAATTTTTATCACCAAACCTTAATTTCTAGGCGCAAGCAAACAACCCATAAATAATCCAGCCTGCGAAACGGCAATTTAATTTGAAAAACTTTAAGTGCATTTGTGTTCTTTGACTACTAAGATATTTAGAAAGCCGAAGGAGACCGTACTTTGTGTTTGCACAGTAAGTTGATGGTCAAATGGGATCTCCAATGAAGCAAAGGTAACGAAAGTTGTATTAAAATAAGCGCAAAGCAGAATGGTATTCTCCGCAGCACAGCACTCGTAAGTTTCTGCTGTGAGAAGTTTTTAAAGGGGCATGCTATTAATATATTTTCCAAATGTATTTGCGAAAAAGATGAAGGGCGTATAGTACGCATAGGGCTGCATGCAAAATCCTGATGAAATTTGACTTGGTATTTATTTTTTCACGTTATCTTTATCCACTTAGTTGATTTAATAGTAGGAAATCCTTTACATCTAGAACTCCGCCTTTTTAGTTCCGTTTATTGACTGTAATAGGCATTAATTTTCACTCAAGAAAAATTTTCTATGCACTTTAGAACCACAGAGCTAAACCATTTATTATTAATCATTGTGCTATGAAAGAATCTCAGAACCCCTTCCAAAAGGGAATTATATGGTCTGAAGTGGCCCAGATGGCAGTGAAGCCAAGTTTAAAAAATCGCATTTACAAGGTGCCCCAGAAGTAACTGACCCTTTTGATTTGCTAATAAAACGAAAACGATTACCGCTAGGATACCGAAACTTGTTTTATTCGAAAAACGGTATTTTAGAATTTTGTGCGATGAAAATCCAAGAGAAATTCAATGAAGGCCGCTGCATTCTCTTCGTGTGACGGTGTGGTGCGGAAAAACTGTTTCCAATGTGATTGGCCCATACCTTTTTGGAAATAATGATGGCGCAACAGTAACAGTTAATGGTGAAAGATACCGAACGGCGATAAGCGAATTTATAATTTCTGAAAACGAGAGACATGGCCAACGTAATACTTGGTTTCAACAGGATGGAGCCACGGCCCATACAGCAAGAAAAACGATGACAATGTTAAATGAAAGCTTTGCAAATCATTTGATTTAATGATTTGGTAATATTCCTTGGCCCCTTGAACTCCAGATTTGACCCATGGGGCTACCTGAAATCATGGGTGTATGTAACAAATCCAACAAATCTGCAAGAACTTAAAAACAATATTTTTTCTGCAAAAAGACAACTATCGCCTGATACACTAAGGAGCGTTATGCAAGTGACAAAGAAACGAAACCCAAAATGTCAAAACAACCATTTCCATCATTGAAAATATATTTTATTGAAAAAATAAATCCAATATAGCATAAAAAAAGGTTTTGCTTTCGAATAAAACAAGTTTCAATCTCAAAGGGTTAATAGTTTACGTTTTAATGGCAAATCAAGAGACAGTAACTTCCGACACACCCTAAATTTTCGGAAACAAGGAAAAATGTCAGTTTTGAAAACTCTGTTTTGCTAATGTGTTTGATCAACAAATACTCTAAAACTTATTATGAATGTTTTCTAAATGAAGTAACTAAAACGTTCCATATATTGTGACGAAGATGAAAATCAATCAAATTATATTTCATCGCAAGATTTTTCAATACATTTCATCTGCACACATTAATTTCCGCTTATGCGTAATGTAGAAACGCAACAGACAGACGAAAAATAATTTTTAAAAAACCTTAGTAATAGGCTACCCTTTTTGCATACGCAAAGTAAGAATATATACTCTCAGTAATCCACTATGGTGAAATTAAATACAACATAGAGAAAAAGTGAGTTCTCTTAATTACAGTCAAATTTTATCATCAAATTTTAGCTAAATATAAAAATATTCAACAGTCTACTCTTTCATTTTGACCTTCACTTGTAAAAAGATAACGTTCACAGATATTCGTCAGATAAATATGTAAATAATGTGAATTTTAAAGTAAATTATCGATGTAGTTTATTTATTCATTTTAAGAATAAAATTATCTGACTTATGTTTCGGACTTTTCCTTTTGTTCGAAAATGTGTTAGCGTGTTCGGAAGAATTTCTAAATATGACCCCTAAAGTTAACTTCTTGAAAAATTAAATCCAAAACATTTTTTGGTCAATGATTTTAATCTATATCTTACGTTAAAGTGTTTAGGTGAACATCAAAGATAGTCAGTATTTAAGCAATAAAGCATGAATTCAAATGCATTTTTCAAAGATTTACCGTTATTGAAAGGAAAATCCGTACGTTTTTGTAATAAAATAACGGAAATAGGTCTAGAATATTTTCAAGGAGGAAACATTATTTTGATATAATAAAAATGGTAAGGTTATCAATTTAACAAAAGAAAGGTTTTTTTCATTGGTCTTATTCCTGGCTATATTTTCCATCGCCGGAAATCGAGAAAATTTAAGAAACTATCACCTTCTTAACCAAAAATAGTATTTATACATTAATTTTAAATAAAAAAAACTTGCCAAAGTTTTATTATTATATCTTCGTTTTCGTAAGTTTGGTAATGTCAGTTTGCGAATGGTAAACAATCTTTCGCAAATTTCAGAATTTTCCATGACATTGTAGCGACTCCCTTCATTAGTCATGCTTTCTTTGGACGCCGCGCGGACTAGGTCATATCTGGCGTGACCAACACGCGTCCGTCCACGCGTCAAGGCCTCCGTTCAAGGTCACTCCTGTCTGGCTTTCTCAAGGCGGTCTAGTCTCACTAGCCAACCACATCTCAAGGTTAGACCAGTGCCCGAGATGCGGACGATTTGTTTACGCTCATTCATTTCCAGATCCATCAAGTCACAGTTCGGTTGTAGACCTCCAGACCCAGAGATCGACTTGCCAGAATGCGACTCCGGACTGCACTCGTCTGGAAGTCACTTCTCCTATTGCTTGCATACTAGGCTTGTTCCTACCTTAGTAAATTCTCCCTGACACTATGGCCTTCCACGCCTTTTAATATTCCACTAACCTAAACATGTTGGGATACGTTCTCTCGTCTATTATCTGGCTGGACCACATCGTATCCCACAACATCTCCGCCGTACAATGGTTTGGGAAGCCCACACGCAAGTGCTGCATTAGATGTAATTCGAAAGTGTTCGGCAGTTAATACGTCTACTAAAACTAAATAATACCCTTTCTTTAAGATTGGAATTTTAGAACGTACTTTTTTACCAAATTAGTACAAGAAGGCACAAATCCGTGCACGTCTCATTTAAAATGCCTATAGACTTGCGGGACAGCCTAAATTCAACGGGAACAGTGCTCCTTATTTAAGTAGGTATTTTTTTAATGCGCAGTTTTTGCAGATGGCCGAAAAGTAACTCACTGAAAAGAAAAATACAGCTTGTAACTTGTGATTGGGCAGTGAAGTAATTAAAATTCAAATCCGGCCTTAGGTATCTTTTTAACGAAAGTACATTTAAGAATTTCCACTCATATGTTATCTTTAATTGTACCGTGGTTTTCCAAAAGAGGTTGGAACAAGGCAGAGGCAAAGATGTTTGCGGAATTTAATGACGTCATGCACTTTAGTGATCTACCATTTAAAGGCAAAATATACCTTCCTTATAAGAAGATAACAAATTAGTTATGATAATAGAGTCATGGATTTGTATGATGCTAGTGAATCCTGAAAACCTCAATGCTTTTTGTCTTACTCAAACATTATCGTAGTTTGTAGGGCGCAAGAATAGATGTCCTTTAAAAGCACAATTCGCCCTGTGTCAAATGTCAGAGGGGGAAAGTATAGGGGTGTGAGTTATAGTTAGATTCCAAAATTCTTTAAATAATTTAAGGTTTTGCACCAATGTTTGGTGTGTCATGAATAAAAAGAGCAATGCAATTAACTTACTCAGGAATTATTTTATTGTTGCGTTGATTTCTAGTTTCGTTTTTAGTTTATTATCATTAAGTTTCTTTTAAAGTTAGTTTTCTTTTTAAGTTTCGATTGTTAAGATAACTTCAATTTACCTTCGCTTAGTTAGTTTAGTTAGAATTTACGCTATTTATAGTTTATTTTACTTTTATTGGCTGTATGCGGTTGCTTTTTGAGCTTAAGTATTAAACAGTTTACTTTACCTTTGCCAAGTTAGTTTAATTTATTTAACATATCTATAGATAAGTTAAGCTTTGTTTAGTTTTTGTTTTATTATAATGTTTTAGTATTTTCATTTTAGTTTTCAATAAGTTTTTAAGCAAGGTAGTTTCATTTACTTTAGTTTACTTTATTTGTACTTAAGTCTAGCATATTAAGGCATAAGGCAATGCTTTTGATGACGCTGAAACTGTTTAAGTTAAGTTGTGGAATTACTAGTGATTTCCATTTTTATTTTTTACTAAATTTTATTAAAATCTCGGAAATTCGTAGTTCTTTGTGTTCTTCCGCAAATTAAGGCAATTCCCTATGTTTGCATAGTTGCAGATTTTATTCATGGCACGCTGATTTGTGCCTAAAATTACGACTTCAAAATGTATTCCTATTTCTTCTACTTTAGACGTTTTCCTTTTGATTTAAATTTCCTTTTCTCTGCATTTGCCAAATATATATTCTTCCCTACCACTGGTCTCGTATATCATAAGGATGGGGTTTTGGCGTGTTGGTTTGGGGCCCTTTATTCAACTCCCAAGGGGTGTAGCTTCCTGGACGATCAAAATTGATGAGATATGGTTTTAGTTTAGAAGTGGGGACGCGAGAAAGGGGAACTTAGCGGTAGTTAAGCGCAATGCAAGCTGCACTATATGGAGAGCTAGATTAGGTGTCTATCTGAAAATTCCTACCCTAGGGAGCGAAACACAGTCTGTGTCCCCAGTGTCCACAAACTTGTTTATGCGAATACAACGCAGTGTCACTTTGACCTCATCAGGCATTTATAGTGACTGAACTCCGACTACAAAGCTCAATCTTTCGTTTCTCGCGGTTGCTAGCTCATACCAACCCGTGTCTGACGACCGCAGTCCAGTTTGGCCAATCACTCTGAAGGCTAAATCACACAGGACCTCACTGTGAGTACTGTCGCACTCCCACATTTCGGACCCTGCCCTGCATAGTGCGGACGTGCACTCGTCCGACTGTCAACCTCATGCAAACTATTCGCGACTAGCACTGGGCAGATGATACTATTACTTTTACCTGGCGTCCCACGTCTTTATTTTCCACATGAGCAAACGTAGCTTATGTAGGCCCACTCATATACCTCTAGTCTCAGGATTTTTTCCTGCGAAAACTGATGCTATAGAGTTTCTCGGGTGGCGAAATAGGAAAAGCAGTGAAGGAAATTTATCGAAGTAACTGTTAAGTGAAAAAAATGTAGCCGAAGTTGCTTCCCGCGGCCACTGGAAGTAAGTTGTTGCGCATGAAAATTGAAGGAGTATGCGACGCTTCGCGCCGCGGACTATACTAATCTAACTCCAGAACGGTCAGCTGGACCTCAGGTAATTTTAAGTAGACGACCTCCATATGACCATTTCAGTATTTTGGAAACCTGCAGTTTTACAATCGGGTTTTTCCGCAATAAGTAAACTGATAATACAGATCAGGAAAATCTACAGATGTAAGTCAACAAAATACCTAAATACATTAAAATAAAATGCATTTAGCGTTTATTAAAGTATATTCTACTGCGTGTCCTATTTCCCCACTCATAAAACCTTATAATCACCGTTTTCGAGGGAAAAAATGCTGGAAGTGGGCCTACGTAAGCTACTGGGGCCAATATTATAAAATGAGTTTTTTATACCTACAAAGGTAAACTGTCTCCTGATAACTTATCTAAAATTTCAAATAGGATTTTAATATAAGTAGGTGCACGCCATGATTCCCTCGATGTCTCGGTCACCTTAGGATGCCAGTTTCTGACCGAGGTTATTTTCCGGTCGGCCGCAAAAAAAAGACTGATAAAGTAGTAACCACTTTTGCGATCGGTTATTGATGCCCATAAGATATCAGACATGGTTTAAAATTCCATGAGCATGCCATTTGAGTTATGAAAATGGGAATACCGTGCCAGTTAATGGGTTAAGTGGCTTGAAGTTAAGAATTTTGGCTGTTAACATGCCGCGCAGTTTAGCGCGAGACCAGCTGCAATACGCGGGGATCAAGGTTGCCGTATCTATTTGATTACTTCTTAACTTTGAAACCTAATGCAGTCTCGCGTCCTTTCGTTTTCCACAATCTCGTTGATACAGGTTCTATGTGAATACCGTGCAACCTCAGGGTAGCCTCACCACATGTTGACAGAAGGGAACAGGAAAATTCCAGGAAGCATTTTAGAAGGAGCTGATGCGATTGTTGGAAATGTAAGTTTACTGCCCTGACCTTTTTGGATTCTTACTTGAACTGGCAAGTCATTCTTGTATAAACTATAATCTAGCATCGGTGATCACGAGTGCTGCTAATTTCAGAACACATGGTTGCTCGGCCGCCACGGACTAAAAATTCAGCGCACTTTTTTTCTGCAATTGATTTTATCTGCTATCATAATCAAGGATGAGTTCAAGCGCGAATCCGCAACATCAGGCCAACATAATTTGCTTGCCAGCGATCGTATCCTCTTCTCGTCCGGTGTATCTAGTCGCCATCTCAGAGTATATTTTGCACCGTACAAAGTGCGCAGTTACACATAGAAAAAAGGCAAATATTAAAGATGGCCGATTGAGATACTCTAAAACTTTAATCAAACATAACTTATTTTTGGACTTCAGATATGCTACATCCTCATTTAAAAATCTATACATCGAAAACTTTCGTTTACTTTTTGGATAATATAAATTCTTATGTAATATCTATCAAATTAGCATGATTCAAAGTAAGCTGCAATGCGGAATTCTTAACTGCTTAGCTGTAAAAACAACTTGAGAGTGCTTTACCCCCCAGGGACGTATGGACGCAATACGCAGACGGCGTAATTAATCATCAGTGATAATGTAAGAAAGAGGGAGAATGAATTTCAGCCCTTGTTGGACGGGAAGGCAATGTTCTGAATGGAAGCAAAAAATATTGTATAGGTTTATGGTCAAGAATGTTGAAAGTGCAGATATTTCCGCGCCAAAAGGACGATATTTAATTTCAGCATTTGTCGTCCTACCAAACGTATATGGGAGATCGTTTACAACTGGACGTTCACCTACCGTATGTGTACTATATCATGTAATTTAGACCACCATGCCGAAATTTATTTTCGATTCGAAATGCTTGTTTAAGTACGATTATAATAGTGGGCAATCGTATAGCCTTATCCACCAGTAATTTAAGTTAGATCAGGATGCTGGCTTCCAAACGGGCTTTTATCATTCGTGCACTCGCGCTAAAAAAACTAAACTCGGTAAATTTTTCCATTCGTATGTGATCCAATATAAAACACGCACAAACATAGATGTGTAGATATTCTGTTGCGAATTGCGTCCTCTTCATGGCTAACGCTTGAGAAAAATGTAATTTTTGGTTTCCGAACGTTTGCTATTGTGAGAAATGTGTGAAGTTTTCATTCATAAGATTGCTATCGGCACATTAATTAATGCTGTTCTTAAAGAAACCCTCATGATCCACGTAAACCGAAATATTTTCTTACACTTATGTGATCTCTGCTAGATATTATATGAAAATGAATTTTTTTCGTTGCGCAGGAATATGAAATTTCTAGTTAAAAACATGCCACAACTGGCAGGTCAAATTCAAGATAACTTGGGAATTAAAAACGTTTTTCTTAAATTCAAAATACACCCTTCGCGGGAAGAAACATTGAAGAGGCCACTATTTGCTGCCAAATAAATACAAAAAGCCTATTTTTATGTTTTTTGTCTCATAAATATATTTTAATTTGTAATGCCACCATCAACTAACACTGAGAATGTATGAGACCTAAATCGTATTTTATCAGAATAAAGACTTTGCAGGTCGTCGGAATTAAGCGCCTTTTGAAGTCATCTTCCTGACGTGACCAAAATATTGAGGGATTATGGTACACAATCATGCATATAACAAGCCCACTTCAATAATATTCTTCAATCAAAAATATATTTCATAATTTTGATAAATATTTCATGAGATGTAACATCTTCTCACATACTTATTAGTATTGGCCACGAAGACCTATATTTGACAGCCATAAGCCATATTTCCTTTATCCAACACTTAATCATACGTTTATTCCTACACAGTTTTCTATGCTGATTCTTCTGTTTACGCATTTTATTTATTTACATTTAGCTCTTAGGGTTTATGATTTCTGGGAATTGTCACACCAAATACTTCAATTAATGTGAGTTATGCTTTTAATAACTATTATTAGACCCACTTTGTTTTTCTACTCTGATCGGTGTAGGCAGCTGTTTTCGTTATATCGTGGCTATCTTCCTCGCCTTTTCGTGAATTGGTCTTAGCGTGGGATCGCATTATCGATTGCTCCAACAATTCTTTGCAGGTTCTCCGCTCAGTGATGTAGTCAGTAGACTTCCTTATGTCGTGACTATCTTGCTCGGCTTATCTTGACACATTCGTAGCGTGGGATCACATTGTTGATCGTTATAACAACCTTTCGGCGCATGCCTTAGGGTGACGACTGATGATACGTCAACCAGAGTTCAGCTAGTAGATTTTTAGAGGTATTTTGACATGCGGCTCACAGATAACAACTATGGTCAAAGTTTTAGACGCACGGAAATAAAATGATCTGACGTCGGTACAGCGTGGGCGTTATCCGTCACAATGCAAGTTCCAAAAAAAACACGTTACGCGCAGTTGGACTTCGATCCAGTCCCGATAACTTTTGTAACATTTTGTTGTGATTGTTTTGACCAATTTTCCCGGACTAAACATTGATTCAGTTTCTAAGGTTGATTGAATCCGCACTGAGTTTTCGGAAAGTTGATAAACGCAAATTATTGGTTCTACTGAGGAGTAAGATCCACACAAAGATCACCTATGCAGGCGATTAGAATCAAAATAGGGTTAACGCCACCTATATTTTCTGCTAGGGATACTGAAAAAGATTTGGTTTCAGAATACGCTACAATGCAGCTTTTTTAAAAAAAGTTAAGACAGCTGAAATTCCACAATTGATATTGGGAAACAAGTTAAGTTGCTGGTCATCATGATCCACATAATCTGTAGTCTTTTTATCCCTATGTAACATCTGCTTAATACCGTAAGGAACTGACTGTTTTTTTCTTTACACAAAATTTGTACAGCTTGTAGTTTGAAACCCCTGACTAGCAAATTAGGTTCTATAATTCTCGGGAATTGAAAAAGTTTTTTCGAGACAGACAGATGCACCTTATTTAGCTATAAAACGTTAAGCAGATATAATTGGCTACCCAATAAATGCAATTCAGAATATATTGATGAGTCTGGTCTAATAAATATATTGGAATTTATTGTGGTGCTTGCATTTACTGATGCAAACGCATACTACTAAAAGCATATTTTACAGAATATAGGCTTTGCAGGTTCGTTCAAAAGCCGGCTTTTATTGAAAACTACTGTCAATTTTTTGACGCCTTTAAATTAAATGATCTGACCTCAGGAAAGCGTAGGTGTTAGAGGTCACAAAGCAAACGACAAACAAAAAACAAGGTAATGCCAAAGGAACATTTAACCTTTTCCGAATACATGTTTAACATGATGTGACATGACTTTTGATGAGCGAATCAAATGTTTTCTCCACATTAACGCGTGGGCGTCCTTCATCCCAATGCAAACTCCGAAAAAAGAAGCAATATCTCCCCAATAGACGTCGAACTTGTCCGAAGACTTTTCTAACTTGTTTTGATATTTTTCCTTGAATTTTCTGACTAGTTTTTCCGGATCAAGATTGTGACAGTTTCTACGGTTGAGTGAATTCGCACAGGGTTTTTGGGAAGTTAAATGACGCACATGGGAGATTCCATTGAAGAGTTAGATCCACGTCAAGATGCAACTATGCTGCTGAATAGAATGCAAACTATTGTTATAACTGTATATGCCTTACGATAAGTAATCCTGAAAACACTCCTATTATTTTCAGAATACCTTACAGTAAGCATACTGTCCCGCAAAAAAGGCAGGAAACGACAACTGATACGACATTATGCTGGAAAAATTTTCAGTAGGTAAGCATATAGAGCAGACTTTTCATTTCGGTAAGGATTACCCAAAAGGCTCCCAGAAAAGGACATAAGCACAGGGAACGCCCTCAATTCAGGTGTTTCTGCGTCAAATTAAAGTAATAATGAAGTCTGGGCTATGGCTTAACGGCAAGGTTAATACTAGGGTGAGAGTAGCAGTTAAGGTTTCTCTTAGCTGTTGGACTAGGACTGTCATTAGAACCATAGTATAGGTTAATGTTAGTGCAAGGGTTGTTATTAGAGCAACGGTAAAGGTTTATGTTAGGGCTACTGTTCGGGTTAAACCCTCTTGTTTGTGGCTTGCAGATAAAGTAATGACGGGCATTATTCGGGATGCACTCCCATAATAAATGCCGAACACTGGGAGAGGGGGTGTTCTGATGGAAAGCCATACCAGATACCTGTACCCTCTATCATCTCCGGTGCTCTTGACCGAAAGTGAGGTACATGCTCGCATGTCTATTTTCACTGTTATTTGTCCCTGATGAGGCAAAGAAGGTTTAACTCTAATGGCTGCGATCTACCAGGCCAAAGCCATTTGTTAGGAATCGTGTTTTCTGCACAGAAGGATAGGAGAGTAGATGATAATGATTTTGACTCTCGGACGACGGCAGTCCGGCTGCCAGGGCGTCAGGTCGGGAGTGGCGACATCGTCCAGAATAGCCGGACGGCCGGCGCATGCTAAGTTACAGAAGTCAATCAAGCGGCTAATGTCTAGACTAACGGTAGAGCGCGACCTTGAGGTGGGTGAAAGCTGGCGTGCGCGCGCGGGCCTTGCAGGCCAAAGGCGTCATGCGTCAGCAGTTGATCTTGGATTCCAAGCTGCTTCTAGACGGACATGTCCCAAAACCGACAGTCGAACTGTAGTTTAGGTTAGAAAACAGATAAATGTACCCTTTATCAGACGAGATAATCTTACTACGAGGCTCTGCTTGGGAGCTAAATAAGTAATCATTACTCAGCTTTAAGACTTAATATATTCTGAATTAATTCAATAATCCCTTTCGAGTTGGCCACCACGAAAAACGTGAGTCCTCATAGCGTTAAGCATGAATGGCCTTAGTTTACAAATGCATTTAACGCTCGGTAGAATGTTTGAAGTAGGTTTGCCTTTGTGCACACTGCGACTCACGTGCAGATGATGACTCCATCTATACGAACTTGAAGGTGGATTCTGGCTTCTGATATTACATCTTATTCAAGCCTCCATTAGGCAGGCTCTTAAAAATTAGCCACCACTCTGTTTCTGCCCTCAAGTTGCGTGTAAATGTGTTTATGTTTACACAACGGCGGGCCTATTGCGACCAGTATAAACTGACTTTTGACCCTCTTTCTTTTAGTCCAACTGCAACTGAGGTTGCTAGCGCACGACTCTGGCACCGTTTTAAAAGAAGTTCATTGCCAATAAAAACGAACATGCGAGTCTCAAGAAGTAATTGAGAAGTAGAAGACGACTCGATTGCTGGGAAAATATATTTATTCGCCTGACGTTTCGAAATGCATCGCTGATTCATCATCAGAAACATGCTCACAGAACAGTAACATAAACAGTTTGTGCGTGCACAGGGTTTTGTCGTAAAATTTAAACGTACAGAAAATATCGATAAATACCTTGAGTGTGCGCTGGTTCTTCGTTAAAACAAGTCGCCGCTCGGGGAACAGACAGGCCACCACATCATTCTATGCCAACACCGCGGGGCCAGATGGCCATTGCTGACGCAAGGAATCTGCACACACTCAAGTCATTTATCGATTTTTTCTGTAAGTTTAACGTTTACGACAAAAACCTGTGCACATAAAAACTATTTCTGCTACTGTTCTGTGAGTATGTCTCTGATGATGAATCCGCGACGAATTTCGAAATGTCAGGGAAAATATAAATATTGCCCCAGCGATCGAGTTGTCTTCTATTTCTCAAAGAAGGTCAACTTTGCCTTACATTTGCGTCTAATTAAAGGACGATTGTGGCAATCTCAGTGTTCGGCTATTATGCGCGGTTCGTGATCTCCCGCTATGATGCCACTTGCGTGCGTTTTCTTCTTCACAGTGAATGGATGATGTTTTTCGCTGAAATTTGCGAAGCATATTTTCAAAATAAAGCCTATCTGTTTCTTTGTACCTCACAAAGCCGACTTACTTACTTGTCCAACAGATAGATTACTTCCCGTCCGGAACATTCGCCACCCAATTAGGGCTTAAACGGCCTTAACTTTGTCCGATCAAACTTACACCTTAGAGTAATGAACTCGAAAAAAGAATTCGATCACTGGATTGAGAGGTTGATTAGTCTGACTTTCAGGATCCTCACTCGAATCCATCTTTAGATACTAAATCAGATAAGACAAGGAGACTGTTGCAGTATTTAGGGTATGTTTATTTTCTACCACACGGACTGCCTATCAAAGCTGGCAGCTTCGGAAAGTATTGTGGTGCGAAAGTTTGCTGAAGCCGGAATTCTCGCGAGGAACAAACTTCTCGGGCAATGGTTTTTCTGTAAGCAGTAAACTAACCAGGGCAATGGCCTTTTCGCTTTCCGTTCAGTGCTGAGACTTTGGGCCTAACTAACCAATCTTCATCCACATTGGAGCATAAAAAATATATTCGAAGAATACAATAATATATTCTAATTTCCACGCTACTATGCATAAACTTTACCTTAAATAAGACTTGCAACATCGTTACTCAAAGGTACAACAAGCACTAATGCGAGCCTAAGTCTTCTTAGTTGCATTCCAACAGCTTTGACATGCCCGGTCTTAGTTGTCGAGTTCATTTTACACCTAGAAGAGGTAGAACCTACCACCCTACTAGTCCAATAGAGGGGTGACTTCTCGCACTGAATACAAATTTTATAGTACGGCCACAACGACTTAGATTTCACCACATTTTAAGGGTTAAAACAGCCTTGACTGTTTCCGCGCAGACTTATACTTACAAACGGTAGCCTCGAAAAAGGAAACACGATGGCTGGATTAAAATTTGTATAAGTCTGCCGTTCCGGATTCTCAATCGCATCCATCGACAGAGATTAAATCCAGGTAAGAGTTGTGAAATATAGAGGTGTTGCAGTATTGATTGGCTGTCTGCAACAGCTAACACGTACGGAATGCATCCTGGATAGCCGCACGTAATGCGATAGTTGTCTGACTGGCCAGGCTGGATGAGGCCAACATTCTTGCGAGCAGTTACCAACGCGATGGGCACAAACTTCTCGGGTTTTTCGGTACACCATCAGTAAATCTGAAGTGACTAGCTAAACACGAAGTTCACTTGTGAACGTCTGTCGTGACTAGCTGTAGTCGAAGTGCACGTTCGGAAGGCTCGATGTTTTCGGTCTCTGTAACAGCCAATCAGAGACCGACTTACAAAGGACCTTATTTGACGAATGCCGAGCAGACCACACTTCAGGCGCCGTCCGCTGGCTTGAGATTGGGCGCTCGTCTGGTAATCAATTTTCCAACGGCATCTTCTCCTATTTATTCTATACAGAATATAATCTTCCTAACAATCTGGCTTTTCTAAGACTTCCCTCTCCTCTTCTGGGAAACTTAGCCCTTAAAATCGAAGCCGTTAGGATTAAACCTTCTTGGCCTCAACAACGTGACAGCTGGTGATTCCCCGATGTGTTTCCCTTTGATGAATAACCCCTCGATAACTGGTGACTCATGACATGATATAAACTCTCAACTTCTGATGCGGCCGAGCATCCCTCGCCCCCAATTGAATTTTTCCAGTGTCATCTTACTTGGCCGCGAAATGGAGCATGTCATTACCGACACCCTGTCTTGAAGCGAGATGAATACTTTCAACCGCTCCAGCCCATCGACTCCAAGCTATGGTTCTTTCCCCATCCTGCAGAGCAGTTGCTTCTTTGAGTGCAAATACCTAGACCTCCTTTCCAAACCCTTACTCTACTTTTACTGCCAATGGTATCCCTCCCTCATACGTAGCCGCTATGACCAATCTCCTACCAGGATGCCGATACGCTCGTAGCCCAGAGCTTACCTCCTACTAACATGCAGACTCAGTGGCTCACGTAGTCGAGATAACCACTGACCACCAAAGGCCAGTTATGGCACTGACAACTCACACGTTTAAATCAAGTCACTACCGTCCCTTCAACCTGGCTCACACGACGACAGCTGCACGACGACAGCTCCCCCGTCGATTTCGACGATGGGCACCACGTGCTCCAACAGGCGGCAGCAAACACTGAAGCAAGCCACAACAGACATTGAGGCAAGCTGGGCCAGCAACACGAAAGCTACCGCAAGCAAAAGCAACGCAGCGAACTATCGTGAGGGAAAACAGGAGTTTAGGCAGATTCGCAGAGCATCTACCTACTCGCTCGCCAGTCCCACCGCTGTCTCCGGTGTAAAGACAAAGTCAATAAGACCGGGGATGAGGGAGGGTGTAGGTGGCACACTTGACTCAGCCAGCTGGCGAGGTATGCTCCTGTGTGCGCGGAAGCGCCATAAAGGCCACATTAAGAAGGAACCATTGCAGCCTGAATCTCAGTCCTCCCTCTCCTCCCGTACGCACACGCAAACACACGCGTACAAAAGGAGCAGCAACGTAGGAGGCCCAAATTATCCCGTCAGTTGGCAAACCTTCCAAAACACGGCTTTTAGCGCACCGTGATAGATTCGAGCACATTCAGATTTATATAGTGAGGAGAGAACCGGGCCGATGGTCGACCTCACTCTTTTCTCCACCGTTTAGTGACCGCCTAGCTTTTCGGATACCTGAGGTGGGGCTACACGAGGTGCAGCTACACGTGTGGTAGTCTGAATTTGGTAGTGCTGCGCGCATTCACTTCTCCTCATTCTGCCTAACCGTTGTCTACTCGGGTGTCCAGTGCTGATTCACCTTCTTTCCTCTGCCCACTCTTGCACTTACGTGCCCCCGCTCTCACCGCGCATACGCGGAAGCTAATCGATTCCTTGCGAACTATGACGTCAATCCCCCCCACTTTCCTGATTGGCTGATGACTAAACGGCTTCGCTAAACCCGCGGACATAGGCACATTATTACACCTACGCAGCTGGACTTGCCGACAATTATTACGGTTGTGCTCATTCCTTCAATATTCTCCCTCTTAACACTTTTGCGTGATACGTCCTTATTATTTTGGGATAATACTCGCTAGGAGCTTCGTTAGCTAGGCCGGACGTCGAAACCTGCCATTGGTGACACCGACTTTAGAACACTTTTGATTCCTTCGTCTCATCATGCCCAGCTCTTCTCAAAAACCTGATGAGAACGCTCCCTCTTTTCAGGCCGTTCACGTCACTCTCCCTGCTTTTTGGGAGAATGCACCAGAACTTTACTTTATCCGCATAGAATCTGCCTTTTATTCCGCTAATATTACAAAGGAGCTGGATAAATACCAAAAACTCGTGGAGGTTCTTCCACCTATTGTTATTGCGAAAGTCCAGTCACTTTTGTCCAAACCTCCAACCGATACGCCATGCACAACACTAAAAGAGGGACTTCTCCGCATCAATTATGTGTCCAACCGTCAGCGCTACCACCAGCTGATGAAAGAAGAAACTCTTGGCGATAGGAAGCCCTCTGAACTTCTGCGCCACATGCAATCCCTACTTGGGGACCGCCAGATCGACGAGAAGTTGTTTAAGGTGATGCTTTTAGAACGTCTCCCTGCCGATGTCCAAACGATCCTGGCGTCTGGTTCCGATGATCTAACCATCTCAAAGCTGGCGGAAATGGCGGAGAGGATGATTAAAGTACAACGCTTCCAGCCGCCCTGCATTGCCCCAATTTCTGCATCCTCTTCGTCAGTGAACGAGCAGCTTTTGCAGCAGGTTTCAGCCTTGGCGACCGAGCTGGCCTCTCTTAAACTCCAACTTTCCCGTTTTGCCGGTCGTCGCTCATCCAGCCGTAGTCGCTCTCGCTCGCGTCCAAGAACAGCTGAGGTGTGCTGGTACCACACGAATAATGGGCCAAAAGCTCGCAAATGTTCTTCTACCTGTTCCTTCAAGCCTAAATCGGGAAACTCGTCAGCCAGAGAATAGACGCGGCCGTTTTCTCTGGCTCTCCTGGCTCTGGTCGCACATTCTATGTTTGTGACAGCGTCAGTCGCAGACGTTTCCTGGTAGACACCGGAGCTTAGTCATCGGTCATCCCCCCAAGTCCAGCTGACCATAAATCTCCCAGTCTTGGTCTTCACCTGCAGGCTGCAAACTGTTCCCCCATCCCAACTTTTGGCAGCCGGTCCCTCACCCTAGACATTGGGCTTCGAAGATCATTTTCCTGGATTTTCGTCATCACCGATGTTCCCCACGCCATCCTTGGGTCAGATTTTCTTGCCGAATTTGACCTTTTGGTTGACTATCGCCGTTCTCTTATTGTTGACTGCCTTACCGGTCTTTATATTCACGGCCTGTCTCTATTTACGAACGCTTGCAATTTATCTTTCCTCGATACAGATATTGCCTGTCTTTTCCGGGACTTACTTCGCAAGTACCCTAATATTATTAACTCCCAGTTTCGCTCTGGTGATATTCAGCATGATGTCATTCACCACATCCGCACATCAGGCCCTCCCGTGTTTGCTCGGCCTCGATGACTTGCTCCGGCCCGTTTGCAGGCCGCGAAGGCGGAATTCGAACACATGCTGGAACTCGGCATTATCCGACCGTCTGAGAGTCCCTGGGCTTCCCCTCTTCACATGGTGCCCAAGGCCACATCCGGCGACTGGAGACCCTGTGGCGACTATTTTGCGCTCAACAATGCCACGGTTCCCGATCGGTATCCCGTGCCCCATCTTCAGGATTTTGCTGGAGATCTCTTCGGCAAAAGGGTTTTCTCGAAGATAGACCTGGTAAGCGCCTTTCATCAGATTCCAGTCGCCCCTGAGGACATACCAAAGACTGCCGTTACCACTCCATTCGGCCTTTTCGAGTTCATCCGCATGCCCTTTGGCTTACGCAATGCTGCCCAAAGGTTTCAGAGGTACATTGACCATGTTTTACGAGGCTTGCAATTTGACTATGCCTACATCGATGACCTCTTAGTGGCTAGGCAGACTGCTGAACACCATGTGAACCATTTAACCCAGATGTTCGACAGATTCGAGAAGTTTGGTGTTATACTCAATCCCCAAAATGCGTGTTTGGTGTGCCATCTCTTTAATTTCTTGGCCACCTTGTCAGCTCTGAAGGTTTGCGTCTCCTCCCATCTAAGGTTGAGGCCATTCGTGATTTTCCTCAACCAACTTCAAAGCGTCAGTTGCAGCGTTTTATTGGCATGGTCAACTTTTACCGCCGGTTCCTCCCGAACTATGTCGACCTCCTGCTACCCCTCACCAATCTGCTATCTGCTCCCAAAGGTCCTCTTGCACTTACGGGAGAAGCATTGGCTGCTTTCGAAAGAATCAAGACTGTCCTTGCCGACGCCACTCTGCTAACGCATCCCGCTCAGCTGTCATTGATGGTAGACGCTTCGACTGTAGCCGTGAGTGCAGTCCTGCAACAACACCTGCCTCGTTCGACTCAACCCTTGGCCTTCTTCTCAAAAAAACTCTTGCCCGCTGAGACACGCTATAGCACCTCGTGCCTTGAACTCCTCGCCATCTACCTGGCAGTGAAACATTTCCGACACTACCTAGAGGGTCGGGACTTCACCATCTTCACGGACCACAAGCCGCTTACTTTCGCTCTTCGGTCCCAGTCCGATAAGTACAATCCCAGGAAGATTATTCACCTAGACTACATTTCTCAATTCAACACTGACATCCGCCACATTGATGGCACGAAAAATGAGGTGGCTGACCTTCTTTCTCGATCTTCCCTATCTGCTTTTCAATTCTTACAGGGAATCGACCTTAGTGCTATGGCGGTGGAGCAAAAATGACTTGGCTGTCCCGGCAACGAAGCTGTCACTGGTCTCCAGCTTGCGGACTTTCCCCTTCACCGGAACTGGAACCATTCTTTGTGATGTGTCGACTCCTTTTCATCGCCCCTTTGTGCCACTCTTGATGCGTCGAACTGTGTTCCAAACTCTTCATGGACTCTCCCACCCTGGGATGCGAGCCTGCAAAAAGCTCCGCGCGGAAAGGTTCGTCTGGCCTGGCATGAATAAGGACGTTAAAGCTTGGGCCCGTTCCTGCCCGCGTTGCCAGCGGAGCAAGGTTAATCGCCACAATAAGTCTCCACCCGGCACTTTTCCCAACCCCGACGCTCGATTCAGCCATGTTCATCTTGATGTCGTAGGCCCGTTGCCTCCATCCAATGGCTGCACCCATCTTCTTACCTGCGTCGGCCGCTACACTCGTTGGGTTGATGCCATCCTTTTGCCGAACGTGCAGGCAAAAACCATCGTCAAGGCCTTTGTCAGTCGCTGGGCCGCCACTTTTGGTGCGCAATCTACCATTACCACTGACCGCGGTGCCCAGTTCGAGTCTGAACTTTTCAACACCCTTGTTAAATTCCTTGGTTGCACTCGTATCCAAACGACAGCCTACCATCCTGCTGCCAACGGTATGGTGGAAACATTTCATCGACAACTCAAGGCTGCCCTGCGAGCTGCAGAAGATCCAGGGAACAGGTCAGACAACTTGCCGCTTGTCCTTCTCGGAATCCGCTCGGCATTAAAGTCGGATCTGGATTGCTGCGCGGCCGAGCTGGTGTTTGGAAAAATTCTCCGTTTGCCCGGTGCTATGGTCAACCCGACTCCACGTGGTCCCGAAGAGTTACCTGCCAAGTTTGTGCATCGTCTCCGACAATTTATGCGCTCCTTTTCCCCAGTCCAGCCTCGTACTCCAGCGACCGAGTTTTATGTCAAGAAAGGCCTGGCCCACTGCACACACGTGTTTGTACGCTGCGACCGGGTGCGCAAACCCCTGGAGCCGCCCTAAGAAGGACCGTTCCGTGTTCTCTCCCGCAATGAGAAGACCTGCCGGATCCTTCGTGGAGACAAGGAGGACGTGGTCAGCATCGATCGGGTCAAGGCTGTTGTCACGGAAGAGCCACCGGACTTGCCACCTGGACAAAATTGTGCTGATTCCCTAACTCATGCTCCTCCACAACGTGCTCCTTACCCTTCCATTCCCGCAATTCCATCATCCCCTATCCTACCTCTCCCTTCAGTTTCTGAACACTCAGTTACAACGTTACCCTCCACAACCGTAACAACCACTCAGCCCGCCCCAACCGTTCCTCCCGCTTACATTACCCGCAGTGAACGTCACGCTCACTTCCCTGACCGATTTGTTTCACATTACTTCTAGACTTGAGCATGTCCTCCGGCGTCGTATTACGCCGCCTTTCGGTCTTGGAGGGGGTACTGTGGCAGCATGAATTTGGTAGTGCTGTGCGCATTCACTCCTCCTCATTCTGCCTAACCGTTGTCCACTCGGGTGTCCAGTGCTGATTCACCTGCTAACCTCTGCCCGCTCTTGCACTCTCGTGCCCCCGCTCTCACCGCACGTACGCGGAAGCTAATCGATTCCTTGCGAACTCTGACGTCAATACCCCCACACTTTCCTGATTGGCTGATGAATAAACGGCTTCGCTAAACCCGCGGACATAGGCACATTATTACACCTACGCAGCTGGATTTGCCGACTATTATTACGGTTGTGCTCTTTCCTTCAATACTATCCCTCTTAACACTTTTGCGTGTTACGTCCTTATTATTTTGGGATAATACTCGCTAGGAGCTTCGTTAGCTAGGCCGGATGTCGAAACCTGACACATGAAAAATATATACCCCCGATCTACAAGCGGCTAGACACCGAGCTCGATGACTCAATGGTTAGGACGTCTGCCCCTGACCGGCGAGGCGCGAGTTTGAAACTCGGGTGTGGCGGCAGTTTCAGCTGCTACACCAGAGTTGGCTGCCCGTGGCTGATGAGGGCCAATAGCCCGAAATAGCTATATGACAGTTGCCGG
Source organism: Ligula intestinalis (assembly GCA_036362985.1). Taxonomy (NCBI): domain Eukaryota; kingdom Metazoa; phylum Platyhelminthes; class Cestoda; order Diphyllobothriidea; family Diphyllobothriidae; genus Ligula; species Ligula intestinalis. The sequence continues at coordinate 3,072,122 of JAYGXS010000003.1, read as the reverse complement.
TGTCTGCCGGAATCCTCCTATAAAAAAGACGTGTTACTAACAGTTGGATAGTAACATATCAATTATTTGTAGCTTTGCGGAACAAAATCGGTTGATCCGACTCGCAAAAGTACTGTCCCAGGATGGGCACATCCTGAGGAACCGATCGTCGTACAAGCGAATAATATATACCCCCGATCTACAAGCGGCTAGACACCGAGCTCGATGGATCAATGGTTAGGACGTCTGCCCCTGACCGGCGAGGCGCGAGTTTGAAACTCGAGTGCGGTGGCAATTTCAGCTGCTACACCAGAGTTGGCTGCCCGTAGGTGATGAGGGCCAATAGCCCGAAATAGCTATATCAAAGTTGTCAGTGCCTGCCGAAATACTCCTATAAAGAACATCAATTGTTCAAACCCCACCGATGGTACGTAACTATTCTGCTTCAGTTCGAATTCTTTAATCAACGAACTCAGATCTAGGAGGGGAGCACTTTTAACGAATTGCTCCACGCGAAGTGCCCCCGTGAACGCCTGTCGTGACAAGCTCATGTCGAAGTACACATTCGGAAAGCTCGCTGCTTCCGGTCTTTTTAATAGCCAATCAGAGACCGACTCACAAAGGACCTCATTTGACGACTGCTGACCAGACCTCACTTCAGCCCCCGTCCGCTGGCTTGTGGTTTTGGGGTCGTCTGGTAATCAATTCCTTACTGCCTATTCTCCGATTCATTCTATACGGAGTATGCTTTTAGCAAAAAAATTGTTTATCCCAAGATTTTTCTCTCCTATCCTAAGGAACCGGGTCTGGAAGATGGCAACCGTTAGGATTAAACTTCCCTAGCCTTAACACCTACGTGACAACCGGTGACTTCCCGACGTGTCCCGCACTTCTTTAGACATACGGAGAACGTGCAGATGATCACCAGTTCTGGTGCCAATTCGACCAAACAAATCGCCCAGGCGGGGGTAGGACGGAATTCCGAGAAATGGGCCAATTATCGTAGCACGTGCAAACACGTAGGAGGAACGCGGGGGAAGGCGATGTTTTTTTCCAGGCACACAAGCGCATCTAACTTTTTTACTGCATCGGCTGGTCAGCCAGACAGTTATCTCATCACCACGTGCAACGATCCACGAAGAATTTGGAGGTTGCCAATTGTGCGAGACATGCACTGCCATAACAACTAGATCCTGTAAATCCCGCAGCACCTAAGCAATCCTATAATTGTGACCAGCCCCCCCCCTACTACGATAGGGAGGTAAAGACGGATAACCGTTGATGGGCGCACCCATGTGCACCTACACTTTCAATTTCTCCAGTGGAGCAGGACACATTGTTCGAACCTTAAGGCGTCTGGGAAAAATAGAGTACGTGAACACATACCGGTTTGGTTGAGTAAAGGTGAAACTAGATGTATCTCGAATTCTATTTTCGGACACGTTTTTTGATACTGATCACCGTCTCGGCAATTATAAAGCCTTTCAGGTTGTCTACCGGACACAAACTGACTTCTTCAAGGGCCTACGCCAACGGGTGCTAACAACAACCGACGCAAAGGCTACACGGCTAGCGAATCCAGTGCTCTGTTGTCATAAGACGCAAACACAAGCATTTCCTCTTCCGTGGCCGACGGCGAAGTCAGGTGGCGATCGCAACTCGCCCTCACCCCCTAGTGACAGTCGTTTGCTCGGTGCAAATAACAGTTATTAGTACTTCCTATACTTTACCCCTGACCAATGACCACAACTAATCGGATTTCCTCTATTCCCCCGTCACTCAGCGCAAGGACCTCTACACACCGATCTCGCCGTGCGGGCGGCGTGAAAATGATGAAATTTAATCAAGGCAACCTTATTAAACTCCTTCCACTTGTACTAGCCTGTAGCCGTCTCAGTCTTTTGTGAAATATTCGACTGAGCAGCCCAAACGTTTCACTAAAAAATCTCCTATTTTAGCGAACGTGTCTTGTTGTTCGCTATTACATGCTAAAACTCAGATTTTCGATTTTATTAGCAAAGCGATCGAAATGCAACACATCTGAGGAGTGTCAGTACAGGGCTTTCATTCGCCTATCACAGTAAGGAAAACAAAATTCAGCAAGATTTTTATGCTCGCCAGATGAGTTGGTGACCATACGTTTACTTTTAATAAATTCTCTTCAGGCTCGTACAAGCACATCATTTTTAACGATGTGAGATATGCGAGCAGTGGTGGCCTTAAAACTGAAGTGTTCAGGAAAGCAACCAACACTATGCAAGTCCTGAACTACAACAGCAACCACCAAATCGGTCACAAATGCAGCTGCGTAAGAGCGCCTTTCCGGCGCGTTGAGACGAATTGCAGCGAGGCGGAAGACAAAGTTGCTGAATTTCAACATCCTCGACGGGCCCTGAGAGCAAATGGATGCCGGCGCAATTTTGTAAACGAATGAATAAGCAAACAGGAGAAGAAGTCACATCCGACTGGCCCAAAAGTTTGGCGAGCTCTTCCGTACGTAAAGAATGTATCGGAAGCGGTCAGCCATCTGCTCACCCCACTTGGAGTTGGAGTTGCACACAGGCCGGAAGCAGCTATCAGGCGCCGGGTCATGAGGCCAAAAGACCCACTGCCACGGCAGGGAACGGCTGGAGTCGTTTACCGGGTCTGGTGCAGTTCTAGACAAAGCAACTACGTCGGAGAAACGGGAGATTACTCCGGTCACGAAAAGCTCAGCATGCAGCGGTGGTAAAGAGGAAAAACGCTAACTCCCAGGTTGCAGCTCACTCGACGGGACCTGGCCAGATTTTCAAGTTTGATGGGGTCGAAATCCTCACAAGTGGTGACAACCGTGTTAGCCGAAAGCTGCTGAAGTCATGGTTCTCAGGCCCTTAGTCCATCAACAATTGCCACGATTTGGCGTTCCCATGCGGTGTACTGAGGGATTTCCTGAGGAACAGAATCAGTCACGTGGGAAAGACCAGACGCAGCAACGACGCTGACGACAGTGGGCATAATTGTCGCGCAATTATCAAAACCGCATCTGACGGAGACAATAACGCTGTGGCAATTAATGGGCAATCACCACACCATTAAAGACCTCAAGCGGTGGCTTAAAATTATAGTACGCATGCGGATGACCACTGCTAACTATAAATACCTTGCTACATGTGCATTTTTCACCCTTATCTGCGCATGTCTCCCACTTTCCTACGATTACATATGGGTAGGGATTCTCAACAGAATCCAAAACATCAGGAAAATAAAATTCTTGTTCCGGTGATCGCATATTCTTCCTTGGAACTGCTTCGTGGAACTCGCATATTCTTCTCTATTGGCAAAATCATGCGCTTTTCAAGGTCTAGGGAAGGGACAAAAATGGAGACATGGTCCGCGATGTTCAACGTCTGAAGAAGGCTATACGAAAGAACTTCCCACAACCAGAGACATAGGATAAATCTCGCCCAGTTAACGCTCTAACTTCCTGTGGGTGTCTGTATATAAGCTTCATGGGTTTTGAGGGTCCATTAACCTTATCGTATTCTTCAAGTTAATGTTTCTTTTCTCTAAGAACTACACACGTAAGATGTTAGTCAAAATTACTTTATCAGGAGAATGACATCATAACAACTATATTTTTTTATAAGAAATCAAAGTAGATATGCACTAAGACCATATCCGTCACTGCTATTTAGTATAACTTGAATGAACGGATGCGGAAACTCGCATTCTAGTTGTTCATGTGAGTAGGTGGGAAGGCTGGTTAGACAGCGGAAACGTTCGTCTATTCTGCTAAGCTGTATAAATCGTGCAGGAGGTCATCGTCAGAGATGGCAGCAACAAAATAAAGTACTTGAAATACTTCGTAATAGTCTTTAAAATCGAGGAAAAAGTTCGAGTTTGCAGTTTTTTAGGAGGGTAAAATACAAAAAGGAGTTCGAGCAATTTGTTTGATATTCTAGGCAATCGAACACGCCTTGGAGTGGGCAAGCCTTAAAGGGGGCTAAATACCCATCAATTAAGCAAGTCTCGGGGTGACTGTGCAGGGTTCAGTATACCGACTCCAGATCGTGCATGCAGTAACAGAAACCGAAACTGTAGCAGCTTACTGCCAAGATACCTTCGAATCGTATCTGGATTCGAATTATTTTACCTTGTTACCCTCCTTTCATCCACTCGCCTTGCCTAAAAAAACGTGTCAGTCATATTCTGTCACCTTATATCGATTTTTGTTATCACCACCTGATTGGTACGGTATTTTGAAAACACTTTTACACAATCAGGCACCTGGCTGGTATAATTTTCAAGGCACAACTCATCATCTGTCTTCCTTTCTGAGGGCTAGAAAGTGTTTTTGTTCAACGCAGCCAGTGTTTTTTTTGTCGACTCGACACTGGAATTCAGAAACTAAACATTAAACTTGTCAAGATGACGGCAGCCCTACCGACTGTCGGCGCCTTTTCTGGCTAAGGACTTAATTCTTCCTCTCTGTCATCCCGTGGATCATATGGCTTGAAAGTAAAAACGCGCATTCTTGCTCACTCAAGTTTGCCTGGCGTGTAAACTACCGAGACAAGCCCACAGAAAGAAAAAAAACATCAAAAAGTTGCGATTGGACTTCCTTGTACTTTTTTATTGGGTCCAAGGTCATTAAACGATAGTCTGAGATGAGGCGGTTTTAGTACGTAGGAGTTGCATAAGTTACCGCATAAGGCGTAGTTTAAATACGTCATCAGCAACGACATTTGAGGTCTGAGCGCTTCTTTGCCGGCCTTCTCCCTTAAAAACAATTCAATGCTAAAGACATTTTTATTTTACTGTATTAAGAAGTGTTGTTCACTTATATCTATAGATTTTACTAATCTGTATTATCGTTTAACTTATTGCGGAAAACTCGATTATAAAATTGCAGGTTTCTGTAATATCCCAAAAGATTAAACTGGTGGTTACTAGGTCGTCTTCTTCAACTTACCTGAGGTCCAACCTATCGCTATCGAGTTAGATTAGTATATTCCGCGGCACGCAGCGCCACGTAAAACTTTCATTAACATGCAGAGCAACGTACTTCCAACGGTCAAGGGAAGCAAATTCAACTGCATTTTGTTTAATTAACACTTACTCCTAAAAATTTGCCTTCCCTGCCTCTCGTATTTCTTTACCCCTCAAAACTCTATAACCACCGTTTTTGCAGGACAAATCGTGGGACAAGGCGTATATGAGTGGGCCAACATAAGCTTCTTTTTGCTCATAATTTATAAAGGGAAGTTAACCGTCAAAAGATCCTGCTTGGAAATTTTAGCTTTGGGAGTGACAGGCAAAATAACTTCCATTTAAGGGTTCACAAATATGATAAATAGGTTTGCACGGATGCAAAGACAGCGCGGAAGGCATTCTCAGAAGTTAATGCGGAGCACTTAAAGCTGCAGTGTTTTGCCCCCTTAAGCAGAAGGTGACAGTAATATCCTAGAAAACGCTGGTCTCGGCAGCAAAAAAACTGCTTCCTTTAATGCGTCACGAAAACCTCGGTTTTTCAACGCAGTATGTATTCCGAGAAATACTAGCAGGATTTTGCTGACCATATCAAGGTGTCTTTTGAGTCTTTTATCAGAATACAAGTTATTAACTCTTTGAAAATTGGATTATTTGGTATAAGAAATTAAAAAGGGAACGCTTACAATCTTTATTGTGAAGCCTGGAAAAGTAAGCAACCAATCTGGAATAAACTTGTCTACTTTTTTCGATTTTCATCTCACATATCTGATTATTATGTTGGCTGGAAATCACTTGAACAAAGTCCGGCACCTGACTGCAAGAATTTTCAAAGTGAACCTCATCGTCTGCTCTCTTGCTTAAGATCTAGATAGTGTTAAGTTTAACGCGAATCGTGTTTTTGTTGACTCGACAAAGAGATACAGGAACTAAAAATCGAACTCGTCAAGATTACGGCAGCCCTACCGACTTTTGGCGCCTTGTGTGGCTTAGGACTTAAGCCTTCCTGTGCGTCATACGACTCAAAATTAAAAACATGCACTCTACGCTCATGTTTGGCTGGTAAAACGTTTACTGGGACAAGCCCACAAAAATAAAAAAATATCACAAAACACGATTGGACTTCCTCGTACTTTTTTATTGGGTCCAAAGTACTTAAAAGGCAGACGGAAATTGAGGAATTTTAGTTACTAGGAGTAATTTTAGTGTCGGCATAGGTTATTGCGTCAGGCGCAGTGTACATACGTCATTAGCAACGATTTTGGAGGTCTGAGTGAGACTATGGCGGACTTCTCTCTAAAACTTGAGAATGCAGTCAGTGGAGATCATCACAAATTACTAATTAAGGGAAATTAATCGTTAAAAGAATGCGATCGATAATTTAAGCTATTGGACTACCAGGCAAAATAACTTCAATTGCAGGGTTCACATGTATGATAACTAGATCTACACGAATGCAAAATCAGCATGGAAGGGATTTGTAGTGAAGCTGAACTGCCCTTTTGTTTTACTCAGTTAAAGATGCCTTGCATAGACTGACACAACTTTTAAATAACTTTGAACAAGCGCTTGCTTTTAGCCACAAGCGACTATTTTCTTATTTACTAGTTCGTAACCGTTAGATGAGTCCTATCTCAGATTCTTGGATAGATTATATTGTATCCCACAGATTCTCAGAAGTAACTATCGAGCACTTTAAGCTGTAGCGTGCTGCCAATTTAAGCAGAAAGTGAAAACTATATCCAAGGAAACATTGGTCTCAGCGGCTAAACAATGCTCAACCCAGCATGATATTGGTGACCATATCAAGGTATCTTTTGAGTATTTGGTTAAAATACAAGTTATTTACTCGTTTGTAATTGGACTATTTTGGTGAGAGAATTTCGTTGGGGAACACTAACAATCTTCATTGTGAGGCCTGGAAAATAAAGCAGCCAATCCGGATTAAACACTGATATTGACGAAAAATGAAAAGGCATTATCGATTTTTTCCGGTGTGTTTGCAATTTTTACTGTTATGTTCCCTCTCTACGCATTCGATGACGAGTCGAACATTCAGAAAAACGTTCGTTAGCTTTCCCCAACGAATTTCTTCCACTAAATTATATTTCTCGGGATGCCAATTTTCCGAATTTGACATATGTACGTTCATCTGAAAAGTTCACCTCCAAAGTATGTCGTACAACTTATTTTATTGAACCCATTTGCTTTCGTATATGCCCAATCCTATCTTGATTCAACTGATTCGGTGAATTTATGTATTTCTTCCCCCACTGCAAATCTAGGCTTAACCAAATAATCTGACGCTGTATCTGAACCTCTAGATTTTTCGTACTCCGGCATGCTTCCTCGAGCCAAATTAGTTAGTCATTTACGACTTCTAGCGTCATTACTTTTTTTAATTACTGCCGGTGCAAAGATGCTGCGTCTAGAGAAACTTGAACAGAGTTCATCTAGAGCACTTGAGCAAACTGGACTTCGAAACCGCGCAAAATTAGTCTGCCAGTCTTTACTTTTCAAAAGGACGACCGAGCACTAACTATCGCCGTAGCCAAGTCAAAAAAATCAAAATCATCAAAAGACTGGATATGTGAAATGTTCCATGGCCTAAGTTACTCCTACAATCCCGCAGAAAGTAGCTTAGTGCCGGCTTAACGATTTTAGCTCGGCATTTAGTGGGAGATCGATCCCCAGTTTAGTAGTTTCACGTTAAGTCTATAGGTTAATGGTTTTACTTCATAAAATGGCGCTTAACAAGCCGTAACCACCTTTCAACTACTGCTGCCACCACCGATATAATCCACGTCTCGGCACTGATGACTTATTTGGCCCCTTTAATAAGGAAAAGGGAAAATTTACGTATTCCCGGGTAAGTAAGATGGCCTTACGCAAAATTCCAGGGAGAAAAAATACTTCTGCGCCCTTGCAACTCTCGCAACTGCTTGCACGTGTGCACCAGTGTCGGCCGACGCCAATCCGATCTGGCCAATCACCTCTCTGAGGCTGACGCACAGATAATCTTGCTGGAGGCGTTGTGATGGCTTCACACTTCGGACGGCGGCTGTCGCGGCAGCCAAATTCTGTGGTGACTTACTCTGCGTAGAAGATCATCGCGCGATAACTCACCGCTGACCACGTGTGCACATCCACTGGCCACCTACATTGGTCCGTCTAACCAATCAGCTGGCAACGCCAGCTCACACCAAGGCCGCTCGAGACGCTGTGGCGGCTTCCGCGGTCACCTCACTTCAGACGCGCCCCAGTGGTGTGCGGTTGCTAGCTCGTCTGGCAGTCAACTTTTGACAACCTTTTCTCCATTCATTCTGTACGGAATGAACCATCTCTTACAATTTGGCCTGCCATGACTTATTTTCTCATTAGTAACCATGTCCTGAAGGTCGCAGTTGCTAGGGTTTAAGTAAATTAACAGCCTGCGATACTTTGTCCAACCTATTTCTAATGAGCTCTGTACGGAATATACTACTCCGCCTATCAGGCATCCCACATGGAGCAGAAACCAAACATCGCAACAGCTAGGACCTAAAGGCATTAAGTCTAAGACGGTTTACCCCAACAGCTACGGTCTTCCAGGACCGGTTCTTTGGCATATGGCACGATATTTTGGAGAAGCCAGGTTGGTTACGAACATTGTATTGTGTACACAAACGTAAGGAGGAAGTTGCCACTTGGTATTGCCTGGCGTTCAGCCATGAGGACGCGTTAGCGGGCGTCCTGCTCAGAGCAGATTCCCAAGTGTCCGTCAGTGCAGAACTTGACCAAGGACCGGAGAACGCTTCGGGACGCTAATTAGCCAGACCTTTTTCGGGTACGTGTGTGCACCCCGGCTGGCCGAGGGCAGAGGTTGCGCTTCGCACGCGGATAAAGGCCGAGCGGGTCGAGCGATTGGGCAACCAAGATTGTACCTTCCAGATGACGTCTGTGACGTCAAGCATTTAAGGGTTGTGGGCTGTAGAACCGCTTCACACTTATCCTTTTTACTTAAGCCAGTGCGATATTCTTATCCCGACACTCGCCCCAGTATAAACCCAAACGGAAGTTCAGAAGAAGGGGGAGCGTTCACCGGGAGAGGTGTTTTACAAGTCTGACGTTTCGGGTAGTGGTCTCGTCTACCCATCTTCAGAGAATAGATACAATGGCTCAAAATTCTCGTCTTTATGCAGTCCTTTCTTGCGTGTGGCCGTGCAGATGGGTAGACGAGACCACTACCCTGAGTAAGTAATTAATAATGGCTGGTAGATTATATATTGATTGTTTATGAAATCCTGCTTAGGCAGTCAGCTTAGTGTATCGGAATTTAGGAATTCCATCCAAGTTACAACAGGCTGAGTGGGTAACTTAACCGAGGTGCAATTAAACACACACCTTCCGGTGATTGCCTTGTAGCTCAGTTGGCTAGACTGTCGAGTGGAGTTAATGTTATGGGGCCAGCTAGCAGACAGCCTATATACAATAGAGAAAAATATACGAGTTCCAGGCAGCAGTTCCGAAGAAGAAGATGCGATCACTGGAACAAGGACTTTATTTTCCTGACGTTTCGGATTCCATCGGGAATCCTTAGTCATAGGTAATCGTAAACAGGTCTGAGACATGCGCAGATATGGGGTGACACATGCACAGATTGCACGGTATTTATAGTTCACAGCGGTCACCCGCATGCGTACTATAATTGTCCGTTCCTGTAGCCACCACTGGAGGTCTTAATTGGTCCGGTGATTGCTCATTAATTGCAACAGCGTTCTTGTCCGCGTCGGATGCAGGTTTGATAATTGCTCGACAAGTAGGCCCGCTGTCGTCAGAGTTGCGCCCAGTCCTTCCCACCTGACGGATTTTCTTGCTTAGGAAATTTTTCAGTACACCGTATGGGAACGCCCAATAATTGCGCTTGTTGATGGACCGGGGGCCTGACAACCATGACTCGAGCAGCTCGCAGCTCACGCGGTTGTCCCCTCTTGCGTGGATTTTGGCCTCGTAAAACTTGAAAATACGACCGGGTCTCGTTGAGTGAGTTGCAACCTGGGAGTTGACTTCTTTCTTCCTCACCGCCGCTGCATGCTCGGCCATTCGCGTCTGGAGTAATCTCCCGGGTTCTCCGAAGTAGTTGCTTTGTCCACAACTACACCAGATGCGGTAAACGAATCCAGCCGTTTCCTGCCGTGGCAGAGGGTCTTTCGGCCTCATGACCCGGCGTCTGATGGTTGCTTCCGGCCTGTGTGCAACTCCAACTCCAAGTGGGGTGAGTAGACGGCTGACCACTTCCGATACATTATTCACGTACGGAAGAGCTCGCTAAACGTTTGGACCAGCTGGACGTGGCTTCGTCTCTCGTTTGCGAATGCACTGGTTGACAAAATTGTGCGGGTATCCACTCGCTGTCAGTACCCGTCGAACGTATTGTAATTCAGCAATTTTGTCTTCCACTTCGCTGCAATGCGTCTCGACGCGCCGGAATAGCGCTCTTACGCAGCTGCGTTTTTGACCGATTGGATGGTTGCTGTTGTAGTTCAGGACTTGCATAGTGTTCTTCTGAGCCTATATACAGGCATCAGCCACGCTCACAGTAGGCTATCGATCGGCCTAAATAATCGTGCAAGACAATCAATCAATAATTTAAATGTCAACCTACATTCAGTCACTGAGTCACCAGCCAATCTTGCCTGTGCCTACGCCAAGAGAGAAGCTGATTGGCTCGATAGACACGTGCTGGTTGTCCTTAAATATGATGTTCCTATTACACTGAAAGACATCTGCTTTTGTCCACTTCTTGTCGCGTACTTCCTTGGGGGCTCACACAAGACGAACCTAGGCGGTGACACCTCGGCCTTGGCTACCGTGGGTTCAAATCCGATCGAGGCCACCACATTTTCCATAAGGGGATCAAATGCATTTATTGCAGGGGGAAACATCAGGTTATCCAAAAAAATTTTAATCTTCAGGCCCAGTTGCTTTGGAAAAGAGAAGTCAAGAGAGGTCAGACCGGGTAGGAAGATTTTATCTTGCACCGAAGGAATGTAGAATAAGAAAGAGGAACGTGACTGCCAGACGAGTGAACAACCACCGGCCACAGCGCCATGTCTGATGTAAGGTGAGCGCAGCAATCATGGTATCGTCTCAGCGGCCTTTGTGTGAGTCGGCCTTTAAAGGTGATTGGTCAGAAGGATTGACTATACGGATGAGCGTAGGTGGCCAGTACATTTCTAGTCGATGGTGTCGGTTAGCATGCTTGCCTGCGCTGACGGAATCGCCACAAATTATTAAAATCTACCAAAACCTCCTACTAATAAAAGTGTTAGTTAGTGCAGCTGAGTGCAGAACCTTTCAGCATTTTAAACATAAATGTTCGCAGAGGGCGATTCTTGTAGGTTATTAAATAGCCTACTCTAATAACACAACCATATTAATTCGATAAATTATTTATAGCATCATTTATACTTACTAGTACTTGACACGAGGCTATAATCATGTCTGATCTTGCTGGCCTTGACGATGTCGAGGTTTAAACCCCTCCCTGCGTGACGATCAACGGCAGAAGAGCTGAACAGTTAAATTCATTCTCTTCGCCAACGACGGTGGCCGAATACCAACGGTTTAAAAAGCCCCTTCCATATCTTGACGAATTGTGTCGATGCTGACACGCTTTTGAACGTGCCCAAATGAGAAACGCTTCCCGATCGAGGGCAGTAACACTGGACTCGCGTGGTGGGCGACGAAGAACTGGTCCAAACTACCACAGTCGTCTTTCTTTGGGTGCTTCTAATATACTTCCAATGTGGTCGCAGAGACTGCGGACAAAGTCGGTTTACTGCACTCGAAGTATAGCCCTTGAGCAGAAGTGGGGAAGTATCTCAAATTCTATTTCATTTTCCACGCCCATAGCCCAGCACTCACAGCCATAGGAAAGGATAGACCGGACGAACGCATTGTTCACGCGAAATTCCGTGCCAATGGAGACGTCGCATCGGGTCCTCATGCGCTTTTCAACGCATTGATTAGGCAGTGGTCTCATCCATACTCTGTCCTTTCGGCGTCAACCCCATCGGCAACCACCAATCTTGACGGAAAAATTCGCCTGAACATGGATATATCTTGAAAACACCTTAGTCTTTCCAGCTTCTATGGACAAACTGTCCAATTTAGCAACCGTATTCACCCGTGATACTATGGACTTTAGATTAACAAAGCTTGAAGCTAATAAGGCAATATTAATGGCGTAGTCTGAACTAGTTAGCCGGCATCCGGAAGTATGGTGTATAAAATCACTTTATCTTACTCACTGTCCAGTACTTCCTGTGAAAGTTCATGCGTTTTACTTGAAATAACTGTACCGCAACCTCCGTCCGCCCTCCATCCGCTAACGTTTTACAACGGTTAATAAACGATCGTTATCAAAAATTAAAACGTAATTTGAGTGAAAATTATTATTTTCTTGTTATTTTTTAAATCAAGAAGTATAATTTCGGTAAAAGGCTATGTTAAAAATCACTTAAGTCTAAAGTTAAGCATGCATAACGAACTACCACAATTGAAGCATTGTTTTCCTGGAGAAAAGGGGAACAAGACAAAACAAAAAACATTGTCAAGTGCCCGTTTGCATGTTATACACTAATTATTCTGAGAGATATCTATCTTTTCATACAGGCTACAGTGGTTTTAGCCTCCTGCCAATCTGTTCTGAGAGGTACACAATCATCGTCAATGGGGGACGGAAATAACTGTACTTTTTTAAACTCTTTTTTTTACCCAAAGCCAATGAACGGGGCTTGTAAAAATCTGCATGATTTAAGTGTATGCATGCAAAATATACGATTCACGAAATCTCACGCTTTTAGCTATTTTCCTCACCTGGACGAAGTCGGTCTTCTAACTACTCTCGCGTGCACGTACGCGACTGGGCGCGCTGTTAATCTGTTCACGCCATCGGGGCGTGCTTTCTTTGTCCCAGCGTGGGCGCGATCCAGGCCGGAAGGTCATTAATTTTGTCCCGTCTAGCAGTAACCAATAGCGTGGTTGATGGGTCTATCGAGGGGTGCTAAATCTAAGAAGAGTTAACCCTAACGGCTGCGATCTTCCAGACTCGGTTCCCTAGGAGAGGCGAGAAGTCTTGGGAAGGCCAGAGTATTAGGAACAATGTCTTCTGTGGAGTAATGCGGAAGTTTTTACGTGGTCTGGCATGGCGTTCAACCGTGAGGGCCGTATGAGAGCGCGAGGTCGTCACAGTTGCCAATGACGCTGCCTGCGTCCACCCCGCTCGGGAGGGAATACATAATGTGATGTCTAGCGACAGCCACCACCTTGATTTCTTTGTTATATAGAATAAGAAGAAGAGAATCTTGCTTTTTTACGAATAAGCATGATAACATTTCAGCGAAATAAATGGCTACATTCACGGAGGTTAAGAAATGGGTCATGTTAAAATGTAAAAGTCATGTAATAATCACAAGTCAAGTTTTACACGGTATCAACGTCTACGACGGAGACAGATTAGATTTCAATTTCTCAATTTCCGCTTTTTCACAAGTAAGGTAGCGTGCTAGGAATGGGACTAACGAGTGCTGATATGCTGATGTGCGGCAAGACATATGACGGAAGCCTCGACGTTTGGGACGGAAGACTTCGCATTCATTATTTCAGAGTGGAGAGGGTGGGTGACCTCATTAAGAATACGATCGTCAAATTGTTTGACCGTTTTAAATTTTCGTTCTACTATAAGGTCAACTATAAATACATAGGAAACACCGGCAGCTAAAGTGATCATTCGGAGGCTACGTTTCAAAATGACTAGGTCTTTTTTAAAGTAAGGCTGGAAAAATAACTGCAGAGCAGTAAAGAATGAGGGGAAGAATACAAGCCTCTACAAAACACCAGATTAGGGCTTGTGGTGTGTGTTATGAACGCAAGCGGTGAATATAATATAATAGTTTATGGATTTTGATAAAAAAAGACCTTCTATGTGAAAAGTAAATGTAAGTTTGGATGCTCATGTAACGCCAATATATCAGAAAGAGGATACTTCGGTGGAAAATAAGTCAAAAGGTTTGGGAATGGAAGAGGGCCGAAGTCAAAAAATACACTGGACTGACTTTTTCTCATTAAGTAGAAGGCCATTTCTTGACGGACATGTTGAGATATGGTCTAGGCCATCGTTCAGTATTTGGAGATGTAGGTCGTCAGTGTGGAGAGAGAAGAGATGAGGGGATAGTATGGCCCCCTGAAGAACTCCAAAGTTGTTGAGTGCGGAAAGTGGAATACTCCCCAAGCCAAGAGACAGCCCAGCCAGAAGAACCGCATGCTGAAATTTTATCAAGTAGAACATGGCGCGGGATCGTATTGAAGGCTGAGGAGTAGTTGAAAAAAGCACAGCCATATGCATGGCAGCCCTTATATAAATCTCTAAGAGCAGAATGGACTACCAGAGCAACAGCATCTAGTGTACTACACCTAGATTTATACGCAAATTGCAAGGGATCGGGAAAGGAAGAGGAACACGGCGTGATTATGTCAAGAACGACTCGTTCAGCAAGCTTCATTAGTGCAGAAGAGCAGGCAATTGGACGAAAAGATTTTGGACCAGAAGAGGAAGGTTTTTTGGGATTGTAGTGATTCTCACTGATCTCTACTCATCAGGAATGTTAGACTCCATGAAGGACAAGTTGATGAGTTGTGTCAATGCAGGTGCTAACTGAAAAGAGCAGAATTTCAGGAGAAATGGTGAGATCCCATCTGGTCCTGCAACTGTTGAACCTCGAACCTTTTTAAGATGCTTCATCACCGTTTCCACAGACACAGGAGCAAAGACACTTGGTAATAAGGAAATGGCATCTTTCGGAAGACGGGAGGCAGTGGGGGTTTGGATGAAGTTTGCATTTAAACGATCTAAGTCTGAGTCAGCATCTACATTTGCTAGTGTGTTGCGTTGACCAGTAAGACGCTTAAGACATTTTCAAATTTCATCCAAGGAGAGAGGAGAGGAAGATGTAGAAGAAGTAAAAAGCTGACTAACAAAAAGGTCGTTCAGCCTGGAAATCTCACACTTTATTTGGACGTTCACATCCTTTAGTCTATCTCGCAGACCTAGTTTGTAGAACAATTCATTTTGGCGTCTCAAAGTTTTTAGTTGGGAAGAAGAAATTCAGTCAGTTCTAACCATGACAGCGTCAAGAGGACAGCAGTCAGTAAAAATAACGTTTTAAAAATTCGTGAGATGACTACAGCATGACTCGACATTCGAGTACTCTAGAAGGGTAGAAAGCTTGTCAGAGATGATGGTCTGGAGCAAAGAAATATTATGCGGGGACGTGTCTCGAACCCTTAGTTTCCTCTCGGGTATTGCTAACAGCCCTTTGTGAGAGCTAAATTAGGTGGTCGGCAAGCCCAATAACACAGAATGATCTGAACGGGCCAACGGAGCTCGATTTTTGACCACAAAAAGTTTGGGATGGTTGGTCAGTATGTGATCCAGAAGGGCGTCAGCACGAGTGTTGAAGGAAACTAAGTCGTCAAAACCTAACAGTGTAAGGAGCAAAGATTTACACGGTTGAAATCACCGCTTAAAATTATAACATGCTGGCAAGACAGTGCAGCAAGTTTTTGGGAAAGAAAACCAAAAAACGTGCCTAAAGCACGTTGGCATGTAGAAGGTGGAATTTAAATGCTGACATCAATGACGCCTTTAGAATTACTTAAAAATCTAGGCTTGCAAACTACATCAATAGCGTCTACTAAGTCGTCCGAATAAGAGTGTAAGGAATAACAATTTGTGCACCATTGCTGGTTTACAAAGACAGCCACTCCACCACCTCTGCTGCTGGTTAAGGATTTTCTGTCCGAATGATAGGCGTAAAAATATTGTGGGGTGATAAGTTCCGACTCAATATCGCTATTAAGCCAAGTTTCTTGCAGACAGATAGCTGCATATTTCTCATGTTCACTTTTCAACATGGGTGTGGCTAACTCGACACTCTTGTAAAACAGTGATCTGCAACCTGATCTGTGCTTTCTTCTTCATGCTGTCATCCTACGGAGAATTGTTGATGTTGGAGTTGTTGGTGAATTGCATATGCGTTATAAGGGGCGTAACTGACATATATTACAATGATGAAATGCTGTAGGCAAAATAACTTGTTTTCGTGCATTTAAAAAGGTAGCAGTGTACTGTAGATATGACCTCATGATCATAAATTCCGACAAACAAAGCGGAGAGATAGATAGAATGGTTTAGGATAATAAATTCCCACGTGAATGTAGAGCACAAAAAATAGGCGGCTCAAATTCGAAAGCCGCGGCAACTTGGAGGTAATTGGTAGGACCGCGCGAGGTGGGCGCAGCCGAGACTATGCGTCTTAGTAGGTCACGCAAGACATTGAGCGAAAAATGGCCAGGGTGCAGGCAGTCAGGGTGACTGCAGCCTTGGCGTGATGAGTTTACCGATCACAGGTTTCAACAATGGCGCCAACGCCCACAACAGGGTTGCCAGGTGGTTCGATTGAGCATTTCATCTACTAACCCCCCGTCCCATGCACGAGAGTGCAATCGGGTTCGGGCAAACGACACCTTGCTTCTTCAGTCCCCGCATGATTCTCAGGCAGCCGGATGCTCTCTGGTTTTGCTCATTGTATTCAAATATCAAAGAGGAAGAACGTCTTCATCAAACAGACCAGAAAAGTACAGGTTCTTATGCATCAAACGTCGAGTCAGAAATTGAACTATTTTAATATGATAGAGGGCGTTATAGCACACAGATTCACATACATCCTACTGTGGAGCCTCGGGTAGGAGAAACGTCTATCTACAAGCATTTTAAGGTAATGAGCGAGCTACTCGCAGCAAATCTGCTTCGATTAACGAGCTTCTGCTCAGTTAACTAGTTATCAGTGCGTGTGTAGTGACTAGCTCCACACAAAGTGGCGCTTGTGAACGCTTGTCGTGACTAGCTTAGATCGAAGTGCACTGTTGAAACGCTCCATGTTTCTGGCATCTGTAACAGCCAATCACAGGCCAACTCACACAGCACCTGACATGACGACTGCCGGGCAAACACCACTTCAGACGCCGTTCGCTGGCCTGCGTTCGTGCGGTTGTCTGCTAGTCAATTTCCTACCGCATATTCTCGCATTTAATCTGTACAGAACATGCCCTTCCTTCTACTCTGGCCTTTCCGTGACTTACCTCTCCTCTTAAGGACCCGGGCCTGAAGATTGCAGTTGTCAGGGGTTAGCTTACTCAATCCCCTGCGATACGTGTGTGTATGTGGGCCCATGTCTGCCGTTGAGTCAGGCTCCCGCGGGTCGTGGATCATCGGTCGCCCTCAGCCATTCAGTGAAGAGGTAAGATTTGATTAGCTATGTTTAGCATGTCGAGCGTTTAATATGTCGAGAGGGGTGCTAGAAGGGATTAAATTCCTTGACCGAGGTTCCATTGCAATATTCAATCGTGCTTTTGAGCAGGGCCCGTTTTACTCCTATAGCCGATTGAAAGGTAGTTTACAGTCCCATCCGTCAAAAATTAAGCGCGTTTTAACCAGGCTGGCACCGACCTTTGTAAATAGTATAAGCAAAATTTGGTTGAGCCTTTTTTGAAAATTGTTCTTTTGAAAACCTTCAGCGTCCGCAGACCTTAGCAACCATTTTATTTAGGGCCTGGAAGACCCTTCCGTGCGTCAAAACCATGGCTTGTGTCTTCCACGAGGACAGGACCATGAACACGCTCAGCAGCAAAGCGGCACTTTGAAATCGCAATCTCCTCGGCAGTCCCTTAATACTCTGGCAAATCGAAGTCGGGGCATTTGAACAACAGTGTATAGCTTTCACCCAGAATTTCCAGCGTTCTATGCAGTTTATTAGGATTGCTTGTAATGTATGTGATGATCAGGTGGGACACATTGGTTTGTACGGGATCCCCAGTTGAGGGAGATTTTACACAAATCTGGCATTGCCGTGCATGCCTGGCCTGTGAGGAGAGTTAAAATGCATCAGGCGTTAAGTCCGAGCAGGTGGGGTGGAAAGTAACCTTGCAAGCGGATCAGAAAATCCCTTCCTCTGTGACTGGATATTTACAGCCTTTGCGAGCACATGATGTAGCTGTTACTGGAGAGCACATTACTAAAAACAGAATAGTTAAATATTATTAGCTAACAAGAAAAGAGTAACCCTTAGCCAATTAACTGATTGGCAAGCTCGTGGCCAACCGCTATAAAGACTACTAATTAATTTTGTATAGGATTCACCTGGTGGATTCTGGTCAGATTTCTTAGGAAATCCTGCTTGACAGTAGTTTATGCAGTGCACCTTATACACCCCTAGTCTCAGAATTCGTCCTACGGAAACGGTGGGTATAGGGAATTTATGGGTGAGAAATTAGGATAGGCAGTAACATATATTTTAGTAACTGCTATATGCTTTTTTATTTGATTCTATTTAGAAATGCTGTTGAGTGATATCCGTAGATTTCCCTCATATGCATTCTCGTCTACCGTATCGCAGAAAAACCCGATTATCAAAATTCAGATTTATTGAAATTCCCAAAAAAATAGAAATGGTGGTTAGGAGGTCGTCTACTTCAACTTATCTGAGGTCCAACTTACCGTTCTGGAGTGAGATTAATTTAGTCCGCGGTGCGAAGCGCAGCGTACATCTTTAATTTACATGCGGAACGACGTACTATCAGTGGCCGCGGGAAACAAGTTCAAATACATTTTGCCACTTCCAACTAACTTCTAAAAATAACCTTCACCTTCTCTCCTTTTTCCAAAAATCGATATAACCACCGTTTCCGCCAGGGCTCTATAAAGTGCACTACTTAAACTACGTTTTGCCGTTAACTAACTGTAGCAGAGTTGGGGAATTCTCAATATTATAAATGGACGCATAAATCACATCTTGCTTGTATTTAAAACCTCTTATCTCGCACTTTACTCTTTTGAAAAGTATACAAGAATTTTCAATGGCGGGCGTAAAGAATAAAACTATTGTTTAGGCTCTAACTTCTCAGTCTTTTTATTTTTCGCCCAAGGTTGACGGGCGGAGCTGTAAAAATATGCACAACTTAAGCCGCGTATGCATGCAAAATATGTGAATCAGGAAAGCTCAGGCTTTGAGCTATTTTCTTCACCTAGACGGAGTCAGTCTTCTGAATACTCTCTCTCTCGCGTGCGGGCGCGTGCGCGACTTCTAGAGGACACGCACGTAGGCGACTAGGCGCGCCCTGCTGCTCTTTTCACGCCATCGAGGCGTGCTTTCTCTGCTGAGCGCAATCCAGGCCGGAAGGTCCCGCCCAGTAGTAACCAATAGGGTGTTTGTTGGGTCCACCGGCTTAGTCGATTAAGGGTTGCGTTCGCAAGGTGTAACAGCTACGCTCCCCCCTCCTTCCTCGTCCATCTAGGCACACGCGAGTCGAGTGCAATCGGATTTGGGCAAACCGAACCGCAGCTGCACCAGTTCCCGCGTCCCTCTTTGACAGCCCAAAGCGCTCTGTCGTGATGTGCGACGATCAACGGGTTGGCAACTAGCCTTCTCCTGGGCAGGGATGCAGCTTGACTGCACACTAGTCTTGCCAATGACCTCATTCGCTCGTGACACAACAAACTGCCAATCACCAAAGGTGGAAGCTAGTAGGGCGATATTGTCGGTGCATTCGAAATCAGTCAGCTGGCCTCCGAGTACATAATTCAGACAATGGATTTATCTTCCGTAATGATATACCACCCAGGAACTTTGGGTAGTTTGGTGGGACCTTGTAAGTTACCTTAAAGGCTTCGCTTGGGTCCACACGATGTCCGGTGTCAACCATGTGTGCGAGGATATAACTTTTTATGCTTTTGGTCTCGTCTTTGGCTAGCCATGCCGTATTCATTTAGATAAGCGCCTACTCGTGCTACCAATATAACCAGCTCCACAGGAGCAAGTAAATGAGAAGATACACATACAAGTGGTCTGAGTTGGCAGCTTATCCTTACCCTCACCATGCAGTATCGGGTTGGTTAAAAATAACACGAGTAGGCGCTTATCTAAAAGAATGCAGCATGGCTAACAAAAGGCGAGACCAAAAGCATAAAATGTTCTATCCTCGCACACATTGTTGACACCAGACATCGTGTGGACCCAAGCGAAGCCTTTAAGGTAATTTACAAGGTTCCACCAAACTACCAAAAGTCCCTGGGTCAACATCTGCTAGGAACAGCAGAAGCAACCGTAATCCGATTGAAAAAACCGGTTTTGTGTGCACAAAAGAATCTCGTGCAAGCCCCCAACTTGGCATGGCCAACGATTACCTAACTGGCTGCACATTTCTGCGCTCTGATTGGACCCTGCATGTAAAGAAAGACAAACTATCGATTTTCAAATTTAAACCTCCTTTGTAACTGTTTGGCCTGATGAGAAGTTACTGAAAGCGTTCGCTCGCCAATATTGTGTTCTGAATTATATAATGGGAATTTTTGCAACTTTGAAACAGTCCAAGGATCCCGCGGTGTTAAAGGCACTCAATGGGTACCTAAGATTCAACGCCAAACTTGCAGAGGCGCAAATACTGGTCAACTTTATTGTAGACTGCATAGAGAAATGAATATCCGAAGGAATATTGGAAAGCTTTACGAAGGAACCATACATTTGTCAACACAGATACTCTTAGAAGATACGCCAAGAACCAAATGGAAAGCACTCGAATAAAGATTGATCAACTGGAGCGGCACGTGTGTCAACGCGCTGCCGTTATAGACACTTTGACCGAGGAAGAAAAACAGGAATTCAGCAACTACTCACATATTATAGGAATAAAACTTGGGGATGCCAAGAGATCGTCACTCCTTCAGAAGGTACAAGAAATCAAACCACAGTCAAGATTCCCCAAAAATCCACAGCGCTATGTCCACAACTACTCTTCTCTAACACTTGATACAACTCTACTCGAAGCATTATCACTGGGTCAAAATTCTGCATACCTAGGCGAAAGGTTGATCAGTTAGAACTAGAAACCCAGTTTGAGAATCTCTACAATCAAGTTTATGACCTCAAGCCGATCTCCGCTGATAGTGTCCAGCACTTCAAATCAACACTGGTGAATTGTAGTTACCAGTACTTGAACCGGAGGCTAATAAATCGCGCAATACTGACAAAAGCATACACAGACAAGTTAAAACAACTGAGAGCAAACAAGGAGATATTGCTTACTAAACCACACAAAGGAACAGGCGTCGTTCTAATGAACAGATCGGACTACGTTACCAAGATGCAGACCATACTATCAGATCCGACGAAATTTAAGAAGGTAGACCAAAAAAAAGATTGTACGAATGAAGTAGAGGTACACCTGACCGGCTGCTTAAGAAGACTACACACGGCAGGATTTCTAAGTGACCTAGACCTCGAAAATTTACGACCAGTAGGCACGCACATTCCCCGTTTATATGGTCTACCTAAGATCCACAAGAATAGGCTGCCAGTTCGCCCGATTTTAGACATGAGAAACTCGCCATATTTATGCAGTAGCGAAGTGGTTGGCAGAGAAACTCAAGCCCATACAGCAACAGCTGGTTCCACCTAGCTATCAAGATACGTTCCAATTTATCGATGGCATCCAGGACATGAACTTGAACGGCATGATGATGATCTCCCTAGACGTCTCATCACTGTTTACAAACGTTCCAGTAACAGAAACAGTCAACTATATCTGCGAATTCGTAGTGGCAAATCAAATAGACGTAGGAATACCATCTGACGTACTAAGGGAACTGTTACTCAAATGCAAATTAAATGTGCAATTCCTTTTTGACAACCAACTATACAGACAAATAGACGGCGTCGCTATGGGCTCGCCTCTCGGGCCTCTCTTGGCCAACATCTTCATGGGCAAACTGGAAAAATTTCAACTCAACAAGCAGATCCATGAGTTTAAACACTATGGCCGATATGTCGATGATATCTTCGACATCGCCCCAGCAGATACTGATGTAAATGCACTTCTTCATACTGTTAATCAAGCACAACCCTCCATTAAATTCACCTTGAAGGTGGAGACGGCAGGTTCGCTTCCTTTCTTGGATGTCCTCCTAATCGAAGACCTGACGGTAGCATCCAAAGGAGCGTTTACCGAAACAAAACCTGGCCCGGACAGTATACAAACTTAAACAGTTTTGTACCTATCCAACAGAAGCGTAACTAAGTCCACTGCTTAATGCAAAGAGCCAGAAAAATCTGCTCAGCTGACACTATTGAAATGGAGCTCCAGTAACTCCAGGACGTGCTTCAAGAGAACGGATATCCAGACAGATTCATCATAAAGAATATGATGAAGAAAGGAGCAAAGCCCACCACACCCACGGTAGAAAAGAAGACGCTATTCCTGAAAGTTCCTTTTCAAGGGGATGCAGCAAGCGAACTCTTAAGCAGACGCCTCAAGCAAGCCGTAGCACAAACCTTCCCAGCAGCGAAAATTCAGGTGTTATTTTAAAAACCCAATACTGCACGGTGAGAATAAGGATAAGGTGCCAAATCAGACCACTTCTATGTGTATTTACTCATTTACTTGCTCCTGTGGAGCTGGTTATATCGGTCGCACGAGTAGGCGCTTATCTAAAAGAATACGGCATGGTTAGCCAAAGGCGAGACCAAAAGCTTAAAAAGTTCTATTCTCGCACATATGGTTGACACCGGACATCGTGTGGACCCAAGCGAAGCCTTTAAGGTAATTTACAAGGTTCCACCAAACTACCCAAAGTCCCTGGGTCAACGTCTGCTAGCAACAGCAGAAGCAACCGCAATCCGATTGAGGAAACCGGTTTTGTGTGCACAACATAATCTCGTGCAAGCCCCTAACTTGGAATGGCCAACGATAACCTAACTGGCTGCACAGTTCCGCGCTCTGCTTGGACCCTGGATGTTAAGAAAGACAAACTCTCTATTTTTAAATTCAAACCTCCTTTGTAACTGTTTGGCTTGATGAGAAGTTACTGAAAGCGTTCGCTCGCCAAAATTGTGTTCTGTATTATAATTTAATCCAAACGGCTGCGACGGCTTTATCTTCCAGGCCCGGTTCCTTAGAAGACGAGTGAAGTCATGAGAGTATTAGGAAGAATATATTATTTACAGTGTATTGGAGTAGAGGCAGTAGGGAAATTTCTATCAGACGCCCGCACAACCGCAAGCCAATGGGCTGCGTCTGAAGTGAGGTCTGCTCGGCAGTCGTCAAATGAGGTCCTGTGTGAGTCGGTCTGGGGTTGGCTGTTAAAGAGACCGGAAGACAACGAGTGTTCTAAAAGTGCACTTCGATTTGAGCTTGTCACGACAAGCACTCACAAGTGCACTTTCTGGGAAGCTAGTCCCTAGAGGTTCACCTAGCTGGGCTGCTTCTTTTTCGTTACGGCGTTTGTACCCGTATGGATTGTAGATCAACGTAATCAGTTAGTACGAAATGCGTCACATCACACAAATTGAGATGTGACTTTACGTGAACACCGGTGGAGTTGCGGCAGTCCGTGGTCATTGCGCCATTGCGCTGATTCACAATAATCTCGACTGCTAAGCATTGCAGCAGTGCGTCACAGTCAGCCATGTGCGTGCGCTTTTGTTCGATCCGCCAGAACTGCGACTCACGCAGGCCTGGTATAAAAACCGTGCTCTGAAAATGGCATGCAAACAGTCTATATACCACATGGAGAGATTCGCATGCTCGTAACCAGTACGGAACTGAAACAAACCCCTATTTCGGGTTGGTTTGGTACCTGTGTCTTTTTTTCTATTGTTTCGCTGATGGTGCATGTGCTTTGCTAGCGCGCTAATTTTGAGTGAACTGCGCTTGCGCAGACAAATGTTCGTTTGGTTTCTTCATTTATCTGGTTGCCGGCTCTCGTGAGTGTTTGGACGCAACAGTTGTTTTCGACAGGCCTAACCTACGGGAGAACATTGGTCAGTCAGCGTTCACACTCGTCGGTGAGCTGTTCAAAGTCCAATTCATGCGAGGTTTGGTTGTGTTTAGTCAGTAGCAGGCCATTTGCTACTAGGTCCTGTCATTTATGTTGTTCACGTGATCTGGTCGGTTGAAGTATGTTGCTTGATTTTCAGATCTTGATTACAAATTTTGACTTTTTCCGCCTTGTCAGTTTTTTATCCGTATGTATACGTTTTAACCAAAAACACATTATATGAGCAAGAGTGGGCGCACGCAGATCTGTTGGTTTCCTGAAGCAAACATGCTCTGTATGGGCAACAAACGCCACGAGTGAAGGCGAAATTAAAGCAGAATACGCTATATGCAGTTTTTTTATCCGTCTTTTCAGTTTAAAGACAAAGGAATATTGCCGACAAAGATAAGCGCGAACGTTAAATTTCAATTTCTGGCTCATTAGCCGTCATCAGTCAGCATACACAACCCCAGTTTATGCGTCACCTGAAGCTTGAACCCCAGATCTGTTGAGTAGAAGTTCAAAGTTCTAACCGACTGCACCACGTGATCGTTGTTTTGCCAGTTTTAAATCAAGGGGTTGACATTTCTTGATGAAGGCTTGCGGATCGGCTACGGGAGTCACTCCTCCTTCTCTGCCTTGGGGCTCACGCTCGTGTTCCTCCAACAGCTGCCTAGAAACTAGTATATTATAGGCAGAAAAATATCACAAAGAGAAGTGAGTCTGGATTGGCTCTTTCTGGCTCATTACCGTTTATCAGCCAAGTCTAAACTGTGCAGAGCTCTAGAGCGCATCCTAAGGCAGAAAGGGGCGAGTGAGTTCCGCAATCGATCAGTGAGCGTTCAGCAACCGATGTCCTTACTTTCTTTTTCAATCCTTCCGATGCATTTTATAGATTCTATATTTTTGAGAGTTTAGATAATAATTCTTTAGCAGAGAAGTTGAACCGCATTTGAATTTAAATTACTATTATTATTGTTGTTTGAATCTGATTGAAACAGGTTTACTAAAGATGGTGTGCAACTAGTCAATCGTAACCATTATAGAGTCGAAGGTGTGCATTATTGTGTTCCGATGAGCGTGAGCATCTCAATCAAGACATTGAACATCAATAGAGGAAAATAAACTAGTTCCAGGAAGCAGTACAGAAGACGAAAATGTGATCGCTGGAACAATAATTTTAGTTTCCTGACGCTTCCGATTCTTTCGAGAATCCTTAATCATAGGTCATCGTAGGAAAGTCGGATACATGCCCAGATATGGGTGATACATGCAGAGGTTGGACGGTATTTATAGTTTGTAGCGGTCATCCGCGTGTGTACTTTAATTGTCAGTTCCCGTAGCCACTGCTTGATGGCTTAGTTGGTGCGGTGATGGCTGATTACTTGCCAGCGTCGGATGCGGGCTCGATAACATCCTTGAACATCACTGGACATGCAACTAGATATTGCGATGTTTGCCACCACTGGAAAAATCAGGAAACCCACCATGTATTTGGTATTTAAAACAGAAAAAGACTTACCCTTCTACGGCAATTCTTGAGTTTTGATCATAAACACGTCTTCAAATGTGGACACTGAAAACTGCATGTGATATCAGGTTTCTACCGGCTAGCTAGGTGGGTTGGAATACCAGCTGACTGTTACGTGATGTTCGTACTGTGTACTTGGAAATACGAACGCACTTATGCCCCTGGACTCGCCTCCACATTTTTGCCGCGTTAAGGCACGTAGCTCTTGCTTCTTTTTCAAGCTCGCATTTTAATTAAATAGCAAACAGTCGCGAAAACAAAATTGCTGTTTTCTGGCAGCGGAACAGCCACTACTCACCGTTTAAACCGTTCCTTGGGGCCTGAACGCTGACCGTAACGGCGTCACAAAGTCCGAACTACCTCCTGCCGTGATCACTGCGTCCACACGTGTTTGCTCAAGTGGTCGCGGTGCGGGAAACACATGTTGGCTGGGCGGGAAACGGGTCAAGGCTGAGCTCAGCCAATCACCGACCGAGTAATCACGCGTAGCTAGAAGCATTCTGGCAGCAAACACGCGTGCACTGCTTTGAAGGCCGTTGACAGCTGCCTTGCTTCTGATTGGCCAGCAGCAAGGTGTTCACGTTTTCCCCCAGCCCTGTCCGCCCGCAGCTCGTCATTCTTTTGCTGCATCTCCACCGCTCCGGAAGGAGGTGGAAACTACACGCGTTAGGAAAACAGCGGAGTTGGCTACAGGCTTCGCTCTATCTCTCTGTCTTCATTAATTTGCTCGTAGGAATACACTTGCATTTTGAAAAGAAGATTATTAAGCTGTACCACCAAAATTGCTGCTTTAGCGTGGCTTTTTCTTTGGCACTTTCGAACTGAATGGACAGTCTGTAATTATGGCGTTGGCTTGCCGCGCCGATGATGTCAGCCGAACTAAAGCCGCTGGTCATGCGGATATTAATCTGCAGAACAGTGCAGCTGGACTGGTAACCTGCTACGTAACCCAACCGGATAATCATGTCTTCCATGTCGAAGTCGAACATAAAGCCGAAGGCCAGGATGTTCTTGACAAGGTGCGTACTCATTTTTTAGAATTTCGCCATGCATTTAAATTATTTCCTCCTTTTTTCGTTCCCAATCTCGTGATTTTCTTTTATCGCCGTGAGAGCTGGCTGTCAAAAAAAGACGAACTCGACGAGCTGACTTTGTTTACGCCTTTTGCCGCAGTGTATCTTCTGTTTATTGCTAAGACGAGCAAGTTGTGTGTTCCTACTTTGACCGCCGTTTCCACAGTGAATCCATACTATGTACTCAACATTTAGTCTAATTGCGGATCCTTGTTCAAAAAATTGCAGGATTATTGGAGAAATATTACTAATTTATCAGTCTAAATGATATGAGCCCTCTACAACTTCCTGTAAAATAGGAAATTCTAATGATTGATTGACCGTTGAAGTCAGCCCATTCTCTGACGTCAAGATGCACTTTTTACTGAGTCAGAATAAATGTTAGAAATATCGGACTTTGGAGTTGTCGCTCAAACAGATTGCTTCCTTTCTGGCTGAGGGAGCGAAGATTTCAATGAGATTGTATTTCAGTCACGCGGCGTGTTTTCCAGCAGATAGAACGACGTTTTCGTTCACAATTAGATGGGTTAATCCGATGGCTGGTGTTTTTAATGAAAGCCCGTCGAATACGTAAAGGGCTGGACAGGCTAGTCTATTTGAAGAGTGTGGTTGCTTCATGAGGTCTACTTCAGTGAACTCTGCAACTTTGAATAAACTGAATGAAAGAATTCCACAGTTTTACCAAAGGCGAGCTCTTCAGGCTCGACTTCGATGTTTTCGCAAGCATTTCAGATGAATTCTATGACATTCAGTGGAAATCGTGGTTTGTACACCAGCCATCTCGCCTATTTCTCTCCGATCCGCCCATCTCGGTATTTGATAATGCGCTTTGTCAATATGCCTCCTTCAAGCACCTGCTTCATAGGTTACTTAAACATTAGTCCCTTTCTTGGATACTCAGGGCTACCGTGTAACGCGGAGAAGAGGCAGTCAATGGCAGATATAACAGCCAATCTGCCCCCCGTCCATCACTCCATTAAATTTTACTATCGCAGTGTGACTGCCTTCTCTTGGCATTTATTGCAAATGCAGAAATCCCTCCAGAGCAGTGTTTATGCCTTCCTCGTGAACTGCGACCCACGTTTTCCCATGACGCTTTTCTCCGCTGCGTTGGATGCCTGTCGTTTCGGCGGCCGACGCATCGCATGCACGATCGTGCAAATGAAATTTAAATTCTTGTGGGTTTTCGTGTCATCATATAGTCAAGCTAACGAGCCTATAACATGACAGCTGACTATGATAAGCTGGTCATCGAACTTCCATCAGTCGCCTGTAGAGAGGGGGGTTATTTCAGTAGTGAGTATATGTTCTTGTATATGCAGTAGATTATCTATCAGATGAAAGGTCAATCACAATGAATAAATGTGTTTAAGATTCTAACAAATGTCTTACGTAGAGTTTTCATATTAATTGTTGTGTAATCGAAGCTCAATATATCTCACTCACGTCAGTATGCCGGCTTTCGAACGTCTTCAAAAGTCTGCGAAAAGCCTGCTCTCTTCGAAGTTGCTACTTACTTCGTACGCATTTTCTTATTGATTTTCGATGCCCTTTAACATTAAAACATGTTTTCTATAGAAAACATGCAAGAAGGATTTTTTTCAGTATCTTTAAGCAGAACTATGTAATTGAAAAGTGTCTCTCGATTTCAAAAAACTTTCTACATTGCCGAATAATTTTAAATCCTACCGGCCATTCCCCTTGAATTTGTGGTCTACAAAATACATGCCTTTTAAATTCTGTCCATGGTGAAGAAGTCACATAGATCTCATGACCTTCATAAATTTAAGAATGCGATGCACGGTTAATGGACGTTTCGCGGTCTTAAAAAATCACATAATTAGAAACTTATGTCAACCCGAAGGATATCCTTTTTTTGAGTACAGAATTTGAAGGAGAGGTAATATTTTACCCAACGAGTGCAAGAAACAATATGTTTGAGCATGTTCCTCTGACAGCTATATTTAAATTTATGAGAACATTAAAAGTCAGCAGTGAAAATATATACAAACTGAGTTGCTATTTTTTTACAGAGTATGCTTTTTACAGCCAGCCTGAAAGACGTCGGCTTAAAATTCGGCGCCCTGACGAGATTGAAATAGTTTAGCATTATGATGTATTATAAGCAACATGCGATCCTCACTCGAGCACGTTTTTCAATCAGAAGTCATTGAAATTCCTTGAAATAACGAACTTACTGTGGCCTAATAGCGGGAAGTTTGTTTAGATTGCCCAGCCAAAAGCCTCCTTCTCGTGACAAATTATAAATAATAGCACCATTTTAGAGAGACATAAGTTTTAATTTGAACGTGGCATCCAAAATGTTCAGCAAATAATGGCACCATTCACTGAGACACAGTACTCAAGAGCTCGAGGTTTGCATAAAATCAACATCTATTATGGGGACAGGTCTAATCTCAGCTTTCGTTTCTTTCCACATGAGGTAGCGTGCTGGGAATGAGAGTATAGAGTGCTAATATGTTGATGAACGACAGGACATATGTCAGAAGTTTCGGCGCACAGTACGGGAAGACTTCACAGAGTGAAGTGGATGAGCAACCTCATCAAGAGTACGATCAGCAAATTGCTTAATCGTTTCAAAGTGTCAAGGTTTTATAATATCAGCTTAAAAATCATAATAAACACCGGTCGCTGAAGAGAGCGTTCGGAGGGTACCTTTCTAAATTAACAAGTCTTTCCATCAAAGCTGGAAAAATAACCGGAGATAAATATAAAATGATTGCATGTTGCAGAACTGGTAAGTGACTGAATAACCCTGTGCTCACGCCGTCAGCATGCCATGCAGAAAACGCGTTTAGTGCATTAATTCCCCCCCTCCTCCGCTTGTTTTTTCCCCCTAGATCTGCCGAATGCTCGGGATTATTGATGAATCGGAGTACTTTGGCATCCAGTACGCTGGACTGAAGGGAGACCTTATCTGGTTAAACATGCGTAACCGCATTTCCCGCCAACTGCCCGGTGCCCCACCCTACCACCTGTTCATCAAGGTGAAGTACTTTGTCCCGCCGCATACTCTCCTCCTTGAAGGCACCAGGTAGGTCAATTTACCTCCCTTGGTCACCATCACTCTATTTAGACATCAATTCTACCTGAATGTGACCCAGCAGCTGACCCGCGGTCTCTGGAACGCCGATGTGTCGGTGGAGTTGCAGGCTCGTCTGGTGGCTCTCATGACCTACGTCCAATTCGGACCGTTTAACCCCTCCACCACACCCTGTAAGTACGCCTGCTTTTGGTCCGATCACGGTGAGGAGATCTCCGCGGAGTTCATCCGCCTGGCTGCCAGCTACCACCGGGAGATCAGTGAAATGCCGGTGCACCAGGCCGAGTACGAGCTGCTGCGAATCGCGCATCTGGAGGTGCCCGCCTATGGCATCTACTACTATGAGGTGAAGGACATGTTTGATCGTCGTCTTCTCATTGGCGTGGGCCCGGAGTTTGTGGCTGTGTGTGCCACGGATACGTCTTTCATTGAAAAGTGAGTCATTGGCCTCCATTTGATAAAAAAGTCGCGCCTTGATGACGAGCAGAAGCTTCTCCCCACAGTTTAAAAAGTCCTCAACTTGGACGGATGGGTAACTTTTAATGGCGTAGTCAACGCTCCTTTTCCTCACCATTTTTCTAAGTGGACAGCGAGCAGTTTAGAGTTTTTATTCACTCGTCTTAAGTTGGATTTCCGAGTTTGCTGCTAGTTTGCTCTTTCGATAAGACTGAAAATAAGTATCTAGGTAATAAACAAGGCGTTTAAAACAACGAAACAGTTCGTTTATTGTCCTGAGCTTTTAAACTCTCACTGGACTTCATCGTCAAATGTAAGAAATAAAATAGGAGGTGCTTAAAGCGGGGGTGTACACCTGTCAATTGTCAGTGATGCACGTCTGGACGTGACTGCACGTGACTAAACCAGCGCCAAATCGATATATCGATTGATTGGGTTTCCATTTTTGGACCAGACTGCAGTCTATCGTCGGCTCGTCTTGTTTCTGGCGTGGGCGAGGCTATTAACGGCTGCAAAGTTTAACTCATGACCCGTTTCTTAGGTGTTATCGGCAACTTGTGATAATTCGTCCCTCCGTTAATGTATGCGCGATCCGAGCATGCGTTCAGTTTGATCGTCGTAATTGCGAAGTCCGCTTAGGCATGAGATGCGATACACTACCACAGATTGCTCATTGGGATTAAGCCGGTCTCGGCAAAACTTTTTCTATACCCATGCAAATACCTGAAACTCGAACTTGCTTTTTCGTATAAGTACACCTTCGTCCCTCTCCCGAAATCCATACTTATCTGGTTTCTAATTTCACTTGGCAGGGAGGAGTGTGTATTTGACTGTCAGCCTCGGAAATATTATCTTGCACTGCCTTTGACCACAGTCGTTCAGTCAAAATTGGATTCCCTACTTCGAAACTGACACATTTGAAATGTTGCTCACCTTACTCATTTGCTTTGGGGTAGCGTACACTATCGGGTCACAGGAGTAGAAAACGCGGCCCCGGAAATAGTAAGTTCGGCAGCGGGATCACCATTTGACCTTTCATTCACAGTCGTTCGACTCACCTGTAACCATCTTCCCCGAAGTTGATACCTTTAAACGTCTGTTCATCTTACTTACTTTCTTGTTGTATACGTACGTACTAAGGGCACAAAAAGAACACATTTTGGCGTTATGTTACAAGGAATAAAGATATACGGCAATGGGATGAAAACACAATCGTGTGCAGAATTAACGCATAACTATGTGCGGTTATACAGCTAAGGGTTAAGTGGGAGATTAGTGTTAATATGCGCATTATTCTTTATATTGGAGCCTTGGGTGACCAGCAGCCTCCATCTACGAACATTTTAGGTAACGAGTGAACCACTCGCAGACGATTTGTTTCGATTGACGAGCTTCCACTCAGTCAACGAGTTGTCAGCGCGTGTGTGTGTGCCTGTGTCTGCCTGTGGTTAGATTCTGCGCGAGTCTGCCTAAACTCCTGTGTTTCTCTCCCGCTAGTTCTCTGTGTTGCTCTTGCTTGCTGTCGCTTTCGTGTTGCTTGTCCAGCTTGCCTCATTGTCTGTTGCAGCTTGCTTCAGCGTCTGCTGCGGCTGTTGGAGCACGTGGTGCCCATCGCCAAAATCGACGGGGGAACTGCCGTGTCCGCCATTGATTCATTTTTCAAAGGCGTGAAGTCATCAGTCCCCTGCAGCCAATCAGTAGCCTGATGCAGTTTGATTGGTTATGTTTCGCAAGACGAGCGTTTTACATGACGCGCTTGCAGCCAGAACAGATTAAACTCCTTAACCGGGGTACAGCAGTGCTCGTCTTTATATGGTACAACATTTAATCATAACAAAATGTGGTTATACGGAACAAGGTTTCTATTTAATGATATAATAGGGGGTTGATTTGCTGATGCCATTCTAACAGGTGCTACGAACAGTATGCCTCAGTGAGGTTTTAGTGGTGTCGGGGGTTGCCGCGGTCGATCAGTTGATGTAAGAGCGGGGCAATATACTAATCTTTCGGTCAGCGTGAACATTTGTTTTAATTTTGGAGCCAAACCTTGGCCGTCTTTTCCCTCAGTACTGTCATTGAAGTGTTTACTCGTGCCTAAAGAAAGTCGAGTAAGAGTGATATTGTTAGGGGGTTGGCAGATTTGCTGACCCAATTGTGAAAAATGCGTGGTCTCGGTGGGAAATGAACCAACACAGCAGGGAAGGCTTTTGCATAACCAACGCTCTACTAATGAGTAACGAAAATCACCGTAACCTCGGTTAACTGAATTAAGCAAATCTGCCAACTCTTCATCCCCCTCCCCCATAATAATTAAGCGAGCCTAGTCGTCATTCTGGTGGATTCTAGATTATTGCTTAGGACATCTTGCCTGGGCAGTCAGCTTACTGTTCCTTTATGGTGGATTCCATATAGCAGTAAGTTGGACGGGTGAAATCGATCTTAGTGTGATTAAATTGACGGCGCACGGTGACCTTCGTTACTCAATAGTAGAGCTTTAGCTGTATGTTGTGTGGGTTCGACTCCAAACGAGGCCGCGAATTGTTTCACAATTGGGTCAACTTAATTATTTAAATTTTTCCAACCCTGCTAATGATCTTAATACGCTCGGACGCAGACGGCGGGACGTGACTCTGTGGCGTACATGGTAGGAGGCTTAGTGTGATGGCTTTCAATAATTGGTTCAGCTTGCAGGTCGTTTCCGATACAAGTGAGCGTGCGAGTCCCAGGAAGCAATCGGAAGATGAAGATTCGATCGCTGGGTATCACTTTTATTCTCCTGACGTTTCGACATCCGTCGTGGATTCTTCATCAGAGACATGAGCAGAAACGGGTGTGTTTGTTATTTATAGTAAACTGTTATTACTGCATACGTATAACGACGATTAACGAGAATGGCCCTCTTGCGCTTTGAAAGCTTGTTGACCGACATCCGGGCCCTGACTTGCTGCACTTTTATCACGCGTAGTGGACTCGGGTTGGCCATCTGGCTCTCCGGTATTAGCGTACGATAAGGCGGAGGCCTGCCCGTTTCACAAGTGGCTATTTACTTTGACCAAATTGAGCGTCAGCACCGAACGTGGATTGGGCAAATCGTTGCACTTGTTTATGGATTGGGGGCCCGTGAACTATGACTCAAGCAGTTCTCGGCTCACCCGATTTTCACCTCTTGCGAGAATTTCGGCCTCATCACATTCGAACGTGTGGTCAGGTCTCGTCCAATGAGCCACAACTTGAGAATTGGCGTCATTTCGCCGCACCGCTGCTGCGTGTTCGGCAATTCGTGGCTGAAGTAGTCTGCCGGTTTTTCTGACGTAGATGCTTCGTCAGCAACTGCAAAAGATCCAGTAGACGACTACAGATGCAGGTCTTATCAACATAGGAGCAGGTTTTAGCTGTAAAGGTCAGAAATGCCGTTTTGCCTTTTTGTATGTCGCATTCGAAAAAAAATTGTAGGATACGAGTCTGTCTATCCTCATCTATAAAATATAACAATGTCTTTGGAAAACTGAGAAATAACTTGCTTTTTTCGTTTATTATCCAAGGTTGTGTCAAGGCATATTTTAACTCAATAAAATAAAAAAGCTTTTTTCGTCACTACAAAGTGATATTGTCATGGTTCTTTCGCCTACGTTCAAGCGTTTAAAACAATGCACGTTCTGAGTTGTCTGGGGGGAACTACTGTACTTGTGACGCTTCCAACTATATCTTAGTACAAAAGATCTGTTTTCATCAAAGCTTAGGTATTTCGGTTTGATCAAAATGACCTATGGCTACAGTCAAACACATCACGAGATAGACTGGCCATGGAAAACAGAGTAAATTAAGCACTCCTATATCTCCTCCACCTCCTCGTGAGAAGCTGCGTCAGATATTTCTAAGAAGGCTCACAATTCCAAAGTGCGCATGAGAAAGTCTTATCTGCGCATGTCTCAGTCTTGTTAACGATTAACTATGACTAAGGATTCCCGACGGAAGCCGAAACGTCAGGACAATAAAACTCTTATTCCGGTGATCGGTTCTTCTTCTGAACTGCTCCATGGATATGAGAAAGTCTGCCCACTTTGAGCAGAGCTTAGTGCTTTAACTTGCACAGTATATGCTTAATGCGTTCGCCAGCCATTCTAACAGTTTTTATTGTTGACCGAACGGACATGATGCCGTACCACTGGTAAATCTTTTTGGGGGATTTGACGATACCTTATTAGTCCTCCCACCTGTCATATTAGTACCGAATTTTTCTTACAACTGAGAAGAAGTACATGTCGAAAGCCATCGCAGATCCTCACTCAGAGCCAATAGCAGGCATTAGAGAAACTTTAAGCGTTTCTGCTATTGCCTCTGAAGGATCTGCGACGGATTTCGAAGCGATAAGCCAATATATATTTTGTCCCAGTGATCACATCTAATTCCGCTCAATTACTTCATTGGACTCGCATTTTCGCTTGTATTGGCAATTTTCGGCAACTTTTAGATGAATGATACTGGTCTCATACTCCGGGGTCCATCTTTCTCTCTCACAAAAGTACAGACCACAATCTCGAAACTTTGATTCCCTTAAAAATAAGAAATTGCGTAACTTGCTTTTTCGCATCCCATTCAGGTAAACTAACCTTGCCGCTCGAAATTGTTTTTGAGGATATGGTGATATCTATTTCAATGATCGCACCGGTCAATTTGGTGCAGACATTCTGTGCATCTTTTTAATTAGTCATAGCGGTCTCGTAGTCCAGGGACCATTTTCCTGTCTTATTAAAGTACAAAGGGCACTTTCGAGACCATGTTTTTTCGCATTGTGAATTCCCGTTCTTGTAAAGTGTGTACGTGGTACTATACATTTTCGCAGAAATAGACTCCTCCATATTTGATTTAAATATGCCTAGTTTATGTGCAAGGCAGGTTTCACCCGTCACTGTGCTTGGTTAATTGCCTGCAAACATTACTACGACTTCTCACGGTCAATTATCTGGCGCTATTGGTGTAGCCTAGCGTGGCAATCTTGAATGAACAAACGGATCGTTCTCCTGCCGGTTAAAAACATAACGCGTCTCGCCGCCTCCAGGGGATTTGTATCTCAAACTCTTCGGCAACACGTTATTATCAAGACATCTGTGCAGAAACCGGATCTGGGAATAGGTTGAAGCCTCACGAAGGGTAAATGTTTCCCATCATCGGGCCGATCGGAGCTCATCGTGCCCATCTGTCCAATGCTATCTGCCTATATACCAGTTTTAGTTTGATTGAGTTTCGTTAGTTGTGTGCTTAATTGCTTGCAAGTTTGATCTTTTATCCACCATTTTGTCCTGACGCCGTCTAGGTACCCCTACTGTCGTCTGCAGACAGTGACTGTCACAAACCGAGTAGTTACCCTGAATCTCCTTGAGGACGACGGCTCGGTGAAGGCTCGACCCTTTCAGCTAACTTGTATTCGCGCCGCCAACTCCCTCTACCGGTCCATCACGGAGGTGCACTGTTTTTTCATTTGTGACAATGTGCGCGATGATTTGCTTCAGCAGACCAATCGTGACTTACGCGAAGCCCTCACCTCGCTCTTTGATCACAACTGTGAGTTGTTGGCACTAGACTCTCTGCCCTGCTTTGCTCCGTCGGCGTAGAACGGCATGGTCAATATTACTGCGCAGATCTTATGCAGTTTCACTTGTTTTCTTGAATAATTCCCCCCTTCCCCCAGTTTTGCGCGAGTTCTGCGTCTTCCTCGTCCACTCGCGTTATTAACTTGGTTCGGCATAGCCCTTTGGGCATTTTGATGAGGCACATGTTTGTGAGAGAACCTGGGAGTCTTTACGGGTAACATTGCAGCGGAAAGCTCCCAGGCAATGACTGTTTCAGGCGGATAGTGGACTATGCCTTTTGTATGTCCCATGTACGGTTTACAATGCCTAAACTTGAAGGTTGCGTACTTTTTAACTAAGCTGGAGCAGGGCGTGAGCCCAATGGCTGACAAAGCTAGGTAATGTTTTCCTGGATAAAATTTGAACAAGGCAAAGACCACCAGACTAGAAGGATTTACTGACGTCATGGAATACGTGAGGACGTTCCTCAGCAAGCCAATCGTGATATATGGGAAGCTCTTATCTCGCTCTTTGATCACAACGTTTGGTTGCTTCGCGAACAGCTAAGTCAGTCTTCCTGCGCGGATCCTAATGCATCTCCACTGGTTTCCTTGACTGTTACACCCTCGTCTTCCCTTGCGCGATTTATGCGCTTTGCTTGCTCTGTAACCCAATTGCGCTTTTAACTTGGTTCGGCGTAGCCCAAAGGCTATATGACGCGGCGCATTTTATGAAACAACCAGGTAATCTTAACACGTTCAATTGCAACGGAAGGTCCCCTGGTAGTGGCTATTGGAGTTCTCTTCTGGCGTATGCAGCGTTTTCGTATGGTTTGATTTTGAGTGCAAGAGTTGGACTAGTGTTTACGATGTCTAAACTTGGAGTTCGTATGTTTATACCTAAACTAGAGGCGAGCTTGGTTTGACAAAGCTAAATAAGACTTGAGAATGAGCCTTAAAGCAGAGTGGGATGACTGCGTTCCGTTAGCGATGATCAGTGAACGTTAATCAATGAGTGTCAATCTATCCCGATCTAAATTGGCAAAATAATGAGCCAGTTTTATTCTGGCGCATGGTGAACCGGCTCGATTTTGCGTGCCAGGGTAGGGGCAAGTGTTTTAAAAGTCTAAACTTGAAGTTCGTGTGTTGTAACCCACATCGGAGTTGGCTGATAAAGCTAAATAGGGCTAAGCAGGTGTTTGGGGGGCATAGGGTCAAGTAAAATATGCCAGTACTTGGAGAAATGGCTTACCAATTACCAATTTTCAATACCTCCCGGTCAAACCAGACAAGACAATGAGCTCGCGACTTAGTGATTAAAGAGTGAGACTTCTGATCAAGAAGGTCTCGGGTTAGAGCCTTGAATGGTGCTCCACTTGGGGTTGGATATAACTGGCCGAAAGACGGCTAATAGACCAGAAATGGCCATTCATGTCATCCTTGTCTTTTTCGGCAATGCTAGCTTTCTTAATCTAATAGCCGCTGCTCTGCTGCTGTCAGGGCCGAAAAAATTAAATGCAAGCAGAGCGTGACGATTGGTGAATGTGCATTAACGAGGCCTTGCATTCGACTTTGTTCACAAGCGTGGCATAGAAATAGGCGAAGGAGGGGATAATACAAAGGCAACGCGTTATAAGACAGTGATAGTTCTGCTGATTCAGGTTAGGGAGAGCGCGATGATGCGTGAAAAATTAACGTGCAGTTAGTGGACATTTGGCTACGTTAGAAACTGCGCCTATATGGGGTCTTCTGTGCGCACATGACCGACTTTTTTAATCAGTCACCAAACGTCAGTAACTCGATTGGACTCTACAAAATCACACAAAACACTGCTTGGTTTCACCCTATGCCTGAAATCAACAGTATGTGTGAGCAGGGCTTTGTTTATTCTTGTAATTTCGCTTTTCTTCAGCCCTGCCGAGAACTCTTGTTGTATTCTTTTAGATAGACACCAACCAGTATCATCTGATCCACAGGAGCAAGTTAATGTGCACATATTTGGTGATCTAGCGTTGGAACCTTTCCCTACCTTCTCCGTGTAAAATAGGGATTGGTCGAAAATAGTGTCTGAACTCTTGCTGTTCGGAAGCTTAGTGAGACAGCTCGATCAAGACCAGCAGCCTTTTGTCCCATTAAGGTTCAGTTTGGAGGTAGAAAGTATGCACAGGGCCAACTCTATTACTTGGGCGGGTTGCTCATATTCACCGTTTAGTGGACCATCTAAGTGATCCGTATCGAACTCCGACCTAAAGCATTGCAAAAGGTAGCCTACCTACCTGCCGAGGGTACGACCAGCCCGTGCAAAAAATGTGCATTGCATTGTTCTCCTTTATCCTTTGAAATGTGGGCATGCTGTGGTCTATGGTGTTGTAACGGTAGCCAAAGACGTGACGTCACCGCCTTATTACGTCTTGTGTGAGCCCCCAAGGGGGACAGGACAAGAAGAACGCAACAGCAGAAGTCTTTGAGTGTCACAGTTACAACATATTTAGGGCAACAAATGAATGCAAAACTATGTCCGTCGTGCCAATCAGCTTCTATCCCGGCTTGGCTGGCGGCACGTTTGGCTTGTGACTCAGCGGCAGGCTGCAGCTTAGATGTTAAATTATCGATTGATTGACTGCAAATTTGCATTAGCTCGCGTGTAGGCCTATCGATAGCCGGCCTTGAGCGCGGCTCGCTCTTGCATCCTAGCTGCCCGGTAGCTCATCCTAACATATGGCTCGACTGGAGCCGCCACGCTCGACTCAAATCTCATGGAATGGGAGTGCCGTAGAGGCCATGGGTGGCTGGTGTCTGAGCATGCAACTGCATATGCCACCAACACCATGCTCACCCCTTCCCCATGTTTGGCATTTTTTTGGGAATACAACCCCAATAAAGCCTGGCCCCCGTGTTGGTCCACCGCTGTCCGTTTATGTAGTCATACCATGTTCGAATTGGTTAGCGATCCTGTGAACTCGTTTTTTTTTGCTGGTCAAGTCAGATTTTCCAAAGTTCTGTCCAGAATACTCCGCCGGGTCTGGAATATCTGTTTTGTCCACTTAGTGTCTCCAACACTCGTGACCGAGTTTCACTTAGTGCCGTCCTAAATTGATTTTTTTTTTCTAACTTCTATCTCTTTCAGCCAAGGACTACACTTTTGATGTCCGCCTCACCTGTCGAGAGGTCTACGACCGAGCGCGCCGGCGTCTCTATAACACCTCCACCGGCGTGGTGGGCCCGGTCACCCCAGGGGGGCCGAACACTTCGCCCAGTGAGCGCAGCGCCCTCGAGCGTCTCAGCTCCTCCAATGGTGCTCTCAGCAGTTGTGCTACGGGCCCGATGAAGCACAGTGAGACGGTGGTTAGTCATCCCGAGTCGGCTGCCAGTATCGAGGTGAGTGTATAGGCCTGTCTGTGTGCGACACGATTCTCTTAGCAAGGCAGTATCGTTTGTTTGTTGTTGCTTCAGCCACGCTAGGTTGGGGGAGGGGCAAACCAGCCTGCTTGCTTTTCGCATAGCTTGTTGGCCCGAAAGTGGGGCGGGACGGTAGGGGGGCGGTAGGTCTACTCCTATGGTCACACAGGGTGAGCAACTTTGGTCGGAATTACTTACACCCACCCCCCCCCCTCACCCCGACAGGACATGGGAGTTGGAACACCCTTCCCCTCCCTCCCCGTGTAATACGGGTGGGGCAATTAATTAATCATAACACAAACCGTAGCCCGAGATCCTCGCAAGAGGTGACAACCGCGTGAGCCGCTAGCTGCTCGAGTCATGGTTCTCAGGCC
The DNA here is from genome assembly GCA_036362985.1 of Ligula intestinalis. Classification (NCBI taxonomy): domain Eukaryota; kingdom Metazoa; phylum Platyhelminthes; class Cestoda; order Diphyllobothriidea; family Diphyllobothriidae; genus Ligula; species Ligula intestinalis. The sequence goes on along the minus strand of JAYGXS010000003.1, from coordinate 3,032,799 downwards.
CCCAGCGCAACGATTTGGCGTTTCCCTACTGTATCCTGAGGTATTACTTGAGCAAAAGAATCGGTCATGTGGGAAGAGCCGGGCCCAACAACAACAACAACCACAACTCTGAAAAAGAATATGCGATCACTGGAACAGGAACTTTATTTTCCTGACGTTTCGGACTCCCTCGGGAATCCTTCATCATAGGTGATGATAATGCAGTCATGGTCATGCGCAGATAAGGGGTGCAGGAATCTGATCTGCGCATAAGTAGATGACTCTCGAAGGGCAAAAACTTCCCACCGACGAGCCGACCTGAGCGCATCGCGCCCAAAGAGATTGCCACTAGAGGAGAATATACGAGTTTCAGGCAGCAGTTCCGACGAAGAAGATGCGATCACTGAAACAAGGACTTTATTTTCCTGACGTTTCGGATTCTGTCGGGAATCCTTAGTCATAGGTAATCGTAAACAGGTCTGAGACAACTCTGACGACAGTGAGCATAATTATCTCGCAATTATCTAGCTCGCATCCAACACGGATATGGAAATTGCGGCAATTAATGAGTCGAATGCGATTCGTCAAGCCTTCGCCGCAGCAATTAAGACCCAAGCGGTGACTACACGAGTGGATTATACAGTACGCACGCGGATGACCGCTGCGAACTATAAATACAGTGCAATCTGTGCATGTTTCACCCTTATCTGCTCATAACCCAGACAACGCTACCATTACCTATGATAAAGGATTCCCGACGGAAGATGAAACATCAGGACCATAAAACTCTTGTTCCAGTGGTCGCATCTCCTTCTTCCGAACTTCAACTGTGCCTCTAATCTTGACTTCACCCCTAATTTCTGCGGAATATACCGCAAAGCCAACCTGTACTACCCCTAACTTAGCAAGATACTCTAGAGGCTTACGTAGAATCTCCATCTCCTATCGAGACGAATGTAATCTCAGCTACTGGATTCCCGTTTCTTTACATGTGGGGTAGGTTCCTAGGAATGGGAATACGGAATTCTGATGTATGACAAGACATATGTTAGAAGCTTCGGAGCGTAGTACAGGAAGACCTTGGCCATTTATCAGAGTGAAGGGGATGGGTCACCACATCAGCAAATGGACTGTTGTATTATAATATACGCTACAAATGCATACGAACCAACGGCAACTGAAGCGAGCATTCAGACGATGTGTTTAAAAATTAACGATTTTTTTCAGCAAGGCTAGAAGAATAACCGGAGAGCAGTAGAGAATGAGGGGAGGATGCAGGCATCCATAAATCGCCAGATTAGGGCTTGTGGTGTGCAATATGAATGCAAACGACGGGTATAATATAGAAGTTTACGTATTTTGAATAGAGATTCATATGAAGAATAAATATTTCCTGACCGCTCATAACCGCCCTTTTATTTTGACCCCAGTGTTCATGTATGTCTTATTAGCAAATCAAACTTAAGTACTGTCAAAAATGACACCTAGAGTGCTGCTGAATGCTATTTTCGTCTCTCGTTTCTCGGCACATGGGGATTGCAACAGCTGATGCGTAAGGAATATGCAGGAAGCTTTCTCTCTATAGCATAGTTTTCATTCATATTAGTTTTTTAGCTGTTGGTCTCTGCTTCCGACCATTGTCCGTACTTATATGTCAGCATTTCTGTGGGGCGTTTTAAATAGTTCGAGCAAGACGTGTCTCTACGTGTTGACCTACCTCGAGTCGATGTAGCTACATTATGCAGTACTTGACCGATTATAAACAAAGGGCAAACTCTACTTAATCCTGCGCATTCTACTGGGTTTCAATCGGTAAGTACTGCGCGCCTGCGGATCATTTTAACCGGTAAAAATTTTGATCGGAGGCGTGGTAATACGGCCAAAATGCGTTTCCGTCAGTCCAACCCCTAATTTCTAACAAAAAGCCCCAGGCAAGTCCCAATAATTAAGGTAAATCCGTTTCCAATTTTGGCCAGCCGTAGCAGCTCGAAGCAGCCGTAGAAGCAGTATAGCAGCAGCGCACGACAGCAAACGTTTCATGGCCACCAAACTACTTTTAAGCATCTGATTGGTTATACAATTGGCCTTGATGGTCTAGTCACGCACAGACGAAGTGCTTCGCGCGTGTTTGACGGCCTGGATTTCTCGCCCGACGCGTGTTTGCCGCGTCGCGCCGCCGCGAGCAATCGTGCAGTAATCGGCGCCGCCACTGTCGTCACCTCCCCATCCGTCCCGACTCTAACTTTTATTGGTGTCGATTTGACTACTGTGCAGTTGTCAGTAGGTTTAATTTTTCTGTTTTATCTATTCTAAAGCAAAGGCGTTCGCGGCAGTAAATAGACCTTTTTTGCTGTCTTCCCACAGGAATTTCAAGAGGCAGTTCAAGAATCTCTGCGGGAGGCCTTAGTTTGCCGTGTCTGTATGGACAATCCGATCAATTGTGTCTTCTTTCCTTGTGGACACACAATCTGCTGTAAGGAGTGTGCTGATCGCGTTGACCAGTGTCCCATTTGCCGCAAAAGCATTGAAATTCGCCACCCTTGTTTTCTGCCGTGGGATTCCGAGTCAGAGATTCTTGGCTGCGAACCCCCAAGATCACCGCTGTCCTCCCTTCTGCACAATACTCTCAAGCGCTCTCGTGTTCCGCATAACTCGCAACGGGGCTCGAGCCTCGGACTCTCCTATTTCCCAGATTCTGCTGGTGACGGTGCCCTCTCCGACGCTCATTCCCTACCCAATCTCGCTCCCGCCTTGAACTCAACTTCCTCTTTCGGTGCCTCCTCTATCCTGCGGCCAGCGCCGGCCTCGAACTACGCAGCTGTTGGGGACTCACAGACTGCAGAGGGCATGGCGGTGCCGGTAGCTTCCAGTTCATCTGCCGGAAACGTACAGACCAGTGATCGGCACCTCTCCCTCGATTTGACTGTTGAGAGGCCATCACCCTCTGAACTCGTGCCTTCTGCGTCCACCTCAATTGCCTTTCCCGCGCGCAGTCCATTCGGGAGCACTCAACGCCCCCCGCGCAGCGTCGCCTTTGCCCTGAATGAAACGCAACGCAGTGCCTCTCCATCTACCAGCAGTCTAGTGAGTAGCCGGTCCGCAACATCCAGTAGCAGAATGGGCATTAGTCCTGATGTGAACGACACAAACAGCAGTGCAGGCAGTTACTTTAAATTCTTCCTCCACCGCCGTCGCAGGCACGGTTCTTCTGGTAGTGCACCATTCGCGGCGTCAGGTGCACCCTCTTCATCCTCGGCGACGATGTCAACGCGGGCCTCGAGCGAAACGCACCAATCAGAGGGCTCGTCTGCTGTCGTCCCCGCGCCTGCCATGTCCTGGTCTCCGGCAAAAACTGCTGTTTAAGATGGTTGCAGTATATTTTGGCCAACTTAATCTGGGCCTGCTGGCTGTGTGCCGGAATGCTCTGATTTGCAAAACCGCGCCTCCTTGACAGCCAACTCCGCCCCCGCGGTTTCTCACACAGTGCGTGTGTGCTCGGCTCTATGCAAGTGCGAGCCACCGTGTATGTGTGATATATTTTCTAACACTGGTTCGAGAAAATTGAGGGGGAGATATCTGGTGTAGCTTCGCCTTGTTCTACAAATTATTTCCTCCCCCCTTCCGCCCCCTGCCGTCTGCCTCGCTCTTTTTCGTGCCCTCTTCTCATATTTCACATTTGAGGGGTTTACTGTCACTGAGATTAACTGTTGTACCTCAAAGCAGATTGGGGGAACAGCAACAAATGTGGGGGCTGAGGCAGACCTTCACAACATCGCTTCGTCCAAATATTACCTATCCACTTTCATACTGTTTGCGGACTCTTAGTCGGCCAATTTGACCACAAAAAGCAGTGTGTGGGCTTTAGGTCGCACTTTCCATGTGTGCTTCTTCCATTGCGCTTTGTTCAGAAACGCTCTATGTGTTTTCTTGTATTTTTATCCGCCTCGAAAAGAAAGAGACATCTATTCATTCAGGAGATTTTGTAAAAAAAAAGTTGAGTACTTTTATTGCTGTCTTTATTTAAATTCAGACTGTAGAATTGTGGTTGTGGCTAGGGTCGGGGTATTTCACATATGGCTTTGTGGAACTTGACATTGTAGTTTCCGAGCAGTGCCTTTATCTGGATCACTATAATCATCACGAATTGAGGTATATTATAACAGGTATTTATATAGATAGATAGATAGAAAAGGTGTATCGATTACCAGAATCATAATTTTATTCATCTGAGCTTTCGGGCTCTTTTTGGAGTCCGTCGTCGGAGATAAAGGCGTCAACGAAAATCAGCAACATGTATAGGGGAAGGGGCAATCGACCACCAGTGCCGTCAGACCGGAGATACCTGCGCTGGGCGATGTATCGCGGCCCCGATCGATAAATCGATTGAATCAGTTCTTTTCCGGTCTGCCTTGCTGTCGACGTGAGTGATTACCCTCACAGCTACGAAGTTAAGCTCGTGACCGGTCTCACAGGTGTGGACAGGCACTTGCGATCACCAGGCCAAATCCCAGATTGTAAGTAGAAGAGAGAAGACACCAGCGGTAGAGATGCATTGTTTACAGAACCCCTAGTTGCTGTCTTAGGCAACAAATGAGAAGGAGACGACTCGATTGCTGGGAAAATACTTTTATTTGCCTGAAGTCTCGAGATCCGTCGCGGATTCGTCAGTAGAGACATAATTACAGAACAGAAGCAGATACAGGTAGTGTGTGCACAGAAGTTTGGCGTAAAATTTAAACATTGTAGAAAAAATCGATAACTGGTTCGTGGCGATGATTTGCCACGTCAGCAATGACCATCTGGTCCTACGGTGTTGGCGTTGGATGATGCGGTGGCCCGTGTGCTCACCGAGCGCGAAGTTACTTTGACAAAAATGAGTCTCAGCATCGAATATGGAGTGGGCAAATCGTTGCACTTGTTGATGGCTATGGAGCCCGTAAACCATGACTCAAGTAATTCTCGGCTCACCGCATTGTCACATCTTGCGAGAATTTCGGCCTCATAAAATTTGAGTGTTTGGCTGGGTCTCGTCGAATGAGCTGCAACATGATAATTGACATCATTTCGCCGCACTGCTGCCACGTGTTCGTTAATTCGTGTCTTGTGAAGTCTGTCAGTTTCT
>JAYGXS010000003.1:2998281-3019098 GCA_036362985.1 Ligula intestinalis | reverse complement strand
GTGAGGGGGTAGAAAAGGGGGAGATAAATTCATTCTCGCTCACGCCTCCTCGTCCCCCGTAGGACTGACTGCTACCCTGTCTTCTGCCCAACCCCTACCCCCGCTCCCTTTAACCACGTTTCACAGGCTTTCATGAGCATAAACTGCCATGCTGTGAAAATGACCTATCCCCCTCCTCTATCCCCTTACCATGCGCCCACATCTATGACTAATTGTTTCTACTTCCTTTACCTATCAAGTTTCACTCTTCAAGGCTGACATTTAATTGGACAGTTAGTTAACTTATTAGTAGGATGACCGTCTGCAGTTGAATAGGAGGTCACGCTTTTTTGAGGTCAATAAATTCTACTAACTTCGTGATCTTTGTATTGCTCAAATTTCTTCCGAGAAAGCAATGTTTCAAATCTTTAATTGTCTCGAAGGCATATTAGTCGTCAATAGTGAAAGCAAAGTTTTACCTGTGCCTTCATTAACCACACGGAACACCCCCTGAAGAGTGAGCTTCTTCTTAAAAGATAGCGCTAATTAATTTATAACTAATCACTGACGCCCACAATCCCATCATCATCCAATCAATAAACTGAGATTTAATCACTCATGCCCACATCAGCCTAGCGCGCACGTGTTTGCCACGTGTCGAAGCTATTGACAGTCACTGAGTTTCTGTGCCGAAAAGATGAATTCTACTGGTAATTTGCTCATTCGGTTCAATTTGAGGTGTGAACTCCCTAGCTGAGTACATATCGAAGGCGTTCAGTAAGTTAACCCCTAGCAACTGCGATCTTCAGACCATGGTTACTTAGTTGAAGAGAAGTCGGTGGAGGCCAGAATAGTAGGAATTGTTTATTGTGTGCACAGAGGAACGAAGTATAGATGGAAACAGATTCGACCTCGGAGCACACATCATTCTGCTGGAGCGCCGTGGTCCTAAGTGGTGTCTGGCGACCAAGTGTGGGAACAGGGGACATGTTTGAGTGGTGCTTGGGCAGCCGCGAGAACCTAGACGCAGGTGTTTGTCCGAATAAAAGGACCTCAAGTCTCCGCAGGTCAGCGCGGCTCTAAGCGCTGACTGAGGTATTGGATGACCTTGAGGCAGCTGGCTTTGAACAATGACGCCGGACAAAGTAATGGAGGGCGTCGACCGGCAGCGACCACTATATACATGCCTGTTGTGATAGATGCGGTAGATGTGTTCGCTGCCGGAATCGTCGTTCGCATATAGTGAAATGTGGAAGGCCGTGAAAATCTTCGCCTGCAAATGATGGTGTGGGAATGTATACGATCGGTTATGCCTTACAAAAGCATTATAATTTGTATGGGAGTTAGGGTGATGTCAGTCAGGTGGAAATGTAGGGTGTAATATTTTAATTTATATTCTAGAAACAAATCTTACTGAAATATGGCAGATAGTATGATAATTATAATTTTATTTGGCCGTCTGTACACGTCGGTTGGATGGCATTGTAGATTATCCTACACTAAATTATTATATAAACAAGTGCTACTAGAATGTGGTACGTAGTATATGTTACCACGATTCTTAAAAACTGAATTGGGCCTAATGCCTACAGTGCTCTGAGTACCAACATTGTCAAGACTCTGTATGTCTTTTTGCCTCCCACTGCGCAACCTCCAGCCATACAAAAAGGGAGATAACAGGGATCCCAAGATCCATGATCATCTCGCAGCTGTAAACGAATTGCCTCGCTTGAAAATACAATCTCGCTTGCTATCACTGGAAAAACCACATTTAGACTCGTACCATTTCAAAAACCTAAACATTAACGAGTTAGAAGTCAGTTTTTTAGCAAACAATTGTTTTCAGCAACTCTTCATCAGATCAAACATTTGCAAGGGAAATTAACGCTGCACATACGAAAAAAAATTTGACTAGGTAGAAAAATCAATAACTTTCTAACACGGGCACTGATTGGCCAACGCGGACTATGTCAGTTTGCGCATGTAGGCCATGTCAGCATGTTGGTTGAGGGATTGTCGCTTGTTGGTAGGGGCAAAATCCTATCGCCACCTGATGTCGGTTTTGGCCATGGAAGTGACAGAGCTTGTGTCAGAGTCTTCTGACAACAGAGCACTGGATTTGCTAGCCTTATAGCTACTGCTTCGGCTGTTGCAAGCATCCGTTAGCGTAGGCCTTTGGAAAAATTAGATGGTGTCCAGCAGATTACCTGAAAGGCTTCGTTAGTATCGACTCGATGGTTCGTATCGACTCGATGGTTCGTATCGACTAGAATATGACAGATCTGTTCTCCTGAAACTGTCGAAGCAGAACTCTAACAGCTGCAGCATACACTTATTGAAAATAGATACCCGGACAGGTTAATCTGCAGAAATATTGGTGAACACGCCAAAAGCCTGTCACCTTAACTGCAGAGAAGACGTGTTCATACGACTGCCTTTCTTGGGCGATGCAACCAGCGAGCTGGTCAGACGACGCTTGAGGACTGCAATCACAAACGCTTTCCCAGCGGCGAACTTACGGGTGCTTTTCACGAACTCTCCCCTCCTACGATTGGGAGGTAAAGACAGACTCCCTTTGAAGGCCACATCAATTTGCATTTACTCTTTCACTTTCTCCTGTGGGGCGGGATACATCGGCCGTACAACGAGGCGTCTCGAAAAGAGAGTACGTGAGCACATACCGACCTGGCTAAGTAAAGGTGAAACTAGATCGATCTCGAGTGCCATTCTCGCACATCTAGTCGATACGAACCATCGAGTCGATTCTAACGAAGCCTTTCAGGTAATCTGCTGGCCTACATGCGCAAACTGACATAGTCCGCGTAAGCCAATCAGCGCCCGTGTTCGATAGTTATTGATTTTTCTACCTATTCAAACTTTTATTCTTATGTACAGCGTTAATTTCCCTTGCAAATGTTTGGCCTGATGAAGAGTTGCTGAAAACATTTTTTTGCCAAAAACTGACTTCTAATATTAACCATGGGAATATAAACGAGTTAACTGCAAGTGGGATTTTCAAACCCAGCTAGATATTCGGTTAAAGTTGATCTTGGATCTTCACGGTCACCATCCTGACCACATTCTGACACGAAATAGACCGTTCAAAAAATGCATGCATGGAAGTTGCATGGAAATCCTGCGACTTTTTTTGACCGTGCCGATATTGCAGGCAGAACGTAGAGTGGCATACAGAAAAAGTACACGCCCGAGGTTGAAAGCACGTCCTGCTCTTAGATTTACGAGAAAACCAGTCTGTGTGTGGCACGTGTAGTCGAGCTGTCCACCCTTTTCATTCACTGCACCATAAGATATCGGAATTTATTTTAAAAGCCAACTGTGGTGCAAAGAATATGAAGGAGGATATGATGCCGATACGGAGGAATCCAATCTCCTGGCGCAACAGCACATTCATCAGTATGCTATATCTGACACCTTTAAGTCTGCGAGGGTGGAACTGACAAAAACAACGGAGATGGAACTGGGCATTTCTGGTTTATTAGCTGTCCTAAGTCAGCCAAAACCAATCCCAGGTGTGAAGTACCTAAAATTCGAAGTTTGGTCATCGAGCACAATACTCTACTGTAGTAACCTAACTCCGCATTCAACGTTCAACCTCTCACGGCTGCTAACAAGTGCGCATAGACTAGAGTCTGCCTACAAACAATCTGGTCAATCACCTTCAGGGTTGACTCGCACAGGACCTCACTAGGACAACTGTCACCCTCTGACAGTTCCGACGCAGCCCCGTTCGGGTACAGACGCATGCTCGTCCAACTGTCCACATCCTCCAACCCATTTTGTACTAGCTCTGCATAGAATATTCTGGTACTTCCATTTGGCGTCCCAGTTCCTATCCTCTTACACGAAACCGGGCCTGGAGATCACACCAGCCAAGGTTTTACCTATTAACTTAACCCGGTGCGATATTACCATCGTGCCCATTGTTTTGTCGGATGCGATCAGAGATTTTATGAACGGTAGGGGACTCACCGATTTGGTTACGGAACATGCATGTTCCGTTGTGCCCTGGAGCTTATTTTAGAGCTATCAAAGGCGCTCACATAACCACTAATGGGGTATAGGTTGAGAGGGTGGAAAGATGTTCACCGGATGCTTCAACAAGCTGAAGACAAATGCGAAGGCTTACAGGTCAATTGATGTTCAGTGGTGCTAGAGTTGCGTTAAACCTACCGCACTTTCCCCCTGCCCCACCTGGGCTTGGTATCATGATCACAGCAAGAAAACCGGTCACGGGAGAAGGCGCAGGTCGCTGGCGCGGCCGCACCTGGCTCGGATACCATGGAGTGGAAGTGCCTTGGCGGCCTCATTAAAAAGTATCAATGGCAGCCTGATTAATAACGTAGTCATTTTGGTATTGATTGGAGTCTTTGCGAATCTCCACAAAGACGTGCATTCAAAAACTTGCATCTGGGCATGTTTGGATTATGCCAAAAGAAATTAATATTGAAATGCAATTTAAATAATCCTTCCTTGTCTAAAACGCACTTTGGAATACCGTTTAGCATTTAAGGATGTAGGTCACCGCAGATAGTTTGAATCATCTGGTGTTTACCGTGTAAAAACATAAATCAACGTGTATGTTAATGTCACTTGAAACTAGAGCTCACTGATGTCACAAATAGAGGTTTTCAGCTTCGGAATCGAGCTCTGGTGTGAAGTCGAGAAAGTGTAGACCTTCGTTGGTAGGCATGACCAACATGTGGCCATCCCTTCTGATGGTGAGTACAAATTGCCGCTATTTAGTGTGCAGGATGTGGAAAGAGGAACCGCTCGTAGTGTAGGTGACTTCGCACTAAATTCCAGGGATATTAGGGTTACGATTAGCGTTAGAGTTAAAACTAGGGTCATAATTAAGGTATCGGATAGCGTTGGGTTTAGGAAAAGGGAGTTTTTACCCATCCAGGTGCCTATCTCGGGAGGGTGGAGGTTCGTCCTTTCAATGTTTTGCCGTAGGAGGGAACCTGTAATCAGTTTTGACAGCAAAGCTCGTTAATTTTCGCGGAACTGGGTCTCGATTTTAGTGGAGAGACATGGGCCGAAGAGCATAAAGCGTCAACGCAAGTGTGATTCCGAGGCTGTAATTAAAAAGTACACGCGAGCACTTAGACAATAACTTCGCTCACCGGACATTTCGGATTCACGCTAGAATCTATCGTCAGAGACAGCGCTATGTATGGACCTCTGATGCTGCCTCTAATGATGGGTTCAAGCGTGAATCCAAACTATCAGGTGAAGGACGTTATTATCCAAGTGCTCACGTGTAAATCTCAGCGCAGAAGGTGCCAGGACTGTAAGGCAGGCCTCGAGTATCTTGACGATTTGCTCGGACGTGTTGTCTGTTTTTACTTATTACACCAAGCGTTTAAGAAGTGGAGACACTGAATATTGTCGGCAAAGACAAGGAAGACTATAATAGTCATTTCTGGCTCATAAGCCGTCACCATCAGCCAGCCATACTCAACCCCTAGTGGTGCATCACCCGAGCCTCGAACCCGCGATCTGTTGGCTAAAACGGTGCATCTGCGACTGCTAGCAGGGCTCGAGAGTGAGCCCTAAGGCAGAACTAGAAGAGTGAGTTCCAAAACCGATCGGTGAGTGTTCATCTGCCAAAAACTTGTAGTGCCCAAATTCTAGTATATTTTCATTGCACCTTGAACACACTCTCTCCCCTCTGAGCCCGGTCTCAAGACTAAAATTCAAGAAGACCGAAGCGCGATCAGGCGCCGGTGGCTGGAGCCGCCGCGCCTGCCTCAGACCTCACTAAGTGGGAGTGCCATAAGGGGCCAAAAGTGACTCTTGCCCGAGTCTGCAACGCCCAATTGAAGTGGCACCACAAATCACAGGGCCTGAGCCTCCATGTCATCTTCCCAAGCATGCACCACTTGCTAAGGGCCTATACCTTGCAAGGATTTTAAGACAACAGGGGGTTAGGGGCGGCAGTTTGAGGCTAGTTCACACAGCCTGGGCACTCATGTCACACCTCCCGCCCGCCACACGTGTGAACTATCCCGTGTGACAGTTCCCTCGCCTCACGTGAATCGGAAAAGGTTGCTACTACGTGAGAGCTCTTTGTAGTTCCGCGTGCCCAGCGCCACCACGCTGACTCATTCTGCGTTCGCTCAGCCAAGGCTTGCACCCACGCGTAATCATCTACTCCGCGCGTGCTATCGTCCGTTCCCACGCTCTCGGTCGACTCGCTGCTTGATACGCACTCCAAGCCAATCGATACGCCCCGCCTCATTTGATTGGCTGCAGCCGCTAGAGCAAACATTCCGCAGTCCAGTCTTCGCAGCAGGGAACACACACGCTCACTGAACTGGCTTTAGGACGCAGCGGTTGCGATCATTGGGCAGCGCCTGTTCTAAAAGCTCATTTCGCGTAGTAGAAGCTCTTCCTACCATTTCTGTTTTACCTGACTTTTAATTTGGGGAACCTTCTTCTTCGTGAGTTCTGCGCAGGTGAATTCCGGTTTCTGATTGCAGCTCTGTCTGGCCTGGCCTAAGTAATAACCTGCAGCTGCTGCCTGAACCAGCCACTCCTGTTTCTGTGTACTCATTAAAGCACTTTTGGCGAGAATGATTATAGAAGCCGCAAAAATCCCGTCAAATTATAATATAACCCTACTTTTAAATTTTCAGTAGTCAGACATTGCATTTTTTCATCAAAATCCACCAATAGGAGGACAAATTTGCATTTTCTTTACATTCCGTCTGCATAGGGTCCAACTTATCTCAATTTGGCATTCGTATCTTGCGCAATTGAAGTTTATGTAGATTACGATTAAAACAAACATACGCTTATTTAATTTACTATTTTGTGGTCACTTCCGCCACAATTACATATTAATTTACGCTCACTAGCCAGGAACTAACTGTTTGACCACAAAGTGCGTTAAACTGTTGGACGGGGAGGGAGTCGATATCTAAAAAGGCCTTAAAAATAAGTTTTCCCGAACTTTTTTTCCGGTTTTGTATGTCTTTACTTCTAACCGAGAGTCGAACCGCCGATTGCGGTGCTCCACACACATGCATGACTAGATATGCTCCAGCCTCATATTTTATGCGTCTAATCACTAGGCGACGTCTATAATTAAGGGTTAAGTTGTGTTGGACGCCATACACTAAAACACACTCGATCAAAGGGACCTAGCAACCCACAATTACAGCCTCCTAGATGGGGGAAGACAATACCTGAGACTAGCAAACATGCTTTCCTGTGTGTGTATCGACAGAAAGCCTTGTTGTTTTCTTGACTCTTTAACAAAAATATAAGGATCCAGTGTATGCGTAGTACAACGGAGTATGGATTTGCGTATCTGCCGTTGATTGGTAACGTTTTGTTGGAAAGGGAAAGGTCGTTTGCATCATACGTATCTGCCCTTCGAGTTTGCAGAAAAATGAAAAAAAGTTGGCATTGATGGTAGGACCGTCCAACGGCAAAGGTATCCCAGCCCAAGTGTCTTACAGAACTCATGGTTAAAGGGTTAATGCATGATAAGTGCGCAATAAAAAAGAAATTAAAGTCGGTCGTTATTGTTTTACTGGACCAATTTATCGGTGAAAAGGTTGTGAAAAGTGCAAAAAAGACTGAAAAAGAAGTCTATAGACCGAAAAAACTGCCAGAACAACTCCAATTGGTTAACATAATCAAATAATTGTTTGGATATGAATAAATTCAACCTACTGATATGTTGTTAGTACTCTACGATAAATTCTAACCGAAAAATTGTACTGTCACCCCAAAAGGTAGGATAAATTATTGCCTCGATGTAGAATTGCTTAACTTTTCTTCGTTTCCAACTCAAGAAAACTATCGCACCCAAAGCGTAGTCTATTATCTATAGGAGAATGGATATCGTTTGCCCTTGGCGCCCGTGCCTATCTCCGGTATCAGCTAAAGGACACTGCAAGTTCACAATCTAGAAAGTATTGCTTTCTATAGTAGATAGTTGTCACTTGATGGGGCCACGAAATGTGTGGGGCATCTTGTGAGGAGGTTAACAGTTGGATGAACTGGCCATGCGCCTCGACGGTCGCCCATCAATCAACGTATCTCGATCAAATCATAAATGAAACCCAACAGCGTATTTAAGGCGAAAATACGAGAATGTTCAAAGTGGGTCTGAGATCTGACCGATGAGCTAGTGGCCCTGGGAGATTAACATATCGATTGAAAGTGTGACTCTGGTGACTGGCTGGGTAGAGCTCTAATCCTGGCACGGAATTGGCACGCTGACGGCGTGTGGGTGATCAATAGGTCGGCGTGCGAACGAGTCGTTTGGGTAGCGCGTGAGAAAGCTCAAGGTCGGACTGAAATCGGACAAATCAGCTAGCGTCCTTCAGTGGTTAGCATCTTGACTGAACTTCTGACTGATTAGGTAGGACTCTGACGCGATATCAGCACGCACATGGCATCTAGACGGATCGATAAGATGGTGTAAGTTGCAACTTTAAAAGATCCCAGTAGGAGTGGGAAATAGAAATTGTTTGTATTAATTACCGTGCAACTTTTATTTCCAAACCTTGGAGTCAAGTGACCAAAATTTTGGGGATCCCGATTAAGCGCGTCTTTAATGTTAAATGATGTGTGTCCGTAGACTTAGGAAGGTTTACAGCTGGTGATGTGTCTAGTTATGAATTGGAAGCGAAAAAAGACAAGGAAGATTGGAAGTGGCCATTTATGACTTATTTGCCGTCATTAGCCAGTTAAAACCCAATATCAGGTGGCGATCCCTGAGATTCGAACCCAAGATCCTTGGTCATTGAGTGCAACACTACCATTGCACCACGAGCCCACTGTATTTTGGCTAGTTGCATTAGCGCCTATGATTATAAGGCTCCAGATTGATCTCCAGACACAACTGGATGAGCACGTTTCGTGAACAGATCGCTGAGCTTCCTTCACTTACTATATATATATATTCTTCTTCTGAAGAACCCGCTATTACCATGCTTTTGCTCACCCTTCGTTAAAGTCAAAAATTTGGCCGTTTTTTTAAACAAAATGGCATGTTTAAATATCGCAAGGGGTTAAGTACGTTAAGCTATAACAACTGCAATTTTCAGGCCCGGTTCCTTAGGAGAAGAGCAGTCATAGGGGGCCAGAGTGGTAAGACCAGGTTATTCTGTACATAAGTAAGAGGACCTTGACTGTCAGAGGAGCAAGCGCCTGCCGGCCACAGGGCTGTGTCTGAAGTGAGGTGACCCTGTATGGGGCTAAGCTGTAGTTGTTCCTAGATCACTACAATGATCAGCTCGAAGTCCCAGGTAAAAAGGTAAAAAGGTCAGCGTCACCAGAAGGAGTGGTTTATTGTTTACAGAACTCCTTATTGCACTCGCAGGTTGAAGTGGCCACTGGCGAAGCCAGGGCTGGTCCAGACTGCATCCAGCCAGGCCTGAGAGTGTGGACTGTGTGTTGTGTGGGGTGATGGCAGTTGCTTTCGTAGGATTGTGAAGCTGTTATCGGTTGGCCAGAAGCAGCTGTGAGGTCAAGCCTCGGAAGGGGGGGGGGCAGTGGCGGAAAGCATTAGAAAGGTTGTTTGTGACGACACGACTGTGGGGCAGCGAGCCTTGAAGAAGGAAGGGGGAGAGAATTATGGCACTCCGCATCAACCTCGAGAATCGCCACAGCGTCTGGAGCGGCTCATGTGTGAGTCGGCCTTGCCAGATGATTGGTCAGATTGATTGGCTCGATGGACGGGTGTAAGAGACCAGTGCATGTATGGGAGTTTTGGAACATACTTTCTTGCGCGGAGTAAATCACCACATGAGGGAGTGAATCTGCCTGTCACTTCGGTCGCTTACTGTGGGTGCCATGCAGCTGGAAGCACTCCTCGCTCAGACACTCGTTTATGTTCTTGTCAACGAGCACCAGCGGTATCTACATCTGTCAAGGTACGATGGTTGACAAAGTGAAGGCTCCCAAATTAGGCAATACACAGGAGATATGACTGTGCAAAAACCTCACATCTTCGAGGTCATTCATACAAACTGAAAAAACACCATGCCAAATTAGAAGTTTGGGCGAACTTCTTTTCCTACCGGATCATTGAGGACTGGAAAAAAGTGTATTCTCCAGTTGTTCTTGCAGCTGTCCACTACGGGTAAATCGTAATTCATACTACTAATACTACTACTACTAATAATAATAATAATAATAACAATAATAATAATACTTACTACACTTATAGTAATATTTCAGTGATATATATATGCAATTTTTTGGTGCCCTCCCACCGATAGCCTCATGCGAAGGTCTCCACGGTCTACCCTACTTGGCTATCTGCGTACCGTGATTATCCCGCACGCGATCTAATCAGTCAGACCTGACGGCCTAAACACTCACCCTTGGTCCGACCCGAAGCGGACTGTTGACGATCTGGACGGATGGCTGTTTTTCCAGTTCCGTCAGCGGACTCTGCAATCAGCAAGGAAGAATCAGGTCACAGCTTCCACGCGGTGATGATCCTGGGAACCTTTGCCATGGTCCACCCCCCCTAAAATCCCTTCCAAACAAAATCGGACGATTTTTCTCTTTTTTTCTCCTAAATTCCCCACATTTCCCCAACAGGAGCGACAATTTTTCTCCTAAAAATCCCTTAGGATTATTTTTCACTGTCTGCTTCTATTTTTACGATCCCATTTCTCAGGACAACTGGCCTCGCCAACAGGAATTTTACCTACATACTGATGCTGATACGTATGGCTCTGAAACATATGTGCGATTTTCCAGAATCTATTTGTAATAGGTTTTTCAAAGGTCCTGCCTACTTCCCCTGTATATATTGAAGTATAATTAATTAAATTAGAAAGCAGGGAAGACAGTTATATTTATAAGCTCTTTTGGAGGCAAAAAGTTAACATGCAGAACCTTAAGCCTGCTAAAACCATTACTTTTACCACGTTAGTAGCAGCCGAAGTGAATCCGCCTGACGTTCTTCCCCCTGCACCGGCCAATCGGTTGGTAGAATAATATCGATTGGCACAGTGGCGTTAACGGAGACTGAGTCAGACGCGCATCAGGCGTCCTCTCCGAATCCAGTTAACACAGGAAACGACCCCTTGATCAAAATTTCTCGTACAAGACTTATTTGGCCAGGCAACGTTTGCCCAGGCTGCCGAGCTATCTGTGGAATGTAGTCAAGTGACGCAACTGCAGTAAAGATGACAGCAGCATGTACAGGTAAATCGTATTGCTGGAAAAGAGCAGGGGGACTGGAATGGCCATTTCTGGCATATTAGCAGTCGTCAGTCAGTCATTCTCAGCCCCAAGTGGTGCAACACTTGATGCCCGAACTCGCGACTTCTTGATCAGTGTCTAATGCCCTAACCACTGAGCCACGAGCTCAGTATCTTCCCGGCTTAGGTCGCTAGATATTGAAACACTTTGATGAGCGTTCGTCAGTCTTCCTTGTCGATGCCGGTAACATGATCTGCCTATACTGCGCACTGCTACACTTGCTGTCACGCCCCGAGAGATGAGGCCCAATTCAAAGGTGAAGCGGAACAAGTGAGTTCCGTTAGCGGTCGGCAAATGTTCTTCAACGAGTCTCAACAGGTAACTTGTCACTAGATGGTGCCGCTTCAAACATGTTGGGCTGTTTGGTTAAACCGGTTGCGTACCCCAAGGTCACCGTGTTCGTGGAATACGCACGCTAACGCGGTAAACTCGATTTTGTGCTTTACTTCTCCATCACGTGGTGCTACCTATTGCGCAATGTTCCGGTCGTCAACAATTGCTCCAACGGGACGTACAACTACCGTAAATCCTGGGCTGAGGTAGGACGCATTGGCTGCCGATTGAAAAACAGACGTTCGTCTGGTCTCCAGACTACTAGGCAGGACAAAAACGATAACGCTCACCGACTTATTAGGGGGCGTTGGCAGATTCGAATAATTTAATTAACCCAATTTTGAAAAATCGCGTCAACTGAATAATTTAAATCTGCCCAATTCCCGTAATAATTAAGTGAGCCTAGCAGTCATTCTGGTGGATTCTAGATGCTTGCTTAGGAAATCTTGCCTGAGCAATCAGCTGCCTGTACCTGTAATGGTGGATTTCATAGTGGGCAGTAGCCTGAGGGGATAAATCGACCCAGATGTGATCAATATAAGGGCTTTAAAATGCCTTTGTAGCTCAGTGGTGGAGCGTTGGCTGTGTAGGTTCGATTCCCATGGAGGCCACGAATTTTTCTTAATTGGGCCAACTGAGTAACGTCCACCTTGTCGTAGGAACAAAAGTTTTTTTCTAGGGGAAGGGAAATTTAATTGCTTTAAATTGCACTACTATAGTGCTCGGAGTTAGTGTTGGCTGGTAAGTCATCGAAGCTGATTTAACCACTGTTTCACGCTGCCTAAGGATCCTGATTCCCTGTCTCGGAGCAAGTTTTGCAAGTCCAAATAGTATTTTTATGTGTGTCAAATCAAGTGAGCCGTTGTGTTGCTCAACCAGAGCTCTGGGAGGCTGTACGCGCGACCTTTCAAGGCAATAAAATAGAAGGACAGAAGGGCAGTCAGTTTGTGGTTCCGTATTGGTGGGCTCCATACGAGTGGTAAAGTTAAGCTGATAAAATCGATCCAAACGTGATTAAATTAGCGGCGCAAAGCATGGAGTTTGTAGCTCAAATGGTAGAGCGTTGGCTGCGTAAAGGCTTTCCCTGCTATGCGGGTTCGATCTCTGCAAAATACCGCGAGTTTTTCTATAATTGTGTCAACTAAAACATTTTAAATAAAATCTATATGTGAAGATTTATAAATAGTCCCAAGGCACATTTCTGCTTTTCATGCAAGTATATTGTGAACTGTCTAATGCTGCACATCATTTTAGGTACGATGATCGACAACCTGGCGGTTCGCTAATCAGATAGTAGGGAAGAGAGTTGTACAGACAACAGCAGCACTGCGAATACTCGCAGCAAGTCTTCGTACCAGGCAAGTAGGCATAGAAGCGAATTCTCCAGGCCGATTGGTGAATAGATTAATATCGACAAATAGCATGGCATTGAGAGATATCGAGTCAGTCACGCGCACGCAATGCCTCATAAGCGAAGGTGGCATGACTTAGCAATGGTAATAACTACCGTGCGAATTGACGGCTACGTACCGGTTGAGAGTTCCAAACTCAAAAGTCAGAGGGAGAGACGTAGTAGTTGTTATGGGCACTGTCCGGTAACTAGAATCAACACGAATACGGGAGAGAAATATAACACTATCGGGCACGCTAAAATGTGTCCAAAACCAGCAGGTCATTCTATCTGAAGGGTTGCGGCGAGGAATCGGGACTGTGCCCTTCAGTTTGATGACTTCTTCCCGTTCGCCACATCAACTTACCTCTGTGGAAATTCTCTCAAACTCTGGGGAAACTTAACCCGTCTGGATGTCCACAGAAATTCGTTCTCACAACAGGTCATTGGTGCCTGGAACGGACTGCCCGAGGAAGTCGTAATAGCGAACTCCGCAGACGCATTCAAACGCAAACTGGAGGGACATTTACTTAACAGATACCGTTCATATGCACAAGAAAGCACTGTCAGTAGTCACCTACGCATTGGTCAAACCTATAGATAAAACTTGTACATATGTATATGTTACCAACTACTTCATAGTAACATATTTTATGTTGGATATATTATGCATACAAGACACCACTGAATGCTTGCACTGATAAATTGGTCATACCTGCAGCTAAAATTTGTATATGTATGGATGTTACTTACTAGTAACATAATTTATGTTCGATATTTTATGTACACTGTTTTTAATATGGTCTTCAAAGGCATGGCCTACTACCCTAAATATACGGAACTATTGCAGTGAGTGCGTCCTTCAGTCCCAGTTTCTTGTGAGAAGAGATGAATTGAGAGGCCATGTGGAAAGAATAGTGTATTCTGTACAGAAGAAGTTAAGACTAAGGAGGAGGAAGCTGACATGATCACTCGCAAGAGGGTCATTGCCTAAAGTGTCTGAGCGTGGCAGTCATTGCAGGGAAGTGCATTAACCTCGGGAGGTGATTGACCAGACCGAAATTTTGCGCGGCAGCGGTTGGTGTCTGCACACTTGCTAGCCACCGTGAGAGGTTGAGCGTCAGCACAGTTTGCGGCACCTGTGATTAGCAAGTGGAAAACCTTACGGGTTCTCTTGATATTTATAGCATTCTATTGAGACTGGACATATTCTGTCCAATCCGCTTGAGTAGACGGATCGATAGAGGACGCACAACTTTTCGCAGACATGGACCAATCAGATCTAAAGAGAACTCTGTGGTTACAGGCAATAAGGAAAGCTTTCATGACACGTGCATGGCATGCGGCGTGGAAGACGCGCGCGCATGAGTTTTCCTTTGAGACGGGCTTATCATGGTAATGTGGGAAATTATCGCAGGGGATTAAGTAAGAAACTGCGATCTTCAGGCCCGATTCTTTAGCAGAAGACGAGTCATGGGAGGCCAGAATGGAATGAACAGTTTATTCTGTACAGAAGATATGGGGAATAGGTAGTAGAAAATCGATTGTCAGACGAGCGAGCAGCAACCCGCCACAGGGGCGCATCTAAAGTGAGGCGACCGTGGGAATCGCCACAGCACCTGAAGCGGCCTTTTTATGATTGGCTAGACGGACGGATGTAGGTGGCCAGTACATGTGCACTCGTGGGGAGCGATGACCTTACTTCACGCGATGATCATCTGTGCGAAGTGAGTCACCACAACATTTCCACAAGGTAGGACAATATTTCCTGCGGCAGGTGAGCGTACCGGCGGTTTAGGCGACAGTGACCACCAATCTGGTGTTGGTTTTGACGCATACGGCGCGGGAGGTGTGTGCGGGTGCATGTGCATTGGAACTTAGTCCGGCTGCGGCGAAGCGAAAAAAAATCGATCGGCCTCCCGGTGTTGGTGTGACTGCGTTACATACCGCACACACGTGGCTTATTCACAAGAAGTCTTCAGCCAATGTAGCCACGCCCAACAGACCGTCATACAAAAGCGGCTTGGCCTTTGTTGACTAGTCTGCCAGTGGTGCGAGATATATGCGCTTCGAGTTAGGCACTTCGCTATTGAACTCTAACTGAACAACCTGTCCTATTCATTATAAATTTTTCCTACGTGACATTGCACTGGCTTAAGTTCACAGGGTAAAACCATGCCGCTGTGATCTTCAGACCCTGGTTGCGTGTGGGAAGAGGGAAGTGAAATGCCAGGTGAACGGTAGAGTTTATTCTCTACAAAGGTAGTGGAGAATAGGTTAGAAAAAGTTGACAGTCAGACGAACATGTGTCTGCACCCGAGAGAGGCAGCGTCCGATGCATGAGATTGCGGAGGTTATCACAGCGTATACAAAGTGGGCAGCCTCAGGGAGGTGATTGGCCAGACCGTATTGAGGAACTCTAGTGCGTACGTGCAAACAGTCGCGAGCGATTGAGCGTCGCAATCGGAGTTGTGCCACTACAGAGATGCAGGATTGCAGTCGCTAACGACCATCGCCGGCCATAGTGTTAGGAGTCTAGCCTTGTCTAATGCCAGCAACCTTGCAGGCTCTTTTGAGTCACCGTGCTCGTGGCCGGCTGCCACAATGATTCCTTTGTCAATGCGGACTGCTTCTGAGGTCATATGCCTTCGTTAATGACTGTGCCTACGCGATGACCTCAAACCTCCGGACAGGACACAGACGCACACGAGTCCAAGCGCGTACCCGATTGGTCGCAGTTCATCAAGGGCTACTTTAGTTCGCCAAGACAGATGACCTTATTTTATGGCGCCCTATCATGCCACAATCGAACGCGCTTCACAATCTTGGCAACAGTAGCTTATGTAACCCAGCTCATTTATCCCTACAATCTGCATGTCATCCAACGAAAACGGTGTTCATCGGGTTTGATCTGTAGATTTTCCTAATCTGTATCATCGTTTAACCTATTGCGGAAAAACCTGATCATCAAACTGCAGATTTCTTGAATTCCCCCGAAAAATTAAAATGGTGGTTGGGAGGTCATCTACTTCAACTTATCTGTGATCCAACTTACCGTTCTGGGGTTAGATTAGTAAAGTCCGCGGTGCCAAGCGCCGTGCCCACCTTAAATTTACATGCGGAACAACCTGCACCCAGCGGCTGTGCGAAGCAACTTCGACTTCATTTTTTCCCTTTACGCTTACTTCTAGAAATTTCCTTCTCTGCCTATCCTAATTCCCCCCTCACAAAACTCTATAACCACCGTTTTTGCAGGACAAAATGCTGGGACTAGGAGTATATGAGTGGGGCTACATAAGCTACTTTTGACACAACATTTATAAACTACGGTCAGATCTCAGACAGTGAGTTGCGACACGGACTGCAAGGACACCACCAGTCCGTCTCATTGAGGCGCTCTAGCTATGCACCAGCGGAAACAGCCACCCGAGTCAGCAACTCCGGCTGTTGTACACAATAAAAGTAACGCCCTTCTTATTGTGTTCTTCCTTGGGGATTCCAAAGGAAGTAATTAGACGGTGACGCCACATAGAAGTCACCGTTACAGCATATAGGGCCTGTGCTTTAACCCTGGAAATGTAAATGCCTTCAGTCAGTACCAAACTGACCTGCAGGGGCTATGACAAAGGTTAGAAAGATGGAGACGATTTGAGGGTTGGTCAGCTGCTTACTTCATTGAATCACAAATATGGTCAACCGCTCAGTCGCCTGCCATTTTCGCTGCCCATTCGCACGATCGTCAAGACCACCACAGACCAGTGTCGCTTGACAAGCATGATAAACACTGCTGTTGTATCCCGTCCCCCCCCCCTCAATCAGCCCCATCGCCGCTGTATCATGTTGCTTTCGTCTGTTAAGCCTAACGTACTACGCCCAAGTGACTTAACCTCCACCCACGTGCGTGGCTCGATCTCGGGTTTGAGATGCCATGAAACCGATCGATATTCCTCTCTTCCTCGCTAGGTCCCAGTCGCTCGCACTCCGCCTCTGGACAAATGATAGAGCACCTGACAAGTCTAGCAACAGTGACCACGTGACGCTGATCGATATTTCGGAATTAATTGACCGGCCGCAGCCGCACAAGCCTCGCGCCTGGGAAAAGTAACATGGACAACTGGCAGTGTTGAAAACGTCATTTGTCGGTTAAGGACGTTAGAGATGCGGCCTGTGCGCTATCTCACTCCAGCTGGGACGTTCAAATGTGCACTCACACTTATCGCAGTGGCTTAAATTAACAGGGAAGACTTTGCCAGTACGATCTTCGGTCCCGGTTCCGTAGGGAGATAAAAGAAAGGAGACGCCAGGTGGAAGGAACAGTGTATTCTGTATAAAGGTAGATGAGAATAGGTTGGAGAAATTTGGCTGTCGAATGAGTGTACGACCATTGAGAGCGGGTCTTTCCTGAAGTGTGAGAGCAAGGCACTCGTCATAGTGAGGTCCTGTGTGAGTTACTTTCGAAGATGATTGGTCTAACTGAATAAAGGTGAGCACAAACTGGTGCGCACATGCTACCAGTGGCAAGAGGCGAAATGTTGAGCGTTGCACGCGGACTTGGGTCACTATATACTTTCCCTACACAACCTAGAGCGCGAAATCACGATCTAGTGATTAGATGGCGGGGCTCGTGCGAGAGCCCCAGTTCAGAACGGGAAGATTGCGTCCCGTAACCGAGTGGTGAGCGTTCATCAATCAATATAAACATTCGCGATCTTTGTAGGTAAAACAACGAGCCCATGGTGCAATGGGTTAGAGCGCTGGACTTCTAATTAACAGATCAGAGGCTTGTAACTCCTGTAATGAACCACCTGGAGTTACAGTAGATTGCATATATGATGTAAGGTTGGAGCTAGGGGGATTAACAAACATTTAAGGTTAATTATTCAGTTCATTGGGTTTACGTGAGGCGCAAAATGATGTTTAATCGAATTTACTTCCGTTCAGAGGAGAAAATAGAGGTAAAAATGGGTGAAATTCAGCGTAAGTGTTATTATGAGATAAGGCACTTTTTGGACAAAGAAGAGCGAAATAAAATTAAAAAATTCTATTTTGCTGATTTTCCAAGTTTTGTGCCGTGAAATTGAGTAATAAATGCTTTAAGCTGTTTCTTGCTATAACCTAATTGAAAATATACATTGTATATTTGAAGGGTTGCAGGCAAGGAATGTGAATGAGGACTTTATTAGTATATCGTAATTAAATCTATTGTAAAGTCAATAAAAAATTTAAGACAGTTAAGATAACGCACATTTGAGTGAGTTGTCACGGGACACTGCGATACAGTCCTCTCAAAAATCACCGTTGATTTTATTGCCACTCTGGATTTTCTTTGTTATTGTAGAACTGAGCGTAGAAGTAACCAAATATACTGAAAACTGTTCCGATTTACATAAAAGGGTTAGTTATTTCATTTACAACGGAAGATTTTTCGATTTTTTTAGGGGAATCAATAAACTGGCCAAAATGGCCCATTCTGATCTTGACTTAATCATCAAAAAAATTCAAATACGCAGACATCAGACACCAAAATATATAACTAAAGCTTGTTTTCAATAGTTAGCTTTTTGTAGAATTTTTCTAAATTAATCTTGAGCATATTCATTCGCGACTTTTTTAGTGGACGTTCATTTTTCTCAGCAATGAGTTCACATGATTGGGTGGTTCTGAAACTATGACAAACAAAGACAGCTGCAAAAGAAAAAAAATGTTTAAAAGCTGGTTATTTATGTAAAAGTTTTTGAAATAGATCTTATTTTGAAGGTTTAGCTAAGCAAATAGAATATACTCATTATTTATGGTCAATGGACTAAAGCCAGTGAAAATCGTAAAGTCTTGATTAGAATATCATGGAAGATCTGAACCTCTTCGTAAAAGAAATATCGAAATAATTACAAATATGGCGGAAGGCAATAACTCTTAGTTTACAAAAATGGTACGTTTACAATTGTTCCCGACTATTCTATTAAAATGTATTAGTCACTGACCGGCATGTCCACAAGTGAGCTTAAGCAATTTATAACTCCTGTGATCTCCCAATTGGGCATATCAAGCGAAAACGTGGTTGCCTTAGTCCACAATAAGTCAAGCGATGCTGCTGGTGTGTTTGCGTGATGTTTGTCCCCTCCGTGGTCAGCGTAGTTGTAGGTGAGTAAATGTGCTTTCTGGCCTCCCCCACGTCAACTGGTGGACTGATCACTCGTTGCTTTTCGCTTTCGTTGTTCTTCGCTTCGCGGGTGCATCGATGAAACGGTGTTTGATGTTAGCCGCGTGACCTCTGACTGCCATCCATATTTTCCGTGAGCGTAGGCTCCCCGTTCCGTGTGCCCTACTGGCCCTGTCGAGTTTATCCGAGCCTTGTGCGAAGCGCATGGTAGGCAGGGTGCAAGTCTATTCACTATTAGCTCTCTACCTGCACACCAAATCACACGCCACATAGGAATCGGTATGATCACACACGTATGCCAGCTCAACCCGCCCGAGGTGAATGCCGTTAAAAGTACAAGTAAGTATACACAATCAACACCATCAGCACTCGTAGTTCGTGCAAGAACCATGTCAAGTTTTCGACCCTCAGTCATGATGAGCAAAACTCCTTACACCGAAAAGGGCACATCTTAGCCATTTAAGGTGTTATTTAATAAGATGTCACCAACAGCGACAACAATACGGACACATTTCCAATTTTGCGTTTCTTTTTAACGTGCCGGCGAACCAAGGAGCCTGGATTCTTAGCGTACACCCTTCACTCACGCCACACTGTTTCAGAACGCACATTCAGGCGTCATATGGGCGTATTCGGCCATACGTGCGCCTATGTGTAAACCTCCAGTGAGGCAGTACACCCCTTGCAAAACAGCAATCTATCTGCACATACTAGTCACATGCGTTTACGCGAAAACTTTCAATAACACATTGTTTACGCACAGCGTCGATGCGTGACGGCCCTGTGCCGAAACTACCACAGGAGGAAACAGGATTACCAGCATTTTCTACGGTGGAGACGAAACGCAACACTAGTTGTCATCGAGCTAGGCGAAAAATCCACACGAGGGGCCAAGCAGCGAACGAAGAAAAATCGATCAGCCCAAGGAGAGCTGGCCCAGCTGTCCTAAACGTCAGCGAACAAATAAACTCATTCCAATGAACACAACATGATCTCTGATTCTTATTCCAGAATCCTGACGTTTGCAAACCTAGAGTTGATTCAATTGTGAAAAACTTTACAGAGGGAGAGAGATTCATGCTGATTTTGAGGACTGTCCATGTGTTACACGCGATAAAAACCGACATCAAGCAATGTAGATAGCTGAAGCTACCTCTGTAGTAGCTAAGTAGTAACGGACTACGCAGCACGTGCCCATACCACCTCAGTCGCCCTCCTTAGATGGCCTAAGATATCCTCGCGATACTGTCGCAGCGAGTGCAGACTGTCTCATTTGAGATGAAGGATGTACATCTTTCTTGGAGAATGGTCCTCAGTCAGCGGTGGTTAAATACGTCCAGTCTTCGCTCATGTTCAACCCGCAAATCCCAGCATACATAGAAGACTGACCAGATGGATGGCGATAAAGATGGCACGTCTGAGCCATAGGCACTTTCAGACGATTGAAAAAACCCGGCGAACAACATCGATTCGGCAGACAAAGTCTTTCTTGGATTAGGGTATCACCCTAACCTACGGTTACCTACGATGAAGGGTCCTCGACAGAATTCGAAACGTCAGACCAATAAACTTCGTGTTCCAGCGGTCGCATCTTCTACTTCTGAATGTCATTCTCACTCTGTCCATTCGGTGGCAGTCTCGCCCGAGGCATTTCAAACTGGCTATTTCTTTAAGTTGACGGCCACCAATCCCCAGG
>JAYGXS010000003.1:2970135-2991248 GCA_036362985.1 Ligula intestinalis | reverse complement strand
GGAACTTTGTCAAAGGCTTTTTTTAGATCAAAGTAAATTGTAGCTACCGTGTTCCCATCATCTCGATTTCTGGAGACGAATTCCAAGAAAGTGAGATGGCAGGACTGACATGACTTTTTAGGTAAAAAGGCATGTTTAGAGGGGGGTATGAGATTTACATTCGTCAGATGGTCTAACATTTGGTTATAAATAATTTTTTCTAAGATTTTTGCTAAAACCGATGTTCGGTGAACACCACGATAATTTTGGGCATTGGACCGATTTCCGTTTTTGTAAATTGGGGTGATACATGATTTTTTCCAGATTTCTGGATAAGTACCATTTGACTGCAGTAACGAGAAAAGGTTAGACAGAAGTATTGGGGCATATGTCATATGTCTCAATATGCAAGGAGGTATTCCATCCATTCCATATGATGTGGAATTGGACAGTTGGCGGATAGCTTTCTCTACAGTTTCTTCGTTAAACAATATCTCTTTTAATACTAGTGCCGTCATTTCTGTTGGTTGGGGGATTGGTTCTTCCTCGACTGAATAGTTGGTTGAGAAATACTCGTTGAAAAGATTTGCTATTTGGTTGTCATTTGTTATTACCATTCCTTGGTCATCAAGCATGATTTGGGGGCCTTGTTTTTGATGATTATTTATTTGTTTCCTGAAGATTTGGGCTGTCCCTTCTGGGGACTCGATTGCCCGAAGTTCTGCTGCTATCGTCTTATTTGTTTCAATGTTCTGGGCTAACTCGTGAATCTCTGTTATGCGTCTTAGCGTAGATAGATGACTAATACATGGGTCGTGGAGTTGTTTTTTAAGTTTTCTTAGCCGTTTGGAAAGGAAGTTTGGGATTAGTGATTTCTTAGATGGGGATCTCTCGTCAATTAGGGTGTCTCGAATTAAATTAAGGGTGGCATATAATATGTTTACAGCTTCTAGAGGGGATGCTGTTAGGAGGAAAGAGCTCCAATCCAATGACCTAATGTAGTTATTCATAGACTCAATGTCAAGATTTTTGGGGTTTATAGAAGTGTAACTAGGATCAGGTCTTATTTTAATGCTTAGAGGGAGCACTGCTATTATTGTCTTATGATCACTATCAAAGGTTAAGCTGTCGTAGTGCGTATATAAGGGCCAGATATCGTTGGTGAGAATAACATCGAGTATATTGTTTCCCATGGTTGGTTTGCTTATTATTTGCGTCCATTTATGAAACACAATTGATGATAATAATTCATCATGTCTGGATGGGGCTGATAGTTCTGTCCAGTTTATTTCTGGACGGTTTAAGTCTCCTGCGATTATCTTATATTCGGTTTGGATATTCGAAAGAATATCTAGTAGATTTGTAAGACCAGTGTCATCATTACTATATTCCGGAGGGGTGTACAAACATCATATTAGAATGCTTTTAAGGGTCTTGGATGTTATTATAGCGAAGCACGCTTCGCCATTGAACGTCTCCTGAAGAACCTCAAAGCCACTCTGTTCAATGGTAGATCTAATGTAGATCATACAACCTCCTCCTCGTTTATTCGCACGGTCCTGTCTATAGAAGGTGTAGTTTGCTATAAAAAGTGAAGCATTGGAGGTTGATTCGTTTACCCATGTTTCTGTCAAAAAGACTATATCGGGATTGTGTGTATCAATAAAAGTCCTAAGTCGTGGAACTTTGTTTACTATCGATCTAGCATTAATAAGAGCAACACTTATGGTGTCGGATACAAAAGCTGGAATCTGTTGTGAAAATATGGATTCCTATTACTGGGTTGATTGTGTTGAGGGCTCATGTGCGGAAATTGTGTGATTGGTGGATAATATGGTGGTGTTGGGCTATTTGTGGCGAATTGTGCATTATTGGGAAAAATTGGTGATGAGAGTGGTGGAATTCGATGGCATTGTGTAACTATCGGAGGGTATGGAGTTGTGCGAGGTGGGATTTGATTGTGTGTGTTATATTGAAAGGGTTGGGTGTGCGGTGGTCGTCTTGTGTATGGGCTAGGATACATGGGTTGAGAGAAGGGGTTAGGTGTCATTTTAGGGTGTGCATTTAAATACGGATATTCGTTTTGATATGAAATTCTGTTTGGGACTGGTGGTCTATTCTGGGTTGTTTGGGGGAGATAATCTAACACTGGTTTACTACTTTGGTTCGTTGAGTTAGGACTGGTATTGCTATTTATGGACATGTTTAGACGTGTGTTGTTATTTATCGGTGTATCTTGATTAGATTCAGGATAAGTGTTGGTCATGTCTAATGGGGTTGTACTATTTCGGGGTCTTTTTGTTTGAACCTTATTCTTTCCCTTAATTGCTTCGGTAGGTTTATTATTTGCTTTCGGTTTGTCATTATTGTAATTAGAAGAAGTCGCTCTCAAGTCATCTAAGCTGATGCTACGTTGATAGTTTTCGTTTTCCTTCCCAGATGAGGAGGAACTCGTTAATGCTTCCTCTGAAGTAGCATTTTGTGGAGTGTTTCCGTCCTTAACGACTATATGCGGCTGACTTTGTTAACGCCCTTTGTCTTTGTGAAAAACTTGTCTGCGCTGCATTGGGGTCAAGTCAGGGCCTATATATGTTTTAAAACTCCGGAAACTCCTATTTATTTCAGAGTTTTGCAGTAGCATTTGAGCTTCGGCGTGGGAAGAACATGTAAGCAAAATCGGTTTGTTTTTACTTCGCGAATTTAGTCTTTTGATAGACACTATGCCTATACTTATCCCACATTGTTGAAAAACGTTTTGTATTGCTACCATTGGATTACTCGTTTGAGGAAAGTTGCGGAAGATTATATTACAGCTACGTTTTGATCTATCTGAAACTTCTGTTGATCAGAAGACGAAGATGCGATCACTGGAACAAGAGTTTTATTTGCCTGACGTTTCGGATTCCGTCGGGAATCCTTAGTCATAGGTAATCGTAAACAAGTCTGAGGCAGCTCGCGGCTCATGCGGTTGTCCCCTATTGCGAAGATTTCAGCCTCATCAAACTTGAAAATATGGCCGGGTCCCGTTGAGTAAGCTGCAACCTGGGTGCTGACGTCTTTCTTCCTCACCGCCGCTGCATGCTCGGCCATTCGCGTCTGGAGTAATCTCCCGGTTTTTCCGACGTAGTTGCTTTGTCCACAACTACACCAGATCCGGTAAATGACTCCAGCCGTTTCCTGCCGTGGCAGTGGGTCTTTCGGCCTCATGACCCGGCGTCTGATGGTTGCTTCCGGCCTGTGTGCAACTCCAACTCCAAGTGGGGTGAGTAGACGGCTGACCGCTTCCGATACATTTTTAACGTACGGAAGAGCTCGCCAAACGTTTGGACCAGCTGGACGTGGCTTCGTCTCTCGTTTGCGAATGCACTGGTTGAAAAAATTGTGCGGGTATCCATTCGCACTCAGTACCCGTCGAACATACCGTAATTCAGCAATGTTGTCTTCCACTTCGCTGAACTGCATCTCGAGGCGCCGGAATAGCCCTCTTACGCAGCTGCGTTTGTGACCGATTGGATGGTTGCTGTTGTAGTTCAGGACTTGCATAGTGTTGGTTGCTTTCCTGAACACTTTAGTTTTAAGGCCACCATCGTCTTTGCGGCAAACGAGGACATCCAGGAAGGCCAGCTGGTTGTTTTCTTCTTCCTCCATCGTAAATTGAATGTCCGGGAAGACGGCGTTTAGACGTTCTTTGAATGTCAGCACCTGATCCCGCTCAATAACAACGAAGGTGTCGTCCACATACGGAGCCCAGAGTTTCTGTCTGTGGTGTCGGAAAGCCAGCAACTCCAGCCGTTGCTGGATCACCTCTGCTATGAGTCCGGAAATAGGCGAACCCATAGGCGTGCCTTCACCTGCTAGTAGATAGTTCCGTTGAAGGTAAAGTACGTCTTCAGACAGAAATTCAGGAGCTGGAGGATTTGAGCGTGCCCGAGGCGATTCTCCGTTTCATCGTATTTCTTTCGAAGGAGTAGTTAGATAGTCTCGACGGCCAGGTCCTGTGGAATAGAAGTAAAAAGGGCCGTGACATCAAAGGAAACCATGATATCATTTGGCATGAGGCTTACCCCTCTTAGTTTCTCCAGGTATTACGTTGACGACCTGACTGTTGTGGATAAATCAGTGGTGAAAAATTTGAGCCGTCGGAACAGCCACTTTGCCAGTCCGTAGGAATGAGTTCCTTTGAGAGATACAATTGGCCGGAGGGGTGCGCCCTCTTTGTGGACCTTGGGTAGACCATAGAAGCAGACCAGGGCCGTTTCTTGCGCTCTCGCCATGCGTCGATCAATTGGTGATATTGCAACTGACGTCTCCATTGCCAACAGCGTTGTGTTGATCTCGCGTGTCAACTTTTTCATGGGTTTGGATTTGCACGGGACGTAGGACTGACGATTATCCAACAAATTCTGAGCTTTGTGAATGTAGTCTGTCCTGCCCAATACGACAGTAGACCACCCCTTGTCCGCCGGCACGATAACGAGGTCATTGTCGGCTCTGAGTTCTCTAAGTGCCTTAAGTTCGACTTCGGAGAGAACGTCGCGTGGTCGATGTGCCATGAGGAGAGATGACATCTGATTACGTATGAGGTTTTTCGTTTCGTCTGTTGCTTCTGGTTGGCTCAGAATTGATTCTACAGCAGCAACCATGTTGGCAGGTCTGGCATCAGCTGCATTGAATGAAGCTTCATGCGTTAACACCTGCATTTGTTCTTCCGTCAGCTTCTTGGATGAGAGATTGTGCACCAATTTGTCATCTTTGGATGAATTCGGGTGAGGTAGCTTGCGAAACTTAATTTCCAATGCTGCCTCTCGTTTCGCTTTGTGGTCGCGGGCTCGTTCGGCCACCCTCTGCTGGAGCAGTTGTGTGTCATTCTCACCCATGAACTTAAAGCACTTTGCCTTATCATCGTTGATCCTCTAGCAGTACTTGCGAAGCCTCGCGTGACAGTCTTGAAGGATCACTCGGATCATCTCTCTGCCGTGCTTAAATAATTTGCATCTCGCTAACTCTGTATTGACCGGAGGTCTTTTAGATACACACTTCGGTAGCACATTTTTATCGAGACACCTGTGCAGGAATCTGATCTGTGCAAAAGTAGATGACTCTAGAAGGGCAAAAGTTTCCCACCGACGAGCCGACCTGAGTGCATCGCGCCCAAAGAGATTGCCAATAGAGGAGAATATACGAGTTTCAGGTAGCAGTTCCGAAGAAAAAGATGCGATCACTGAAACAAGGACTTTATTTTCCTGACGTTTCAGATTCCTTCGGGAATCCTTAGTCATCGGTAATCTTAAACAGTTCTGAGACATGCGCAGATACCGAAGAAGAAGATGCCATCACTGGAACAAGGACTTTATTTTTCTTTATTTTCCTGCGCATGTCTCAGACCTGTTTTCGATTACCTATGACTAAGGATTCCCGACGGAATCCGAAACGTCAGGCAAATAAAACTCTTGTTCCAGTGATCGCATCTTCGTCTTCTGAACTGCTTCCTGGGACTCGAATATTCGCTACTATTGGCACTTCTGTTGATACTAAATGCACCACAGACTCAATCTGAGGTAAATTCGTGAGGTTGCTTTCAAATGAATTGGAGTCCAGAAGTGAATTAAGAATCTTAAATACAGGTTCATACTTTTCAATAAAGTTTGTTAGATTTAAGAGGGCTGACAGATCGATTTGATCCACAACAACTTTCGCGTCAGTCATTGTTTCTAATAAAATTTTCCAGTTAAGGATTTTTGAATGCTAAATATATGTCTAAGTAATGCGTTTTTGACAAATAAACTATAAAATACTAGAAGTAAAAAACAAATGATTTGTACAGCGTTCTATGAAACAGAGGACACTATCTGACCAAATCAACGAAGGAGTTTGGTAGCAGATTTTGGCTAAGATAGTCAACTGTTACTTACTGATAATTTATTTAAAAAAACCAAAGACTTTGAGTCGTTTCTTCTCTTATATAAATCAATTTATATTAGGCTTCACTTATCTTCGAATTTGAACAAACCGCGTTCAAGTACTGACGGGTATGGAGCTGTTAGCATACGGGTAGCCAATAATGGATAGCTAATATGGTCTGAGATATCTAGGGGCCTCGCTTTCTGGCAGGGAAAAATGGGGAGAGGGTAAACCAAAATAAGCTTCTGGGGCGTTTGAGAGGAATGGGGGGAGGTGAGAAGGCATGTAGAAGTTTGCAGGTTTGGGTGGTGGAGGATGGGTGTAGGAACTGATAGGGGGGAACGGTGACATAAAATTAGTTTTGGGGCCGCTCGCGTAAGGACTAGTGGTCTTAATTAGTGAATGTCCTGAACGGCAAATCCGATTAGATTCAAATCTATACCAATTTGGGTTACTGCCCTGCAAATTTAATTTTTCTTGGTTCAGGCCCGGCGTGTTCAATAACGCATTATGCGGGGAATAATATGACTCCCGCGGTCAAAAGAGGAGCTAGGTTGTGGTGGTGAAGCGCTCTGCCTAAACGCCTTCGACGGTGTTGGCGAAATTCTTCATGAACTTGTTGCCGAGTTAGAAACGGCGGAATTTATCGATCGTTGGACAGAAAATGTATTTGGAATAGTATTAATCGGAGTAGATGACGGAGCAGCGGGCCTTGAGGGTCCCGACATCAAGAGGGATGGGCTTACTGGTGCACTGATGTTTATGGACCTATGACTAGACATTAAGGAGGTAGGGATAGCGGGTGTACTGAAGGTTATGGGACTATGAATAGACTTCTGGGAGGCAGGGATAACGGCTGCACTGACGTTAGTGGTTGTATGGCCAGCTATGCAGGGGGGGAGGATTAGTGAGTGCATTTACCCTATCGGGACTACGAACAGATTTACGAATAGTAGGCTGAAAAGACATTGGTCTTTTGGACTGGAGAGCCGTATTTCTTTGATCCATTGGTGTAAGATCTCGACGGAGGAAACTTTTAGTCATTTCTAAATATCGGGAAATGCGACCTCGTTGAGAGAAAATTGAGTCCACCTCGATCGGTGAAAACAATTTAACTAGGATGGGCGGATTTTGATGCGGACAGTTTGTGAGCGACCGATTAGGAAGCTTGTTATCGACGTAAGGAGCCTACCCCTTACTCCTATGCGGCTGAGTTTATAAAGGAGGCGGTGGTGTGGCACGCTATCGAAAGCCTTTTTGAAATCAATATGGACAGCATGCACTGAGTTTCCACTATCGATTGCCTCAGTCCACCGTTCTAAACAGTAAAGCAAGTTTTTTACGCAGGACCTACCTCTACGAAAACCATGCTGAGCAGCCGATAGCAGATGGGTTTGTTCCAGGAACTGCATAAGATGTTGCTTAATAATTTTTTCCATGATTTTGCAACAGATTGCAGTAAGGCTGACCGGTCGGTAGTTATTCGCTGAGACCCAGCTCCCCCTTCTATAGCGGTGTAATCCTCGCGGATTTCCAATCTACTGGTAGGCATCCGGTTTCAAAGGAGGTTTGGAAGAGCATAGAGAGTGGTTTGGCCAACTCATTGGCAAGCTCCTTCAAAATCTTGGCTGGTACGTTGTCGAGACCTGGTGACTTAGATTCTTTTCAGCTTAAGAGTCCCTTTAGAACATCAACCTCGGGGAATTGGGCAGTCTCAACTATTATATCCGCTTCGGTGTCGTCGGTGGGGTGATCGTATGCCGTTTCCTTTGTGAAGACTGACCGGAAAAATTTCGAAAGATGATCAGCCTTTGCTTCATCATCTATCAAGTCTCTTCCCTCAGCGGTCCTCAGCAGGGGTTTCGGATCCTTGTTTTTGGTACTTTGCCTGAGGTAACTGTAAAACAGTTTGGGGTTCACTGTAACCCGGTTAAGCAAGTCTGCTTCGAAAGACTATACTGTTTTGAGAATAAGACCCTTGACCCGGTTTCTCTGAGTTTTGTAGGCACTGACAGATGCAGGAGTCCTGTCTGCTAGCATTTTTTCCCACAGCTTCCGCCTTTTGTTCACTTCTATTTTTAAGGCCTGCGTAAGCCATCGTGGTCTACTGTTCACCTTTTTTCGTGAAATTGGACAGTGGTTGTCGATGAGTCTGTGCAATGTGTTCCGGAACGCTTCCCAGTCCGCAGTTATGTTTCCAGAAATTAGAGGTTCCCACTCGGCGCGCGTGAGTTCGGTCTTCATTCGATCGAAATCGCCTCACCAAATATTTCTTCTGGCTGTTGAGGGTCTCTCCGGTATTAAGAATAACGAGCACTTTCATAGCCGTACAATATGGTCACTTTTACCTTGTGGTGGGAGACATGACACTTTGTCGATGCTGTCCTGCGATTTCGTGAGAACGAGGTCCAGAGGTCCTTGTCGGAAAACTGACGTGCTGCTTGAGAAGTAACTTTAGAATCATGCTCAGATTGCAGCTGTCGAAGGTATGATCGGAGCTATGTGCGCAGGCCGCACCCCAGTCGATTTGAGGCGCTTTAAAGTCCCCACAATCAGGATGTCCGATCGTGCAGTAATTTTTCCAGATCCTCTAGCAAGGAGGCATCTACTACGGGCTCTCTTCTCGGTGGTCGGAAGAGTTTCAGTACATCGAGGTTGGGTGCACCTAGTACTTTAATGGACAGCCAGATGGCCTCGGAAGTACACGCCAGTTTATCCATTTTGTCTAAAACTGTGAGTCCATTTTTCACGTATGTTGCTACGCCACCGCCTTGACGACCTTCTCTGTCTTTTCTGAACAGTTGATAGCCTGGCATGGATACCTCGCCATCGGCTACCTGTTCAGACAGCCAAGTTTCCGTTATTGAAACTATATCTGGTGATAATTCAAAGGCATGAATCTTCAGCTCGTCTAGCTTTGAAAGCATACTCTGTGCATTTTTGTACGTGAAAGTTAACTTTCTGTTTTCTCGATGATTGGTTACAGTCAGGCTCTCCCCGCCCCTTACCGGGTCGAATGTGCGGTCATCCGGGGCGGATCTTTCCTGGGGGAGAACAGTTGACGCTGGATCATTTGGTTGTTGTAAATAACCAAATGTTTTTTCCCTTCGTTCTGCCTCTGTATGCTTTTCGATTGGGCTCAATCCTCCCCCTACTGAGCCGACTGTGTGGTTATCCGGAACGGACCTATCCAAGGTAAGAACAATGGACGTTTGATCACTTGGTTGTTGTAATATACCAAGTTTTGTTCTTTTCGGAAACAAGTTGACGACGTTTGTTCCGTTCTGCAGCTGAGAACTCCTGTTGAAAAAAACTCCCGGGTTAGAGTCTTTTATTTTAAGACGCCTAGATAGAATGAACTTGGCGTCTTGGCTTCTTGTCATGACCACTTTCAGAGGTCTGGGACGTGCCGTTCCAGTTGGGCTCTCTGGCCGTTTTCCAAAGCGAAAGGCCTTTTCGTGCTCTAATGGTACATTGGGTCCCAGAATTTTGTTCATAAGTGCATGGGAGAGCTGGACATCTGCGAAATGCCAATCCATGGGAGTGGCTGCGGTTGATTCCGTTAATCCCTGTATTATGATGCTGGCTTCTCTTTAAGTGAAATTTTTTTGTGCCTACGACACTGTCGCGTGCTTGCTCGTTAATAGCTCTTGTGCTGCTATTATGACCATCTTGTGTGCGAACGGACTCTATGGTTGATGTACTGCCCTCGTTTTCTACTGTGGGCTTCGGGCTCGAGCCTGCGACACTGTCATCCACATTTATACATTTTCCTTGAATTCAGCGTCCCAAATCTTGTGCATAAGAAACCTGTGTGGTTCACTATCGAAGACCTTTTGGAAGTCGAAAAATATGGCATCAATTGGATAGCCTTTATCTGTGGCCTTTGTCCACTTCCCCTGTGAGTAAAGAGCACTCGTGAGGCAAGAGCATCCTGGGCGAAAGCCATGCTGTCCATCACATAGTTTTTGTTGCTTTCGAGGAAAAATATTAAATGCTTCTTTATAATGCGCTCCATTACTTTGCAGGCGATGCAAGCTAGACTGACAGGATGGTAATTTGCGCAATTAAGTCGTGAACCTCCCTTAGAGATCGGGGTGACGTTTGCCCACTTCCATTATTCTGGGAGTTCGTTTTCTTTAAAAGATCTCTGGAAGATGGCAGCCAGAGGTTTGCACAGTTCGTTAGCTAATTCTCTTAGTGCTAGTGCAGGAATTTTGTCTGGCCCAGGTGATTTGGCAGGCTTAAGTTGGAGTTATTCGGCCCTGACCGTGTTGTGTGAAAACTATAGGTCCTCTTTTTGGGCAATGAGGGGAGTGGTAAGAGTGAGCGGACATACCGTCAGCAAAAGTTGCAGGTTCTCGCGTGAAGACGGATTGAAAAATATCGGAGCGGAGGGAGGCTTTCATCTGGTCGCCAGTTGTCCATCGGCTGATCTGAGGGCAGAGATCAGTTCCTGAGATCTTTTCGTGCTTCTTATCTAGCCATACAGTATCTTGGGGTGTTCCAACGACTTGTGTAATATGTTCCACTCATATTTCTTGCGCAGTTCAGTTTCTTCGCTTTTACAAATGTAACGTTGCTTATACTCCCGTTAGTGTTTATCGGAGCCGATTAATCTGTTGCGCCTGCAGAAGCGGTTTCTTTTTTGAAAAGTGGCCTGCAAGTTTGCCGTTATCCACTTCGGGCAATTTGTACTCGTCTTTCTTCTGAAGGGACAGTTGAGACAAGCAGTCCTTTTCAACCTCAAGCTAAAGGTCATCCACTGTTAATTTGCCCCACCTTGGAGAACTGCTTTCCATGATACCTCTGACATTTCTCTTCTCATAAGTGGGTAGTCACCCGTCCAAATGTTACTTTCCCATGTGTCAGAGAAATAGGGTTTGGAGAACAGTGAATACTCGAAATAGAGCATAATATGGTCGCTGGACCCTAATGGGGTCGATCCTGCCGGTCAATCACAGTTTCCTCCTCTCGAATAAAGATAAGGTCGAGACAGTTCAACTGTTTTCCTTCCCTAGCCTGCGTTCCAAACGCGACGATTTGGCAGCGCAGTTTGTCTGTGGCCCATTGTAGTAATTTGTGATTAAAGTTGTCTGGAAGACCCTGTGCAGTCCATGTCTGCCAATCAACACCAGGAGCGTTAAAGTCCCCAACGATGACGGTCTTTTTTTCTTACTAACATTATACAATTCTGCTATGAGAATAGTGTCTTGGTCAGGAAACTGGTTTGGTGGGCGTTATGTCACCGAAAGCGTCAGTAGCCTGGCATACTTAGCAGATATGGTAATATTTAGCATTTCCACATCTCGTGCTGAGACTGGTACTTCAGCCGTGGCTGTCAGCTTGCAAGTGACATAGAGTATAAGCTCTTCTCCCCTAGTGTTTCTGTCTTTCCTGAAAAGCTGATATCCTCTAAGCGATAGTTCAGAATCAGTGATATCTTTCGAAAACCCGGTTTCAGTTTAAGCCAGGATGTCTGGTTTCACCTCATCGACCAAGTTCTTTAGTTCGTCCAGCTTGTTAAACAAGCTTTGTACATTTGACGTTAGGATATTTAGTGATAGTTTACTCCGTGACGCAAACCCTCATCGTGACAGGTTTTGGCCACAGGAAGGGCTCCTTGACTTGTGTTATTTGGCCGTCTTTTATTTCCAGGCCATTTGCCCCGCTTTCGGTCCGCTCTTTAAATTCTGTCCTTATTTGCCTTATTATCGTCCGCTCCCTCGGCTCGTACTCTGGCTGAAAAAACACTTGCTTATGCGAATTTCGTAAGGCCATTTTTCCTTTTAGCAGATTTCCTGCCAAGCCTTTGTTATTAAAGATAACTTTGAGAGGCCTTGGGTTTGCTTGCAGGTCGCGGCCTGGGTCTGTTTTACCCAGAGGGAAGGCTTTATTTACGATAAAGGCTCTCCCATCCTTTAGGACAGCGCTGGCGTATTTGTGTATTCGATCGCAGTCATGTGCAACTCGTTCCATTGTACTGTCTAACGTGGACTCAGGAGCACCCTGTATGATAATGTTGCTTTTCCGATTTATGGACGACTTCTGTAATACAACACCTATAGTTCCGTTTGACTCGTCTT
This sequence comes from Ligula intestinalis, assembly GCA_036362985.1. Classification (NCBI taxonomy): domain Eukaryota; kingdom Metazoa; phylum Platyhelminthes; class Cestoda; order Diphyllobothriidea; family Diphyllobothriidae; genus Ligula; species Ligula intestinalis. The sequence goes on along the minus strand of JAYGXS010000003.1, from coordinate 2,979,282 downwards.
GAACAACTTTGCAGTTTCGGCGGTCAAGGAAAACCCTTGATTTATTTCCAGCCCTACTGCTATCGAAAGACCCCGAGGCATTGTTAAGAATAGCATTTAACTTTGTGTTTCCGTTACCATAAGCAGAGATAGGCTTCTTCTGGAGGTTGGGATGGCATTGATCAGATCTGGCTTCATGCTACCCTTGGATGAAACAATTGATATCATTTGTGCATATGCTTCTGAAACTCGCCTGCCCCCTGACATATTACTAGAGTCATTAAAATTATGTACAAATAATGTTCAGTTCCTATTTAATGGCCAACTGTATAGACAAGTTGACGGAGTGGCAATGGGTAGTCCTTTTGGTCCTACCTTTGCAGATATATTTATGGGTCAGCTTGAAGAAAAAGTAACTTCCACATTGAAATGTACAACACTCTATAGAAGATATGTGGATGACATCTTTGCAATTGTTAAAAACATAAAGGAAGCTCAGAAACTACTGTTAACAATGAACATTTTACATCCAAAAATGAAATTTACGATGGAACTGGAACGTGGAAACCAGTTTTCTTTCTTAGACGTTCACATGACTAGGCAGAAAGATGGCTCTATAACGCGTAGAGTTTTGCATAAGAGTACATGGAGAGGGCAGTATTTGCATTATCTAAGTTTTGTCCCCTTACAATGGAAACGTAACTAAGTTTGCACCCTCTTCCAGAGGACAAGCAAAATCTGCTCAATGGATACACAGGATGCAGAAATTGCCAGCCTCAAGGAAACTCTTCTCAAGCGTGGTTATCCAGCTCACTTTATTGAAAAGAATAGCAAACCCTTACGTCAAAATGTTATAGAATAATCAGCTCGGAAAAAGCCTGTTTTCATTTTCTTGCCATTTAAGGGAGACAACACCTTAGACACCATCATGAGACGTTTACGCAATACCATTGAAAGGACCTATTTTGCAGCTGAGCTTGTATTTTGCAACTCGGTGAAGACCCTTCCTATTCCAACTGCGAAGGATGCCTTGCCGTTGTACGCCGCTTCTAATGTTGTTTACCAATTTACGTGCACTTGCGGATGCAAGTACATAGGACGAACACAGCGGCAATTGGCAGCCAGAGCAAAAGAGCACTTGCCGAGTTGGTTATTAAGACAGGAGAATAGGACTCCCCGTTCTTCTATCACTGAACACCAATTGAATACGGGTCATTCTGGTGACCCATAAACATCATTCCGAGAACTTGTTCGGGCACGAACAACTCGTAAATTACGCTACCTGGAGGCAGCATACATAAGGTGGTTTAAACCTGACCTATGTAAACAACTGGAACATGTGATGAACCTAACCCTGCCGTGGTAGCACCGGCTCCTTGTTTACCCACCCCTTCCCACCTTTTTGTCTTAGATTTTTTTGCCTTAGAAAGTTTACTGCGTTTTTGCTGCCCACAATGTTTGAATTCCTACTTTATTGATTGCCTTTTGGCTAACTCAAGTGACCTTGATGTTTTGGATCGATTTTTCTGTATAAATTCAATTCTGTAATTTATCATTCGTTATTTTGTTTATGCAGCAAAAGGAATCGGCTAATGAGCGCTCGCGAAATTGATGGTGCAATTAAATTCTGCTACATACGCTGTCTTCAAATTTGTGGTTTCCTTCAGTGATTTGTATGCAGCCTTAGCACACCCACTACCTTGTATTTGCTAGTAAGCTTAGCCCGAACAGACCTCACTAGAAAGTTGAGTTGTACAATCTCCTTCTCTGGTTTGAGCGTGTTGTTTGTAATGTGTGTTGTTTCGCACGGTATCGAGAGGAGTTGAGATGGAAGATAAAAATTTTGCAGCCCCGGTTAACGGTGTCTGTTCACCTTCCTCAGTAGATGCTCCGCCTTGAGATTCTGCACTTACTCTCCTCTGCTGGCTACTCGTTTGACTCGTGCTTAAGCTCGGCCCACTTATATTAGCCCTGGGGCTTAGTTTGTCTTTTTTGGGAGCCCGAGAGCGCTTCTTCGTTCTCTGAGAAGCCTGTGGGTTGACCATTTTCTCTGTCCATTTCGGACTACCAACTCCGTCAAGCATCCTGGCTGCCTGAGCATTTTTGTGCCTAGACGCTTCGGTGAGGAATGCTGATGCTACGTACATATCTTCCTCAAGTTCACGCATCAGCAGTTTCTCCTCGTGAGAAAAAAAATCGAGAAAATTTCTTCGGCTCCTCAATCTCCAATCTAAAACTATTAACCACCTTCTCAAGGTTCGTAAATTTGTTAAGAAGTGTAAAATATGATATGCAGGCTTCATCCTCATGAGTTTCATCCCTTAAACTTTTAAGACTTTTAGTTCACTTGGCAATAAACTTCTAAACTGAGTTTTTGTAGTAACTAAGGGAATTTGGAAACTGTCCATGTGTTCCGTGATGGCGATGTGAGGTAGGTGCTCGACTTCTACGCGAGGGGTCCAGAGTTCAAAGTCGGGTGGTGGCGTGAATTTTTTCCCTCGTTGCGATGATGTCAGGATTTCGAATGCGGGCACTGGCAAACATTTCTTCCCGCCTTGCAAAGCTGTATAGCGCATGATTTCAAATTTTTTTCTGTCACCAGGTGGAAGGGTCGGTTGTGGCCTGCATGAGCTTCTGTGGCTGGGTAGTGCCACCAGTGCCACTTGAGAGGAAGAAAGGTCATTTCGCGTCCGCGTGGGCAACTGGGTCTGCGGTTAGATGAAAATTCTCGACTACGCGTGCATCGGCATCTTGTAGGAGATTGGTCATACCAATTACTTGGGAGGAAGATAGGTTGGCTACGTTCAACTTTGACGGCAAATCATTATGCTGTGTTAGTGTTCGCTGACAGGAGGAAGGGGCACCGTTGCCAGTAGAAGGAGAATGAAAGTTTGGAATGGAGGTCTGGATATTGGCACTCATAGCGGGTCCAGCTTTGTGGGATGGAGAAGGAACCAGACCCAGGAGTCGACGGCTGTGAGTGGATGAGGAGCTCCGTATCGCTTCGTTGAAATTAGCCACATCTGACGTTGAGTTGAGAGTTCATCTAACGATTGGGGTCACCAGTTATAGAAGTTAAGGCTTAGGTGGTTGACCCTAACAGCTACAATCATTCAGACCCTGGTTCCTTAGGAGATTGAGAAGAAGACAGTGGAAAGGCGAAAGTAGATGGAAAATTATATTGTTTACAGAGAGGAAGGGAAAGTCGCCAATTGGTCTTGCAAGGCATCCGACCGTGAGGCCGCAATCATCACGACCGCCGCGCACGAGGCGCAATTCCAAGTGAGGTATTAGCAGGAATCAGGCCAGAAGACAGAGACAGAGTGGGTCTATTGGCTACGTTGGCCTATGATTTGTGAGACACCGCGCGGGTAGACAGTGTGTGGGTGGATAGCGTATGGCTCGACACCGTTGATGGACACCTTTGATGGCCTGTGTCTCGCAGCAGTCACAACGACCTTGAGGTCCAGAAAGATTGAGATCACGAGAGGAAAGCCAGACAACGAGCAGGCAACGACCCACTTTACATCTGTAGGTTTTGGGGTGTTCGCTGCCCCTTCGTGAGGTCACTGACGTTCATCAATTAACAATATCACTTATCCACCAACGGACCGACTGCGAGCACGTGAAGGTTAGAGGGGGGGTTAGCTGCCCTTTGGCGAGGTCACTGATGTGCATCGTTTTACAATATCACTAATCACCCACTGGACCGACGGCGAGCACGCGTAAGTTGGGGAGTTATTCGCTGACCCTTGGCGAGGTCACTGAGGTGCATCTTTTAACAATGCCACTAATCTTCCACTGGACCAACGGGGAGCACGCGGAAGTTGGGGATTTGTTCGCTGACCATTGGCGAGGTCACTAAAGTGCACTTTTGACTAAATTCGTGCAATTGGTGTAAATTGGTGCGCGGACCAACCCCTGCACGTAAGTCGAGACGTGCTGTACGAAAAAAAGTGTGCCAACTGAAAAGTAGGAAGTAGTTTTTTAGTTGTAAACAATGATTGGCCTCACTTATCATGCTTGCGAAGTATACTTCCCACCTGAAGGTTGATGGTAATTGGCAGCCTGTGCACTTTGGTCGACAGAGGTTGGTTGAATGCAGTCACATATAAAATCACAAGGCAGCCGATAGTTAGGCCAAGCGGGAGGACAATGGGATAACCAAAAAGGTCAGTAGTAGGTGCAAAGAGAAAAGTAGAAAGTAAGATTAGTTGCACTCACTAAATAGGCGACGGAAATGTCGCCAAGAATAAGCAGGAAGATGTTAGCCGAAAGGAATCGCAACTGAACGTGAGGGGGATTGTACGAAGTACGTGTACAGGAAAGGTAGAAGACGTCGCCGAATATGGCATTTCAGGGAGGTTAACGCCTAGGAAGGCAAGGATAGAAAGAGACCTTTGTGTGGGCCGACCGAGGGAGTGATGGAAATGGAAGGTCTGGCGGAAGCGAAACTTGACCTAACGGACGTCAGAGTTTGGCATGGACAAGTCCATCGATGCAGCCAAATATGGTAAACTAAAGCGACCGTCCGGCAATCAGCCGCCAGTGGGTAGGCTGTACGCGTGGATTCGCGAATCAGATTGCAAAATGCGCCCTGGAGGTGGAGAAGGACATAGGCGGAGTAGACTTCCCCTGCACAAGCAAAGGGTAATCAACAACTCTGCAGTTGAATCAATGGCTGCTGTGAAGCCTTGCCCGGGGTCTTTAATAAACCTAAAAATGCAAAAGCTCTGGTAGCCAATCGACAGATTGGGGCCGGTTGAAACGACAGACAAACGGTGCGAAGAGGTGAGAAGAAAAGCCTGATAAGCAAAACAGGGAGTACGAAAGCTGTCCATATCTTAGAAATGGCCATAAGTGAGACTTCTAGGTTTCCCATGAAGCTCTCATTGGAGAATGCCGGGGCTGTGTACTGCAGCAACTGTCAAAGAGTCAAAGGGCTAGAAATATATGTTCAGATGCACGAAATCCTTAGGAGCCAAAACCACGTGAAAGAAGATATAGATGGAAAATTACCCCTAATAGAAAAGAATATTTAACGTGATAAAGAACACCACGGAGGAGAGCTAACCGGAAGGAGATGGGGTGCGATTGACGTCAAAACCCCGTAGCGACCTTGCATTCTAAGCCATGATTTACATGCACTCGTCTGGAACATGTCCCGCATGTTTGGCTCTCGTGTTCACCTCCGATCAAGGTTGCGGACGCGTCTGGCCTATGTGGCATAGCACTTCCCAAGGCAAATATAAAATAGACGTAAGTCTGCTGATTCCTTAAACTCAGACATTCCCGGAAGCGGTGACCTCCATACTGATTGCAAACATCCAGACACGGCGACTACGTCCGCTGGAATGCGACTCTGGATTCGGTCCGCTCGTGTTTGACTGCAATTGTCTAGGAGTCACTTACCTATTTCTAACATTCTACTCCTTCTGCATACTACTCTAGCCTTCCAAGCCTTATGTTATCTTATAGTTACTAATCATTGGGATACGTTCTATCATCATTTATAAGGTTGGAATACTTTCTATACCACAAACCGATCTATAGACTAACGCAAACTATGACCAGCCAAACATGTGGAAGGCAGATTTCAATTCAATGAAGAATGCACTATCGACCGTGAATTGGGACTGCCTACTCAACGGGGATCCGGGGGAGGATTGGAGATCACTCAAGAGAGTTGCATTAGATCTGCTTAAGCGCTTTTGTCCGGTCAAGGTACACAAGACGACTAGTCGTCCTGCCTGGTTGACGAGAGACCTTAACAGGCAACTGAAGAAGAATAGGAAATGGAAGTTATTCAGGAAAACTGGGTCGCCAGTACACCTCGAGGAATTCCGACGCCAAAGAAATGCAGTGAAAAAATCAATTCGCCAGGCCAGGAAAAACTATGAATCAAGAATCCTCCAAAAGGCCGATCAAAAGCCCAAAATTCTATTCCGCTATATTAACAGTAGATTAAAAAACAAGGATCCTGTCGCAGTACTTAAGAATGATGATGGCGGAGAAGTCGTTGAGAATGACGAGAAAGCCGAGTACTGATGCCAGTTGTTTGCCTCGGTATTCACTAGGGAAACCGAGCTTCATTTTGATAATGCCAACAGTGCTGCTGCAAACGCCGGTCCAGCACTTCATTCTCTACTATTTCCAACATCTGTAGTGGAGAGGGAGCTGCAGAGCCTCAGAGAAGCAAAGTCATCCGGTCCAGACAATATACCAGCCAAGTTCTTGAAAGAATAGTCGTAGAGGACGGAAACACTCCACAAAATGCTACTTCAGAGGAACAATTAACGAGTTCCTCCTCATCTGGGAAGGAAAACGAAAACTATCAACGTAGCATCAGCTTAGATGACTTGAGAGCGACTTCTTCATATTATAATAATGACAAACCGAAAGCAAATAATAAACCTGCCGAAGCAATTAAGGAAAAGAATAAGGTCCAAACAAAAAGACCCCGAAATAGTACAACCCCATTAGACATGACCAACACTTATCCTGAATCTAATCAAGATACACTGATAAATAACAACACACGTCTAAACATGTCCATAAATAGCAATACCAGTCCTAACTCAACGAACCAAAGTATTAAACCAGTGTTAGATTATCTCCCCCGAACAACCCAGAATAGACCACCAGTCCCAAACAGAATTTCATATCAAAACGAATATCCGTATTTAAATGCACACCCTAAAATGACACCTTACCCCTTCTCTCAACCCATGTATCCTAGCCCATACACAAGACGACCGCCGCACACCCAACCCTTGCAATATAACACACACAATCAAATCCCACCTCGCACAACACCATACCCTCCGATAGTTACACAATGCCATCGAATTCCACCACTCTCATCACCAATTTTTCCCAATAATGCACAATTCGCCACAAATAGTCCAACACCACCATATTATCCACCAATCACACAATTTCCGCACATGAGCCCTCAACACAATCAACCAAGTAATAGGAATCCATATTTTCACAACAGATTCCAGCTTTTGTATCCGACACCATAAGTGTTGCTCTTATCAATGCTAGATCGATAGTAAACAAAGTTCCACGACTTAGGACTTTTATTGACACACACAATCCCGATATAGTCTTTTTAACAGAAACATGGGTAAACGAATCAACCTCCAATGCTTCACTTTTTATAGCAAACTACACCTTCTATAGACAGGACCGTGCGAATAAATGAGGAGGAGGTTGTATGATCTACATTAGATCTACCATAGAACAGAGTGGCTTTGAGGTTCTTCAGGAGACGTTCAATGGCGAAGCATGCTTCGCTATAATAACATCCAAGACCCTTAAAAGCATTCTAATTGGATGTTTGTACACCCCTCCGGAATATAGTAATGATGACACTGGTCTTACAAATCTACTAGATATTCTATCGAATATCCAAACCGAATATAAGATAATTGCAGGAGACTTAAACCGTCCAGAAATAAACTGGACAGAACTATCAGCCCCATCCAGACATGATGAATTATTATCATCAATTGTGTTTCATAACTGGACGCAAATAATAAGCAAACCAACCAGGGGAAACAATATACTCGATGTTATTCTCACCAATTATATCTGGCCCTTATATACGCACTACGACAGCTTAACCTTTGATAGTGATCATAAGACAATAATAGCAGTGCTCCCTCTTAACATTAAAATAAGACCTGATCCTAGTTACACTTCTATAAACCCCAAAAATCTTGACATTGAATATATGAATAACTACATTAGGTTATTGGATTGGAGCTCTTTCCTACTAACAGCTTCCCCTCTAGAAGCTGTAAACATTTTAAATGCCACCCTTAATTTAATTCGAGATACCCTAATTGACGAGAGATCCCCATGTAAGAAATCACTAATCCCAAACTTCCTTTCCAAACGGCTAAAAAAACTTAAAAAACAACTCCACGACCCATGTATTAGTTATCTATCTACGCTCAGACGCATTACAGAGATTCACGAGTTAGCCCAGAACATTGAAACAAATAAGACGATAGTAGCGGAACATCGGGCAATCGAGTCCCCAGAAGGGACAGCCCAAATCTTTAGGAAACAAATAAATAATCATCAAAAACAAGGCCCCCAAATCATGCTTGATGACCAAGGAATAGTAATAACAAATGACTACCGAATAGCAAATCTTTTCAACGAGTATTTCTCAACCAACTATTCAGTCGAGGAAGAACCAATCCCCCAACCAACAGAAATGACGGCACTAGTATTAAAAGAGATATTGTTTGACGAAGAAACTGTAGAGAAAGCTATCCGCCAACTGTCCAATTCCACATCATATGGAACGGATAGAATCCCTCCTTGCATACTGAGGCATATGACATATGCCCCAATACTTCTGTCTAACCTTTTTTCGTTACTGCAGTCAAATGGTACTTATCCAGAAATCTGGAAAAAATCATGTATCACTCCAATTTACAAAAACGGAAATCGGTCCAATGCCCAGAATTATCGTGGTGTTCACCGAACATCGGTTTTAGCAAAAATCTTAGAAAAAATAATTTATAACCAAATGTTAGACCATCTGACGAATGTAAATCTCATACCTCCCTCTCAACATGCCTTTTTACCTAAAAAGTCATGTCAGTCCTGCCATCTCACTTTCTTGGAATTCGTCTCCAGAAATCGAGATGATGGGAACACGGTAGCTACAATTTACTTTGATCTAAAAAAAGCCTTTGACAAAGTTCCCCATAAAAGACTGATCATGAAGCTAGTGAGTCACGGGATTCGCCCCCCCCTCCTTGAGTTCCTCAAATCCTATCTTCAAAACCGATTTCAAGTAGTACAACTTCGAAATATAGTATCAGAACCAGCTCATATAAGCAGTGGTGTTTTTCAAGGCACTATCCTAGGTCACCTCTTATTTCTCATTTACATTCATGAGTTATCCACGATATCAACATCTGCTAAAACATTTTTATATGCAGATGACTTAAAACTCGCATATGCCTATAACAAAAATTCGATAAGTAGTGTGCATAGAACAATTGAATTAGACCTTCAAAAACTAAACGACTGGAGTGTTCAGTGGCAAATGCCGTTTTCACCAACAAAATGTCATCTCATGATTTTTGGACCACTAAAACTTCCCCCCATAATGTTTAGTGGTCAAGAAATAAAAGAGCT